>VWZI01009662.1:408893-584584 GCA_013396835.1 Psilopogon haemacephalus
AAGCCGTGCGCCAAAGGCTGGCGTTGCCAGCCGGCCAGCGGGCAGTGCGATTGCCAGCCCGGCTGGGTGGGCGACCAGTGCCAGCACTGTGGGGGCCGCTTCAGGTGAGTCCCCTGATGGTGAGGGGCCCGGGCTGCGGGTGTCCCCGGTCGGGGCTCAGCGACGTTCGGGGACAATATGGCCGTGGGCGTGAGAGGCGGGGGGCAGAGGTTTTGGTACGTGGGACCCACCGGGGGACAGGGGGGTGTTGAGGGGGTGGGCTGCGGGCTGGCT
Organism: Psilopogon haemacephalus; assembly: GCA_013396835.1. NCBI lineage: Eukaryota > Metazoa > Chordata > Aves > Piciformes > Megalaimidae > Psilopogon > Psilopogon haemacephalus. Next base: position 409,167 of record VWZI01009662.1, read on the forward strand.
AGGGGGCAACAGGGGCTTGGTAGTCCTGCTCTAAGCTGCCCAAGGGGACACTTGAGAGGGGGGGAATAGGGAGGGGGGTGTGAGAAGCAGTTTTGGGGGCTCAGAATGGGTGGGAGCCTCTGCATCTGAGGTTGTCCAGGGCAGGCGGGCCGTGGATGCGGGAGACAAACCCAGGTGGTAAGGGCTGGGCAGGAGCAGGCGGAGCGGGCAGCAGGGCCGTGGGTATCTGCGGTTGAGTCTGCCCAGGGGCAGGTTTGAGTGCAGCAGGGGCGTGGGCATGAGGGACCGAGCCGGGGGCTGGGTGGGAGGCAGGTGCGGGGACAGCAAGGATTTGGGGGGGTGCAGGAGCGGAGGTCTTGGGGCATGTGGTTGCGAGGGGCGACAGAGGATGACAGGAGCGTGTGTGGTGGCCTGAGAGTGGTGTCCCGCAGGGGTGCGGGCGCTGGGAGCAGCAGCTGGTGCGTACCGGCTGTGGGCTCTGCAGACGGGCGGCTCCGAGGGCACGGAGGTGGATTGCTGGGGTTGCACCGGGGTGGCTGGGGGCCAGTGGTGGAGCCTCAGCCGTGCAGAAGGGATGTGGGTGTAGAGCGCTGGGTAGGTGCGCAGAGCAGAGCCTGGCAGGTGATGAGGTGTAGGGGTGAGTAACTGGGTTTGTGTTGTAGCAGATCTGGAGAGAAAGTGACACCGGAGGGGCAGTGTGCGGGGGGACAGGCTTAGGGCGGCAGGATGAAGGATAGTGGATGAGTGAGGAGCGATTCCGGGTACGACGGTGGCTGGTGTTGGAGGCAGATGGGTGCAGGGAGGAATAGGTTGTCTGGAGGACAGCGTGGGTGTGGGGCCAGTTCCTGGGCGGGGGCAGACACGGGAGAACGAGTGACAAGCGGATGAGGGACTGGATCCAACTGGGAGCAGGTTGGAGTGGGAGAGGAAGGGCATGCAAGCAGGTGTTAGGGTTGGGTGGAGGCAATGGAGGTGTTTGGAGCGGGGGTTTAAGGAAGCACATCCCGGCAGACAGCATCAGTAGGTGTTTGTTGGTTAGGGGTGAATCTGGGAGGTGTGTGCCGGGGAGAGAAGCAGCCTAAAGGAGGCAGCTGGCATGTGGGGAGGCTCAGCTCCTGAGGCTGGGTGCTGCTGGTCTCCAGTGGGACACTGGGAATAGCAGCCTGGTGGAAGGAAGCTCTCAGGTTTGCTGGGGGACGAGGCCAGAGGTGGAGGATTGAACAGAACAGGGGTTGGTGTGAGGGTCCTCCCTCTGCGTAGAGCCTGCTTGTTGGTTCATTTATTTATGTTTTAGAAAAAAATGTTAAATGGTGGTTCTGGGCAGGTGCTGGCTCCCTGGCTGTCCTTGTCCTAGCCATGTGTGTATGTATCTGTGCAGGAGAGGGGAGTGACTGCCCAGGGGAGCTGTGGTCTTTGGGCTTTGCCGTCCTGAAAGTGCATTGTCTGCAGTGCCAAGACCAGTGCTGGTGCTGATGTGATACTCGGGTTGTGTTTAAAGTTCTTCCTTGTAGGATAAGAAATTGGGAATGGGAAGCTGTTGGAAATGGATGCAGGCTTCTTGATGAACTTCCATGGCAGGAGTTTCTGTGAGATGGTTACCTGCTGTGGTTTCCTCAGCTGTGGCAGTGCGAGAGACTGTGTGTGTGTGTGTGCAAGTGTTAGGTGAATTCCCTGGGCAGAGCTGGTTCTTGGAAAAGAAGGAAATGACAAAGAAAAGGAGAATGATCCTAGGCAGCATTGCTTTCTTGGGGAATTCCGCACAGAGGATACCAAGAGCCCTTTGCCGGTGCTTGCTGTGGGTTTGGAGGAAGGGGAGCTGTCAGAATAGGCCCAGCTGATGGAGGAAAAGCCCTCTGTGTGCTTCAGGAGTTGAGGCTTCTTGATGGTTTTTTTGACAGCCTGTAGCTGGGTGTACAATGCAGTGAATTTAGTGTGCAAACAATGCCAGGCAAACCCTTGAAGTCGGAAGCTTCCCTTTTAATGTTGTTTTGCTACGATCATATTAAGAATTTTCTTCTGGTTGAGAGAGAACATTGTGGAATAGCCATTTACATCCTGCTTTCCTCAGCCAGGTTAGGATGTTGGCCGTTGTAATGGGACTAGATTTGAACTAAAGCAGGGTTGTCTTTTCTCAATGGCAAAAGTGGTGCTGCTGAGTGGGAAAAAAGAGAAACATCCACTGCTGACAGCCTTCCTAAAAACCTGTTAACTGTGTTGATAAAGCTTCTTGTTTCTCTTTCACATATGGATCCAGTTTAAATATTCAACTGAGAAGATAATGCCTGTTTTCCTAAGTGTTTTGTTTAGCTCACTCTTTATTTTTTCACAAGTTGAAGTTTCCAGTACTTGTTTTTAAACATGGGGCTCTGAAAGCACAGGCTTCTTCAGCAACGTTTAGAGCTTTGCAGTCACAATCTTCACATGCTTTGGGTCACTCAGTCTCCTGTTTGAGTGGCATTACAGGGGTCTTTGGCGTGTGGCTGTCAAGAGCTTGGCTTTGAAAGGCTGTGAAGTGTTGTTAGATGCTGTAGGTGCAGAAGGGAAGTAGAAGGGCAGGTGCAAATTGTCTTCTGCCTGTGGTATATGCCACATGCAGGAGAGCTGTAATTATATTTGGCACATTCACCTTACTGTCCTTATCTGGATATATATGTTGACTGCATTTGTGGTCTTGGCGTTTTTTCTGTTGAGTTGGTCTGTCATGCTGCAAGCTGTGCTCTGCTGATCTACTGATCCCTGGCATCTTCCTTGGCTGGCAGGGAAGGAGGAATATGGCAGCTTCCTCTCGCGGTCCGATCATGTTCTACTCACCTTCTTCCTTGGGGAAGGCTGTTCAAGACACATGGGTACCAAACCTGTCTGGTTTCACCCAAACTGCAAAAGGGGAGCAGTGTGCTCGTGTTCCCAGGCAGATCTGTGGGGTGTTTTGGAGCCTGTGGGGCTGCTCTGCCTTGGTGTACCTGTGTGTGGCTGCCTTGGCGATGGGGGTTGGCTGCAGGAGCAGCTGCTGAGAAGCAGTGACCTCTGCACAGAGCACTCCTGCTCCTGAAGCCCTCCCTGCCTCGATCTTCTACCCCTACAAGTGACATTTTCTTTTTTTGAGGTGTGGAACCAGCCACTGGAATGCTTTCAAGATAAAGGGCTTGCTTTCAAAGGAAGCTGAAAGAGGGAATATAGGACGTACCTGATGTGCTCATCTCTTCTATTTCTGTACAAACCTCCAGCGGCTTTCGCTGCTGGCTGGAGGCTGCTGCAGGCCTGTGGCTTCAAGCTGCTGTAGCCTGGGCAGGAGAGGACTACTGCTGGGAGGCTGTCATCTGGGAGGGATTAGAAATCTCCCAGCCACAGAGCTGCAGCAGCATGCTGGAGGTAATATTTTTGAGCAGTGGGAGCTCAACAGCACCAAAGTAAAGAGTGAAGTTGGCAGCACCGGTGCTGTACAGTCAAAAGGAAGCTTTGAGACCACAAACTCTTGGAAGCACTTTCATAGCTGAGTGACACAACCTCGTCCTGCTCCAGCTGGATTGTTTCAGCTGTCTGCCTGACCAGGGCTGCTGAGGCAGGTAAAGCACAGGTTGAGAAATGACCACTATTTGACACAGCTTTGTTGGGCAGACACTGTAGGGGATTGGACTGACAAATTCCGGGGAGCAGCTGGGTTCTGGAGCAGTGAGTGCATGGGAGTCGTGCACAGAGGCACCCCGATGGGCTGAGAAGATGAACAGGCTGTTGTGGCCTGTGCAGTGAGATGCCAGATGAGGGTTTGTGTGCAAAGGTGCTGCTTCTCCTCTCCCTCTCCTTTCTTTTGAGGTGGGAGGTGGAAAATGCTGAGGAGTGCTTAACACTGCAGCATCATGACGCTTGGAGAATAAAAGGAAGAGATTAGAGTGTATCTTTTAAACTACCTTTTTATTAATTTAATGGAGGCAGTTATGAGCTGCTGATTGAATGTTATTAAGTGGCCTGTGGTGATACAGTGTCCTTGGCCAAAGAATAGTACTGCAAAGAGGAATTTTATCTCTGGAAGATTTGAATATACCAACTGGAGAGAGTTGCTAGCTGGCAAAGAACTGTCACACTTTCTGTTCTTAAATAAATGGGAGCTTCTGGTCCAGAGCTGGCTTACAACTCCCTTCCCTTTAGAGAGCTACCTGGAGCAGTTCAGAGCTTCAGGAAAGTCAGGAAGCTACTTAATGTGTCTAAGGATGTTGGCAATTGGAAGCAAATCAGTTTAAGTGCTGGGATTAGATTTGGGTGCTGCATTTATGCCTGCTCCCCATTCTGTTTCTCTCTTTTCATTAGAACATTACTATGCTTTAAAAGTGATTTTCTGTTCCGTGGGGCTGTGTGAAAGGCTGGCTCAGACGCTGGGCGGTGGCAAGTAAACTGATCTGCTATTCAAGTAGGAAGCACTTAAGCATCATCAGTTTTAAAGAGGACACTGGGGGCGAAAGGAGCCTTTATATGCTTTTATTTTACTCGTTTCCAACTCTGGAGTTAGTGTTTTGCTAGGAGCTGTGTAAGGTGTAGGTCTGTCTGTACCTATATTGACACAATCTGTTCGTTGAGAAGGGAGCTCAGGGCTAATATTTCACCCAAATTCTCTGTTCCAGTGTTTCATCTTAACACTTTTAGTGTCACTCTTGCTGTTTTATTGTACAGGCTGATATTTTACTAGGGCTGTTTTGAGAAGAAAAATTAATCTGTGAGATAATTCAGTACTTTTGAAATGCATCTTTTACACTTTCTGCCTTGCGCTGAGCAGCCACCATAAATATTTGACTTGTGTGAGGTTTTGTCACTGTTTGCAATAAGCTCACTTCGTGCTGTTGCTTTCCAGTGTGCTTTAGAGCTAGGAGTGGCTAGGTGATGATTTGGAGCAGTGAGACAAGAGCATTGCTTGTTGGAGTCGGTGAGCACCTCCTGGCTTCATCCTGGGAGAGAGGGGCAAGCCGTGTCCAGCTGCTCTCTTCTTGCTAAGCATGTCTGAGCATTGGGACTCTTGGGAACAGTGCAGGTAAAGGATGAGGTTTCTCTGCCTGCCAGTTCCAGGAGTGCTTTGCTGCCTCAGACCTCACTGCAAACTCCTCTTTTTCTGCAGTGGTCAATGCGGGAGGCATTTCTGCCTCGTTTCAGTCTGTGACTGTCAGGGAAGAGCTCCTGAGTCAGAGTAGCAGAAATGGTCTGGCTAGATTTTTCTGATATTTCATGGACTCAGTTGCTTCTTTCATTATGGATCCAACACAAGCTTGTGTCCAACTGTGTGTTTGTTACCATCTTAGTGAATTTAACATTTGAGAGAAGTGGCTTGAATTGGAATACCAAGGGATGACTGAGGCCAGCACTATTTTCATAGCAACAGCTTTTTTTTTTGTTTTTTTTTTTGGGTATTTCTAAGCTTTCAAAAGAAGTAGGACCAGCAATGCTTTTATTGTGTATCCTGGAAAGTTAAATAACATTTGGAAGGCACCTGACAGATCTCACTTCCCTGGCTTGTCCCTCTGAAGCTTTGATGAGCAATCAAATTGAACAGCGAGAGGTTACCACGGCTGGTGTCTGGGAGGATCCGTGCTGAAAACCCTCTGGGAGATAATGCTGCTGCTGACCAGACTGTTGTATTACTGCATTAATTTACAATACTCCTGGTGCTCTTTTCTTAAAAAGCTGGTTTCCTGGAAGAATTCCTTTCCAATTTGAAGTTCCATATACAGGGCTTGGAATTCGCTTCTTGATCTGGTAGAGCTTTGTGTTTTCCCCTGCACTCAAAATGTGCTCAGCAGGTAGTTCTCCAGGAGTTCTTAAACCACAGCTTCCAAAGCATAGCAAAAAGATACAGTAAAAGATGGGATTGTGAATGATGTGGGTTCTGTTCTGGAGGGTGAAGTGGTTTTGTTGGAGGAGGAGAAGGCACTGCAAACTGGAGCTCACCCTGAGAAGGATCACACAGATTTTATTGCAGTACTTTGTTCTTGTGCAGCCACTTGCCGACATCTGCCCGTTTAACCACTGCAGGGTCTTGAAAGCTAGGCTGGAAAACTTGATAATCAATTTGCAGTACAGGACAGGGATGATAATCTGCTTTTGTGCATGAATGTGCTTTGAATCAAATACTCATTTACCCCCTGAAACACTGCACCAGTAATGATGTTTGCCTTTTGTTTCCTGCTTTTGTTCCCTGGCTTGCATTGTGGCTGATCCACATGGAGTTAGAGCTTACTTGAGACTGTCACTAGTGCCCTTCCCTCCCTCTGCTTAAAATACTTGCTTGGTAGAGACACAGGTTGCTGCTGTCTCTGGACACTCTCATGAAAGCTCCCTATCCAGCCTTCCTGCAGGATCCCTTCAGGTATTGGAAGGAGGCTCCAAGGTCTCCCTGGAGTCTTTTCTCCAGGCTGAATGCCCCCAACTCCCTCAGTCTGTCCTCACAGCAGAGGTGCTCCAGCCCTTGGGTCATCTTTGTGTCCCTGCTCTGTGTCCTTCTTATGCTGGGGACAGCAGAAGGTGTCAAGTTGGGGTCTCGCAGAGCAGAGTCAAGGAGCAGAATCCCCTCTCTTGCCCTGCTGGCCACACTCCTCTCGATGCAGCCCAGGATGCGTGGTGCTTGTTGCCTGGGGTAGGTGCAGAGTGATCCACCTCTCGTTAGGGAGGGCAGTTCCCCCTCCTGTCCTCTGCCATGAGCCACTCAGCTTTCTGCAGGCTAAAGCAGGATGCACAAACACAGCTGTGCCAGTCCCAGCTTTTCTGTTGCTCCTCTCTTGGTTTGCTGCTGCTGGGAGAGCTTGCTTTTCTCTTTGCTGGCTTCTATTATCTGAAAGGACACAAAACAAGGAAGGCTGCCTTAGGAAAACACCCTTGTGCAGACTTCTTTATTAGTCAGTGTTTGTACTGCATGACAATTTCACACCCGTCTCCAAGGTGGTGCTTGGCTGCTCAGCATGTAAGAAGCTTGGCACGGATGAATTAGCCTTTTGGGTGAACTCCTTTTCTGAACTCAAATACAGAAAGGTGAGAAGTATTTTTTTTTTTCCATTCAGAAAAATTAGGTTGAATTTAATATTATTTCATTGTGAAGGGAGAGAATAACTCTGACTGGAGTTCCTCTGCTTTGAAAGCCCTGGTAGTTCTCCCTGCTGGTTTTTTCTGTCATTAGTATTGCTATGGTGAAGAGCATTACTCCTGCAGTGTGTGTAGCTCTGAGTTGCTGCTTGTGTTACGGTGTGGCTGTGTGGGTTGGGGTTGTCTCCTCGGTGCCTTTGTGCCTTCACGGGTTGGTGCTGTGGCCCTGCTGCCAGAGCTTTTCCTAGAATCACAGAATTCTAGGAACCTTCTAGTTCCAATGCTCTGCCATGGGCAGGGACACCTCCCACCAGCCCAGGTTGCTCAAGGCCTCATCCAGCCTGGTCTTGAACACCTCCAGGGAGGGGGCAGCCACAGCCTCCCTGGGCAACCTTTGCCAGAGTCTCCTTGAACCTGGAAAAAATCCATGACTGGAAGTCTCTTTGTGCACATTTGTTGGATTTTATTCCTCGTTGCCATCAAGCACATCTTTGAGTTCTTCTAAAATAAACTTTTCAAGATGGCTTTGCAAAGGCTTTTTTGTAGCCATGTACAGCACATTTCCTGCCTAAGTTGTGCACCTGCCTGATTAATGATTAATTAGCACAACTGATCCTCTGCAAGTGCCTGGTGGAGAGTGTCACATGAATTTTATATGATTTCAGAGCTTAGTGTCTCCAGTATCTGCCTTAGTTGCATACTTTGATCTTGTGTGGAATCAGCAGAGGGGATGCCAAGAAATGAATTTCCAGCCACTGCAGGACTTCAGCTGGGAAGCAGTGTGGGACTGAAGTGCTGACTCTGCAGGGCCCTACTAAAAGAAAAAATATCAGGGCAATTCCTGCCTCGTGGCCCATCAAGGGCTGCTGTGCTGCCAGGGAAGAATGGTCTACTGTGTCTGACTTGAGAGCAGACAGCAGAGGTGTTGCTCCTCTGGAAGAGATGGGCTGGATTCCAAACAGTGTAGAATCAGAGAATGACAGAATCCTTTGGGTTGGAAGGGACCTTTAGAGGCCTTCTAGTTCAACCCTCCTTTAGTGAGCAGGGACATCTGCAACTAGAGCAGGTTGCTCACAGCCCCAAACAACCTGACCTGGGATGGTTCCAGGGATGAAGCATCTGCCACCTCCCTGGGCAGCCTGGGCCAGGCTCTCAGCACCCTCATTGTCAAACATTTCTTCCTTCTCTCCAGTCTGAATCTCCCTCTTTTAGTTTCAGACCATCACCCCTTGTCCTGGCACAACAGGCCTGATAAAAAGTCTGTCCCCAGCTTGCTCATCAGCCCCTTTAAATGCTGCAAGGCCACCAGAAGGTCACCCTGGAGTCTTCTCTTCTCCAAGCTCAACACCCCCAACTCTCTCAGCCTGGCTCACAGCAGAGCCCTTCCAGCCCTGCCAGCACTGCTGTGGCCTCCTCTGGCCATGCTCCAACAGGTCCCTGTCTGTGCTGAGCACTCCAGAGCTGCCCCAGCACTGCAGCTGAGGTCTGAGCAGAGGGCAGAATCCCCTCCCTGCCCACACTGCTGGGGATCAGCCCAGGGCAGGGCTGGCTCTGGGCTGTGAGTGCTCAGTGCCAGCTCATGTCCAGCTCTGCACCCCCAGCACCCCAAGTCCTCCTCCACAGGGCTGCTCTCTTCATCCCTCAGCCTGAGTTGATACCAGGATTGCCCTGACCCAGCTTCAGTTGCCCTTGCAGCCGAGAAGCTTCACATGTGCCCATTTCTCAGGCATGCCCAGGTGGCTCTGGGTGACAGCCTGGCCCTAGGCATGGCAGTGCATCAGGACATAGCCTCTTCTGAGCTCACTGATGGCTCTCTGATCTTCATTCTTCTCAAGTGGCAGTCAGGAACGGGCAGGATTTGTCAGCTGCTTTTATTTTTGTTGAGAAATGTGGCACTAAATCTTGCACAGAATACCCTCTGGATTTCCAGAGGTGGGTGCTTACAGTGGTGCCTTGATGCCCTTTTGTTACCTGATGGGTTTAGTGCAGTCAAACTCCTCTCAGCAGATCCTCAGATCTGGGTCAGTCGGTGGCTGCTCCTCGCCAGCACAGGCTGCAGCCATTCTTTCAAGGCAGTGTTTTTCATTTTGGGAATGGTGATGGGTGTTTAAATGTGCCCTCCTCCGACTTCTGGAGTATGAATCATTTTGAGGAGGTGGTGAAGTGCTTCACAGTCAAAAGCAGAACTTGACTTCCCACCTGTGCACTTTGGTTTTTTAAACATCCATTATAATGGTGTGGGAAATACTTCTTTGGACGTTGTTTCTAGTGACTGTCACTGTACTTTGCTGCTTTTTCCCTGAATTCATGAGGTGATCCAGAAGTAACCCGGGATGGTAGTTTGTGGATCATTTTCAGCGCTTCTGAGTAACCTGAACTGTTGGAGAGTTTTTTGGGGAGCCTGTAAATGCCTCAGTATGTGCCTGATTCCCCAGGGCAGATGTTATAATGGCAGTCTCTGTGCAGGGTGGCTCTTGGACTCTGAAAGGATGAGCATTGGGAAAACAGGAATGTGTGTTTCAGCTGGAAAAGCTGGAGGCAGTTTGCAGCCTGTGTCCTTTCTAACAGCACCTAAGGAAGAATAGGAAAGGCACGAGGGGAAAGGCCAGTCCTGAAAAGGGGAAGGGAGTGAGTACATGAAGTACTGCCCGAGGTTTGCTGCTTGCTCCTATGAGTGCTCAAGTCATCTCCTCCGAAATGTGTCTGAAGTTGATAGCAAATTTCTGCTCTCCAGTTCTGCTTTTGAGCCCTGTTGCTGGGTGGCTGTGGCATCCTCGTGGCAGATGTGACAATGTCATACAACTGGGTCTTTGGATTTGAACCAGGCTAAATCGTGGTGGGGGTTGGAAAGGACCTCTGGGGATCACCTCCTCCAAGCCCTCTGCTAAAGCAGGATCACCCAAAGCAGGCTGCCCAGGATCATAACATCCAGGTGGGGTTGGAAAGTCTCCAGATATGGAGACTCCACAACCTCTCTGGACAGCCTGCTCCAGGCCTCCAGCACCCTCACACCAAAGTTTCTCCTCATGTTTAGATGGAGACTCCTGGGTTCCAGTTTGTGCCTTTTGCTCCTTGTCCTGGCACTGGGCACCACTGACGAATGGCCCCATCCTCCTGCCCCCCACCCTTCAGCTCTTGCTGAGCATTGCTCACATCCCCTCTGGGGCTGCTCTTCTCCAGCCTGAATGACCCCAGGGCTCTCAGCCTTTCCTTCTTCCAGAGCTGCTCCAGGCCCCTCAGCATCTCTGGAGATTTAGAGGCATGTTTTTATGGCAGTTTTATGTGGCTGAGAATAATACTATCCTACAAAAGAAATGTGGTTAATGTTTCTATAAATATGACTAAATCATCCTCACTGAGCCTTACTGAAAAGGATCCTGTGTGTTAAAAGTGCTGAAGTTTAAATGTGATCATAATTTCTCTTTTCAGTGCTGACAGGAGTTTGTCCTGTGCAATTTAAAGGGAAGGAAAAAAAAAAGCTCTCTGCAAGTGGTGTTATCAAAGCTGCTCAAGGCATCAGGGCAGCTCTCGTGCTAAGGTTTGCTTGCTTTTGTGTGCCATGGGACACGGTGCTGAAGAAGACATCCATCACCATGCTGCCAGCCTCCCAAACCCACTGATCTGTCAGCATCTCCAGGTGGGCAGGACAGAGGCAGTGCAGTGTGAGTGCATGAAGGGCCAGAGCCTGACCCTGTCAGATGTGTACTTGGGCGCTGTGCAGCGTTGCAGGATTGGACTGCTGGCAGTAGTGGCTGGCAGCCCTGCCGTGCTGCAGAGCAAGCAGCTTGCTCCAGAGCAAGTTGGTGTGGCTGGGCTGGAGGTTGTCCTCGGGCAGGTGGAAGGAGATCCTTCCAGGTTGTGTTTTTGTAGGCTGCTGTAATTTCAGGCATCTCATTCTGGGGTAAGAGCAGAGGCTGTGCCCCAGGACCCAGTCATGCACAACTGCTGTGATCCAGACACACTCCCTGTTCACAGCTTGAGCTGACTCCTGTGTTCCTTCTTGGTCCCCACATCTTCTACTCCCTTCCGGAAGGGAGTTGCTTTTCTGTAATCTCTTGGAGAAGGATTTGAGACCTTCTCTTTACACCACGGGTGAGGAGGAGGAAAGGATGTTCTGCCCTGTTGCGTTACAAACCTGCTGCAGTTTGTAGGCAGCAGGAGTGACCTTTCTGCTTCTCAAGCAATGCCTGAGAAAGAGTTTACTTTGACCTCTTGAGGCTAGCAGGAGTTAGATCTTGGAAAGAGCTTCCTTGGTTTTACCTGTGAAACTGGAGAAGTAACTCTGTGGGAAACAGCTGTGTGTGTGCCCATCGATTTCTGGTGACACTTGAATTTCTTGTACATTTCCTATTGATTGAAAGCTGTGATGGAGTCACAGACATCAGATCTGCCAAGGCCTCAGCACACCACGGCCAGGCTTCAGGGGGTCCTCTGTGGGCATCAAGGCTCTCCTGCTTTCCTGGAGCAGAGTCAATAAATAGCAAGTGAAGCCCTGTTGTTCACTGAAGAACATCTTATGCCCAGGTTTAGAAAGACTTACAGGCTGTTGTAAAGACAGCTGGAATTGCTGATTCCTGTGGTGCTGGTAGCATAACAATTCTGAGAGTTGTGTGGCCAAAAGCAACAAATTCACTCTGAGAATTTAAGAGTAGCTGGGTGAAGGCCACGGTCCATGAATATTGGAGGAGATAAACCACCAGGAGTGATTTCTGTGTTATCTCTACCATACCCAATAAACAGGCTGAGCATTGGAAGCCCTTTGGGAGTCTGGGCTGTTGATGGGCTTGTGATGGGCTGAAGATTAACAGCAGGTCAGGACTGATTTGGCACAAAAAGCCAAATTTCCCTTTAATCTCCAATTAAATAAACCCCTCCTGCTAGCTATAGTTTAATGGGGTTAGATTTGCACACACACATAAATACACCTACCTCTCTCCACAGTGACTCTGGCGTTTTGGCAGAGCCTCTCCTCTCTGCTAATGACTTAGAGTGGAAACCACTGTACCAACAGTCTTTCTGTAAGCTTTTCCCTTGGTCCCACATGGTCATTATTAGCTCTGCAAAGCCTTCAAAAACTAACTCTGGAAAAATGTGGCCCTAATTGGTTTTACAGAATCCCAGCATGGTGGGAGCAGGAAGGGACCTCTGGAGCTCATCCAGTCCAACCCCCTGCCAAAGCAGGGCACCCACAGCAGCTTGCCCAGGAGCACAATGGCCAAGGTGGGGCTGGAATCTCTCCAGGGAAGGAGACTCCACAACCTCTCTGGGCAGCCTGCTCCAGGGCTCCAGCACCCTCACAGCAAAAAAAGTTTCTCCTCCTATACTTACTGGTAGAGTAAACCCAAACTTTCCACCTGTGGTGTTTTGTGACCTGAAATGAAGTGAAATGTGCTGAGCTGCCTTTTCAGGAGCACTGTCCATAGGCTGCCTGGGAGATGACCATGGCAGTGTGGGCACTGAGTAGTTTAGGTGGCTAAAGGACCTTCAGCCTTACTCCAGGTAAGGCTTCTGCAGGAGCTTAGCAGGTGTAGATGGAGCTGAAGAGGGTGCAGCATGCTGTGCTTCCTGGTGACATCACTGCAAACCCCTGGCAGCCAGTGGCAACAGAATTGAAAATGGGGCAAGGAAATTGCTGTGCATCACTTGATCTGTTTGGGGTTTTCTGGTTGTTTCCTTTTTCACAGTCATGGTTTGTCCCTTGACTTCTCCCCTGTGTTTTCAAGGGAGTTCAGTTCCAAAGGGTGCAGCAGGATCCCTCTGCCAGTGAGTTCATGCAGGGCAGAATTACAGGATTGATTTATGAACTGGTTAACTGCTTTGATGCTTAATTGATTCAGTACAAGTAGGTACTTTGTGGCGCTTGTAGACTGGGGCTGGAGTGTTGTCAGACTTGTGATGCAAATCAGAGGCTTAGCTGTCAATCTAAAACTGGTCTTAAGGAGCCTTTTTCCACACAGCAGAGTTCAGGAGAATGCCAAGTCCTTTCCCAAGCTGGCTCATCCTGAGCCCTGGCAAGGTGAGTGTGGCACATGTGGGTACATCTCCTGTTGCTGGTTTGTGCTGAGGGATGCTGGAGGAGCTCTTCTCATAACATTTGGATTGTGTTCCCCCTGAAATAGTCCTTGCTGAACATCATCTGGAGGATGTGTGCTGCTGGGATTCCTGATCCCTGCTCCAAACCACCCTTTCTGCCTCTGTCATTGCTACTCTTTTTATCTTAATGCTTTGGTTAGGTTTTTGGCATATCCTGAGTTCGCCCTTGAAATCCTTTCTCCATGTAATTATAATTGAATTCTGCCCTTGGGCAGGTGTCTCATCCTCCTTTAAGAGCAGTTTTAAAAATAGTGAGGGTGAAGAGCTGGTCATAGAAAGCAGCATTAGTTGAGCCTTTGGACTGTGGAATAGTGATCTGCAGTGTCTATTAAAAAAAAAAAAAAGGGGGGGGGAAGATGATCTCTGTAGCTACAGGGACAGCAACCTGACCTTGAGAGCAAAGGTGAAAGGAAGTGGTGATTGGAGACTGAAGTTGCCAGGTAGGTTTGCCCTTTGGAAGGGATGCTGTTCTGAACAAAATGGCACAGGATCCCCTTAGGGGTTATCCTTCTATCCAGATGGAACTTCCTGGGTTCCAGTTTGTGCCCATTGCCCTTAGCTCTGTCACTGGGCATCACTGAAGAGTCTGGCTTTATCCTCTTGACCCTTACTGTTTAGCTAGTGATAAACTTTGTCTGCTCTTCTCCAGGCTAAACAGTTCCAAGTGTCTCAGCCTTTCCTCCTCAGAAATCAAAGACAGAAGGAACAAAGCCCTCTTCAGACACCAGCCATTGAAGGAGAGGTTTGACCCCTCAGCTTTCTCCTGTGGGATGCAATCTCTTGTTGGTCAGTTTAGGTGTCATCTGTCCTGTTTATTCCTCCCTTCAGGTGCCACCTCTGATTTCCTGGACCCCAAATGGCACACAAGAAGTGGCAGTGCCCTTGGTGTGCCCAGCAGCAAGCCTCGGCCGGAGCCTTCCTGCATTGCAGCCCTTGGCAGGAGCTCTCCCCAGCAGCTTCTGCCTGCTAGGAGCAGCCCCTGGGTGTGCAACCCTGCCCTGGGCTGCAGAGAGAGCCTCAAGGAGCAGAGCCTGAGCTGAGAAGTCAAACCTCTGAGTAGAATTAGCTCTGTTCCAGCTCAGACCTTGACCGAAAGGCAGCAGTTGATGAGGTGTTAAAACAGGTGGAGTTTAAAAGGGGAGTGTTTGTTGGGTAAGAAGTTGGAGCTGGAACTTGGTTTAATATTTTCATTGGTGGCCTGGGCAGAGAGCCCAGATGTGCACTGCCTGTGTCACTTCTGACGTGGTCTCTGGGCACAGAGAACTCACTGTCATCCTGGGAAAGCAGGGTGGGAGGAGTGACAGAATGGGGCTGAAAGAGCCTCCAGCAGTATGGTGTTCTGCTCACAGCCTTCTGCAGAAGCAGCCCAGAAAGAAGCAGTTACACAGAACAGAGGCAGAAGCAGTAATTGGTCTTTGAGTGGTGGTTGTTTGTCAGAATGATGCATTTCAGAAGACCAAGTAAAAAGGCAGTGAGGAGAAGGAAGGGAAATGATATTATAATTCAAAGCACTGAGAAGAACATCTCCTGGGTACTATCATCATCCTCTGATGAAGTGTTCTTCCTTTTAATCACCTGTTAGCAAAGAGGGTTCTTCTGTTCTTGTTTTTAGGGGGCTGGTTGTTATTTAGGCTTAAGTTCTTTATGTCTATTGATTAGCAAATGCTCTTGCCTGCAGCTTGCTCTTATCAGCCTAAGAAGCAGGGAATATTCCTTCAGCAGTGCTTCACAGAAACTCTTCTTTCAATTACTGAAGGTGCACTTTGCCGGGCGTGTGGCAGTCAGCCTGTGCTGGGGAGAATGGAACTAACCAGACCTGTGCAAGTGAAAGAGGCTCTGGTGTTTGATCTGGACAGCCTGAGGATTCCCTTCAGTGCCAGCCCCCTCTGCTTCGCTTGCTGTACAGCCCAGGAATGTCCAGGCAGTGCCTTGCAAACTGGAACCACCCCTTGCAGAACCTTTCTCGGGCAACCTTCTCTTGTAGAGCCTATTTAAAACTGGAGTAGAAGTGCTCTGGGGGTTTTTTTGCCTCCACATGTTGCTTCTCCAGCTCACAGCTCCCGTACAGGTAGTTTGTTCTATGATGGTTACTGTGAAACTGAGAGCAGCTCTGCAGGAAAGGGCTTGGGGAGTAGTGGTGAGTGGGAATCACAGAATCACCCAATGCTGGGGGTTGGAAGGGGCCTTGGAAGATGATCTAGTCCAGCCCCCCTGCCAGGGCAGAAGCTGGACACCAGGGAGCTATGTGCACTTGCAGCCCAGAAGGCCAGTGGCACGCTGGGCTGCCTCAAGCAGTGTGGCTAGCAGAAAGGAGAGAGGATTCTGTCCCTCTGCTCTGCTTTCTACAAAATACCAGGCAGGCACACTTGCACATCACTCTCTTTCTTCCCTAGGTGCATAAATAATGAGAAATGATCTTTTAGTTGTTGCAGCCTTCCTCCTCAGGTCACAAAGTGTTTATTTTCACTGCAACTGGGAATGACAGTGTGGGTAACCTTGCCACGGCTCTGGGCTGGCACACAACCTTGGCTGTTCCCCTTGCCAAGGCAGCTGCCTCTGGGACGTGTGGGGCTGTGACAGGGGCAAGCAGGAGACTAAATGTTCTGCAGCACATTAGTGGCTGGAGGAGATTCTGGTGTATCAAGGCTCCTCCGGCACAGCAATGTGTGCTTGTTGACAAGTCACAGCACTGCTTATGTAGAAATAATTCTGGCTCCAGAGGAAAGAGGAGGAAGAGCCATGGGATAAGGTCTGCTTTTCAGTGGAGTTTGGAGTGGCGAGGATGGGCAAAGGACAGCTCTGAACCCAACCCATAATGTATGAATCAGCTGCAGCTTTTACTACCTGCTCTCCCTGCCTGAATTACTTATTGATTTTTATTCCACCCAGCATTAACAGTGTGCAGCCCTGCCTGGCTGAGGCAGTAAACCTGCCACGCAAATAGTAACTGAGTTGTTTGCATTTGGAAACAACAACAAACACTTAGGTACAAACCTTGTGGAAAGGGCCTGTTTGCTCTCTGATGCTACAAGGGGCTGTTGTGAAAGGTCCTGCCCTGCGTGGGGTGGGATAGTTTAATAATAGCCTTTGGCCAAAGGCCTGTCTGCTTTCAAGGATTGTGTTTGTTTGCTGCTCATCAAACACTTCTGAAGCCTTTGGCCACACAGGGCAGAAAATGCTGTCTTGAATTAATGTTTTACACTGGGGGCCCAGCTCTCGAAAATGCTGAGTGTTGAGGGTTTAGCACTCCTTGCTTTTCCTGGCTGCAGAATACCTGCTCCTCAGTTAGAAAATTATTTATTTCGTTCTGTGGCTGATGAGAAGAGTTTCAATGCTGCTGATCCTTGCTGCTTTTGGGGTGTTACTGCCCCTCTCATCTGAAGCAGGTGCCAGCTGCTGCTTTCTCCCCTCTGCCAGCAGTCGATGTGCTTCAGTTGTGCAGCTGAAATGGCAGCATTTCCATTGCATGGTGTCAGAGGTGTTGGGTGCAGCTCTGCTTGTTGAACTCGATGAGAAATCCACCCCCCAAGTCAAGAGTTGTGGAGCAGGAGAACCTACCTGAATTCTTCCACTTTCTCCAAAACAGGGATTATAATCAGTGGAGCAATGTGGCTAGCAGCCAGCCTGAGCAGCCTGCCTTAATCTGAACAGAACTCACATTCTCTCTGCAAGTTTTGTCTCTTTCCTGAGTCAGGCTGTAATAAATAAATTAAATACCGAGATGCAAAAAGCTCAAAATAGCAGCACAGGGCTCTTGGCAGGCAAGAAAGCATCTGCTTCTGCAGGTAGGATGTAGGAAGAAAACAGGTTGTGGATCCATCCTCATCTTGCTTGGCTTCCTGGTGGTCTGTCTTGACAGCTGCCCTTCATCCCAGGACTCGTCCCAGATGGACACTCTTAAGAGCTGAGCACCACCTTGCTTTCTGCTTTCCTTTGAGTCAGGAAGGGTGGTCCTGGAGTCCCTCTCCTATGAAGACAGGCTGAGAGAGTTGTTTTTTTTCAGCCTGGAGAAGATGAAGCTCCAGGGACACCTTCTGGTGGCCTTTTAGTGCTTAAAGGGGACAATCAGAAAGCTGAGCAGAGACATTTTGCCAAGGGCTGTTGTGACAGGACAAGGGGTAATGGTTTGAAACTGTAATATTCTGACTGGGGAGAAGAAATGTTTTACAGTGATGGTGGAGATACACCAGGTTGCCCAGAGAGGTGGGAGGTGTCTCATCCCTGGAACCATTGCAGGTCAGGCTGTTTGGGGCTGTGAGCCACCTGCTCTAGCTGCAGATGTCCCTGCTGGCCACGTGAGCTTTAAAGATCCCTTCCCACCCAAACCATTCTGTGATTCTGTGTTTGGTTTTGGGGGTTGCAGTTTTGTACATTCAAGTGTAAAGAGTCCCAACACAGCCACGTGCCTGTGGTTCTGATCCTTGGGACTCTGGAATGGGCTGTGTGATGTGTTTAGGACTTGTGAGGAAGCATTGTGCAGCTCTCAGGCTGTAAGTTTGTCTTTGAGACCACAGTGTGCAAACGTTATGAAGCTCATAGTTAAAAGCATCATAGACTCACAGAATAGTTTGGGTTTGAAGGGACTTCTGAAGGCCATCCAATCCAACCCCAAAGAACTCTGCAGAGTCCACTGTATAACTTCTCCTGTGTCCCAGCAGTGGCTTCAACCCTACTGGATGTGCCTGGCTGCCTTTGAAGTGCCAAAGGCAGCAGCAGCAGCAGGAGCTTTTGCTTTAAACCTGAGCACAGGTAATTTTAGCAGAGGAACAAAATGATTCCTGAAAACTGTTGTCCAGGGACTGGTACCTTTGTATTTTTCATTTGACACCGAAGGATTTATTACCAAGATTGTTTCCTTCTCATTCCTGTTCTATAAATGATCTCTGGCAGGTTAATTTCAGGTACAGGAGATGAGAGGAACTTACTGACCTTATGATGCAGTAACACCTTTGTGGTTAGGTCTGGGAAGAACTCAGCTTGAGATTTCCTCCACTGAACCAGCTGAAGCTTGGTGTTTGTTGTGCTCAACAGCAGAAATGCATCCTAAGGCACCGAGACTGCCCTTAATGCAATGCCTGTGTGCATTCATCAGCGCAGCAGCAGGGCTGAGAGCTGCCATGGGCCAGGAAGTGGAGTGAGGAGGGAAGCAGTGCTGCAGACACCACTCACATCAGCACCCTGAATTGCTTGCTGTGGACACAGCCTGGCTGGGCAGACAATGCAGCAGTGTTGGAGCATGCCAGAGGGAAGCACTCCACATGGAGTGGAGTATTGCTTTCTGCTCCAGAGCACTGCACAAGTGGTTCCCTAACCCTTCCTCACTGGGCACAGGGAAGTAGCCATCTTAATTTCAGCAGTTTTAAGGCATGAATCAACTTCTTGCAGGGTTTGAGGGTGCTTGTAGTAGATGTGCAGTGTTGCTCTTACAAATAATCATAGAAACACAGAACGGTTTGGGTTGGAAGGGACCTTTGAGGGTCACCCAGTCCAGCTCCCCTGCGGCCAGCAGGGACATCTGCAACTACAGCCCCAAACAAACCTGACCTGGAACGGTTCCAAGGATGGGACATCTACGGCTCCTCAGGGCAACCTGGGCCAGGGTCTCACCTCCCTCTTCTCTCTGGTCTAAATCTCCTTTCTTTTAGTTTAACCCCATCACCCCTTGTCCTCTCAATGTGTCAATCCAAACAGTGTTTTGAGACATCTTGGTTATGAACAGAGGTAACGAAGATGTGCAAAGCCAGAAGGAGGCAAAACCTTTTCCTTTCCTGTTTTTCTTTCTAATGTGAACAGAGCAATATGTTACTTTACTGTTAGTGGATGCTAGCAGAGCGAGGAAGGAATCCTTATTTAGGCTGAATGCTAGCTGTGGAGGTGGGAATTTTCTTGGAGCAGCCAGCTGAGCTGTGGCCTGTGAGTGCTGCCCAGCTCGGCAGTGCAGCGAGAGGTTATTTCAGACGTCGCCCAAGCAGCGTTGAGCCACCGGCTTTGTTTTTGCTGCTACAAATCTGTTGGGAGCAGATGGAATTTCAGTTTCTTTCCTGCCACTGTCCAAGAATAACTTCTTTCTAAGTCGTTTTAGAAGCAAAAAGGAAGGTGCATATGGAGATGGAAGCGATAATTTTTGCAGCTACGCCTCCCCTCGGGGAGTTTGCTCTTTGCCGGAGGGCTGCAAGCTCTGCAGTCCTGCCCCTCCAGAGCTCCTGCATCGAAGGACACCCACAGTTGTGTTCTCTTCTAGACTGACCCTGGTGCTCATCAAACAGTTCAGCTGCTGGAGCTGTTTTGTGGAGGTTTATTTATGTGTTTTCCAAGGGAGGGTCTCTTTGCTCCGTAGTGGTGAACAAGAGAGCTGCCTTACTACAAGGGATAAAACCCATCTGTGCCTCTGCAGCTGAGCATTCGGCCAAGTGGTGGCTGAGACCTTCCCTGCACCACCGAGCTACTTCACAGGCAAACACCCCAGAGCTGCTTGGCCCATAAAGAAATGCTAACACATCTTGGACAAGAGAGGTAAGATAAGGAGGCTGAGGCTGCCCTGACACAAACCATAATGCTGAGCTGTGCCAATGAGTGTGTCCTGTCCAAATCTTCAACCGTTCTTCCACACACAAAATGGTTACTCATGGCCTTTGCTTGATTAAAATGCACTTTAAAAGTCTCTTCAGAAGTATTCCCTTTTTCTGAAGTGATTTCCCCCCCTGCTTCTTCCATCCCAGCAAGGAATTGAGGCTTGGTGTGGTAATAGCCAAGGATCTGTCTCAGGGGGTTAGGAAATAACTTGATACCGACTGTAAGATGTACTGAGTGGGCAGCTTTAATACAGCATAGCAGCTTGGAGTGGCTAAACCCACCCTGCAGGATTCATCCTTGCTGCTCACAGTGAGGCTGACAAACACTCCAGGGTTTGAAAATCCTTCCAGCTCTTCATCTCCCTGAGTTACTGGCTGGCTGTCCTGTTTTCCTTAATGAACCCATGTGAAAAGGGCACCGTTTTCACGGTTGGTTTATTTTTCTTGGCTCTGGAAACACTGTGGTGGCTGAAATGCTGTGGGTTTACTTCATTCTTGCAAGAAGCTGGTAGAACAGCTTAGTCTGGCTGGTGGAGTAAGCTGAATGTGGTTGAAGTGATCTGTGCCAGCAGCAGAAAGTTTTCATTTACAGGATTAAGATGATTCAACCCAAATCTCGGTCAGGTCTGCATTTCCTCTGCTAGCATTTGGTGTTCAGGGAGCCTGCAGCTGTATTGCAGTGACCTTCTCCAGCATCAGCACTCCTGGTGCTGAGCCAGACAGCCAGGGCTGTGCTGGAGCTGTGTTTGAACAGTGGTCTGGGCTCAGCTACACCAGAACCATTTCTGCTCAGGGATTTGACTTCTCGGGTCAGGCTCTGCTCTCTGAGGCACTCTCTGCAGTTCAGGGCAGGATAGCTCAGCCAGGGGCTGCTCCTAGCAGGCAGAAGCTGCTCAGTGTTTGCATTTCTGGTGGGTCTGTGTTGTCCTGCCTAAATTTGCCCCATCTGGATTATTCTGTATTTTTGAGTTTCACTCTACTGAAGGAAGAGGAACTTCTTAAGGAAGCTCAGTGTGTCCATCTGCCTTGGCTCAGTGCTTGAAGCCTTCTGCTTTAGCTCCTTTGTGGTGTGAAATGGCTTTGAGTCATTTGGGGAAAATACCAGTGGTGCTTTTTTCAAGGAGTTACAAACCACTCTTTTCCTTGCTGCCATGAGCAATTTAGTCCAGCAGGCCACAGGATAGAGGAGCAGCTGGCTTGAACTGGAAAGTGTAAGGGAGGAAAGGAGTGATTGCAGTTCTGTCCCAGTAAGAACTTCCTCTAGAACCAGAAATTAGCTCAATCTAGATTTGATATTGGGAAGAAATTCTTCCCCTGAGGATGGTGAGACACAAACAGGTTGTCCAGGGACGTTGTGGAGTCTCCATGCCTGGAAGTGTTCAAATCCAGGGTGAAGCCTTAGCAGCCTGGTCTAGGGGAAGGTGTCTGGGTTCATGCAGGGGGACTGGAACTAGATGACCTTTGAGGCCCCTTCCAACTCAAACTGTTCTGTGATTCTCTACTTTGCTTCCAGGGGACCAAACTTGTTCTCTCAGGTTTAAATTCGATGCCTACAAGAGCTCCTGTGGATGTTGTTTTACTGGTGCTGGTGGCATCCTTGAGAGCAGTTTCCTCTTCAGTAAGGAGATGCAGAACTCCAGGTTGGACGGGACCTTGAGCAACCTGGGCTGGTGGGAGGTGTCCTTGGCAATGCCAGGGTGGATGGAGCTAGGTGATCCTAAAGGTCCCTTCCAACCCAACCCATTGTATGAATCTATGAATCTGTGTCGAAATCCCTCTTTCAGGTCAGACCAAATGGAAGTTAACCCTCACACCAAGCTCCTTCCTAACTTTTTTCTTTCCCAGGGAACAATTTTCCCAGCAGGTAACACTGATATGTAGTAGCTCTGAAATGTTTTGAATGTCAGGCAGGAAGTAAAAGGAATTATTTCTGTCCCTGTTAGGAAAGTAGGTCACACTGTGATATTTATTTATAGCATGTCTCAATATTGTCTTTTCTTTTTTTTTTTTTTTTTTTTTTTTTTTTTTAAANGTGACTGATCCTTGGCTGGAGCTTTTCTGTGAATGCTTCTACCAGGTACTCTGCTCTGCCTGTGGCCTGCAGACCAACACTGATGGAGGAGGGCAAGTGTGCAGCTAAAACAGAGCTCAGACTGCTGCCTCGGGGTTCACAGGGAGTATCTTGGGTGCTTTGAGAGTCAGGACAGCATGCTGAGATTGGCAGTGCTGTGTAGATCCTGGTGGCTAGCGGGACAGGGGCAGCACAGGTTCCTTCTGCTCTGTCTCTGTGCTCATTCAGAGGAGCACACAAGACCTGTCCCCCGGAGCAGAGAGGCCTTTGGCAGGTTTGTGACTCAGACAGGAGAGGCTGTGTCGATAGGCTTTGCCTGCTGCAGTTTCTCAGACCTCCAAGGGCTTTCTGGGCTCTGCCCTTATCTCTGATCGGCAGCCAGGAAATCACTTTCCATATTTTTACATATCTCACACGGAGGGACTCAGCTAATCTCTGGCTCTGAAGCAGCAACCTTTCCCTTAGCTAATCCTGTGTCACTCATTCCATCCTCTGGAGCCAGAGCAGCTCTCCAGAATCGCTTCAGCTGTGCCACAGGCAGTGGGATGGAAGAAGCCACTGAGCACGGAGAGTGATCGCCACTGCTCGCCGACCTCTTTGGCAGGGCAAGAGTGACCTTGAAATGCCCAATTCCTCCTGCAGGCAGGGTGAGGGTGACCCTGAAATGCCCAATTCCTCCTGCAGGCAAGGTGAGGGTGACCCTGAAATGCCCAATTCCTCCTGCAGGCAGGGCCTGGGGGAGGCAGTGCAGAGGGTGCGTTTGCAAGCACTGCAGCAGCAGCAGTAGGTCTGTCCCCTTGTGCTCAGCAATGGGTTCAGTTTGGGGCCCTCACTGCAGGAGAGATGCTGAGGTGCTGGAGTGTGGCCAGAGAAGAGCAACAGAGCTGGGGAAGGGTCCAGAGCACAGGTGTGGTGAGGAGCAGCAGAGGGATGCTCAGTCTTTGGGGGGGTGCCTGATGCTACATCAGTAATGTCTTTGCCTTCCTGGCTGTGAGACCTGGCATGGCATTAGTTCTGTCTCCAGCTGTACTTGTGGGGTGGCAGCAGAGGGGATTGAGCTGTTTGAAATTCCTGCAGTAGATGCCTAGATGTTGTTAATCTCTTTCTTTCATCCCTCTGTGGCTGATCACTATTCTATGCCTATAAATGAAGGCTTTAGCTTCCAGCGGGCCCTAAGAGGATGGAGCCTTTAACCTCAGAGAAAAGGAACAAAACAAAATTGTCAAGGCTTGGGCCAGGATGGCCTTGTTGTGGTAATAGGCTGTAACAGCCCTCAGCTTCTCAGCTTCAAGTTTGCCCCAGACAATGGAGCTTAGTTGTGGTGTGCTTGAGGCTGAGCAGCAGCACTTGGGAAGGGAAGGACAGAGAGGGGGGAAAGTCCTTGCTTCCCTCAGTCTCTCCCTTTAGCAGCTTCAGAATGAGGATGAGTTTGGGGTTGGTTTGGGTTTTTTCTTTTGTAGTGGTTAGTGGGGGTTTGGGTTTTGTTTTGTTTTGAGGGTTTGGGTTGGGTTTTTGTGTGTGTATGAAAAGGCTGTGCCAGAGCTCTGCAGACAAACCTTGGTGGTGCTGTACATCACAGTGTGCACAGGGGGCATCCATGACCACCTTGGACAACCTGTTCCAGTGTCTCACCATCCTCACTCTAAAGAATTTCTTCCTCATCTCCAGCCTAAATCTCCCCTCCTCAAGCTTCAATCCATTCCCTCTACTCCTGTCACTCCCAGCCCTTGTCCAAAGTCCCTCTCTGGCTTTCCTGTAACCCTCTTCAGGTACTGGAAGGCTTCTGTAAGGTCTCCCTGGAGCCTTCTCCAGGCTGAACAGCCCCAACTCTCCCATCCTGTCCACACAGAGGAGATTCTTCAGCCCTCTGATCATCTTCATGGCCTCTGGACCCTCTCCAGCAGTTCCATGTCCCTCTTCTGCTGGGGGCACCAGAACTGGACACAGTGCTCCAGAGCAGAGTCACCTCCCTCATGCTGGTGGTCAGAATCCATTTGGTTTTGCATTATTTCTGGTCAGTAGAGTTGGCAAAGATTTTGAATCCTTGAGTTACCTCTGTATGTTTGTTTACACCTGTGGTTGTACATCTACACCTATCTGAGTCTCCACAGAATGTTCAGATACTTCCTGGGCTTCTAAAAATTGGAGCTGATTCTTCACTTGCTTTAATGTAGATCCTCAGAACATCACTTTTAAAATGCCTTAAACTAAATTTCTGTGGTTGAAAAGTAGTACAAGAAATGAGCATGGAGGAAGAAGAAGAAGGTGGTTTTCAGAGTCTGTAGGCTTTGCCTTTTTATTTGGATTAGAGATGAACTTTAAAAAATGGAAGAGAGTCTGGGAAACCATTTTGGCTTAGTCAAAATATTTTTAAAAGATCAGCTGCTAACATTCACAGGTCACTAGGGAGAGGCACAGCAAAAGGTTCCAAGATCCTGGGTTTGGGAAATTCTGATCTTGCTTCCTTCTCTTTCCTGCCAAGTTTGATTTTTGCAGAGTGGTTCTGTTTACTGAAATGGTGTTTTAAGTAGGACAATTTAATTGTGCCAGGAGGCTGTGGATTGCTCCAGCCACGTGCCAGCAGTGGTGTTGTAACCTCCCTAGGCTGGAATCCTGCTCCAGGTGCCAAGGTGTGCTCTGCCAGAACCTGGGGACCTGCTGCCCCGGACTCCTGCTCCATCCACCTCCCCTAGCTTGGCTGAGGTGTGTTTGTCCTCTCTGTGGTCTTTGGGAGAGCTTGCTGAGTTCTGTGGAAAGGCCAAGTTACAGCTGCAGGCTTGCAGGTTGCTGCCTTGTTGTGCTGGCAGCAGGGGTGTGTGTGGTTGTCCTGTTTCCAGCAGCAGCACTGGAGAGGTGAACGCTGCTTTTGCAGGGCTTGGCTTCCAGTAGCTCTCTTCATGCTGCTCACAGGTAGTGAGCACAGATATCCGTTTCCTTCGTGCCACAACAAAGGGTTAGGCATGAAGTAGGTCAGGAGCTTTTCCTCCCGGTGCCCTTCTGAGCTCCAGACTGGGTTTGCTGCTGCTTGCTTGGCTGCCCCTGCCAGCAGTGTCCAGCCACATGCAGCTGCCTGGAGTTTGCCCTGCACAGGATGTTGCAGATGTTGACAAAACCAAGTCCCTGGCTGGCTTTGTTCTCCTCCTCATGTCGGTGGTGTCTTGGATTTGGACTGGTTGTGGGTGTGTGTGGGTCACTAAGAATCCTGTGATGAATCATTCCAGCCCCACTTGCTGCTCTTACATCTTCCTGCAATATCTTTTGCTGCTGTCAAGTTGTCACTTCCTATTTGCAGGCACAATGGGGACGGGGTGTGTGCAGAGCTGTCCTGCCACTCTCCTGGCAGTGGGGACCATCCTTCTCTTTGCTCTCTTGTGTGGGGTGACTTGGGGATAGCAGCATGCTGCTGAAGGTGGAGATGCATGGAGCTTTGGTGTCCTGGTGGTGTTCTGACTTATGCAGCCCTTGACACAGGAGGCATGAAGGTCTTGCACTAGAGGGTTGTGGGGATCAGTCTTCTGCTGAAGAGTCAGACACAGGCCGGGCAAGAGGATGTGCTGGAGGTTGCACCTGAAGGCCTTGCAAGAGTTGTGTGGTTTAGGAATAACTTCAGCTTTTGTGTCTGGGAGTTCCTCTGGCTGGCTGCCTGAGGTTACCCTGTGTGCTTGCCTTCCTGCAGGAAGGTCACTTTATTCCTAGGGTGCCGATCTGAGAGCAGCCCAGCAGGCTGCCAGGGAGAGCATCACTCCCAGCTGCCCTTCCTTAAGGACAGCAGCTGAAGGCACACACAAGAGTTCACCAGGAGAATCCCAATTGCCTGATTGTTTCCTGTCGAGTTGTTGTTTGTTTGTAGTGGCTCTTAAGTAAATGAAAATGTGATGCTGGATCTCCTAAATGTAGGGACTCTTTGTGAACGGCAGTAGGGCTGCAGACTAATGCTTGTCTTTATCTCTGTGTTTACAGGCTCACTGGGCCTTCAGGGTATGTAACCGATGGGCCTGGCAACTACAAATACAAAACCAAATGCACCTGGCTCATCGAAGGAAGGTGAGTGTAGCAAACCTCTCTTTACTGCCCCTCCATTGGCACCTCCAGAATTACAGACTCAGGAAATCTTTAAGGCTGGAAGAAGACCTTTAAGATCATGGAGTCCAACTGTAACCCAACTGCCATGACAGCTTAGCACCACAGCTGCAGCTTCTTGAACAGCTCCAGGGGTGGTGACTCCACCACCTGGCTGGGCAGCCTGTTCCAGTGCCTGACCACTCTTGCAGTGAAGAATTCTTCCCCCGTAGCCAATCTAAACCTCCCCTGGCACAACTGAAGCCCCTAAGTTAGGTAAGGTTTGTCTCCACTGGGTGTTTCTCTCTTTTTCCACCCTCGTAAATTGAGATAGGGCAGCACTTAGGTATTTGAGTAAGAGGTTTTGGGGCATCTGAGACTTTCAAACTGACCTCTGAAGGGGAGGTTTGCTGTGCAGAGTACCCTTCACGTTGAAACCATGTGTGGAAAATGAGAGGAAAAAGCATCTGCATAAAGAAATGAAGAGCTGAAAGTAGTTGAACTGTTCCCACAGTTGGTCGTTGGATATTTGGGGTTCACTGTGCAGGCACTTGCTGGCAGTACAGAAAAGAAGTGGAGCAAGCTCTGTTAAAGCCCTTGTTCATGAGGAACTGGTCTGTAATGATGTTCTTCAGACACTCACTCCCTAGGACTTCAGAGAGACCATTGACGTTTCTTGGCAGAGGTCTTCTAAACCACAAGAGCCTCTTAGGCTTCTTCCTCTCCCGTCCTTACCCTTCCCGTGTTTGATCTTCACAGTGCCTGGGGGCTTTCTGGCAGAGCTGTCAGCAGCAGCCCCTTCAGTGCATACCCTCTGACCATCACCTGACTGGTGGCACAGCACTTGGGAGCCCCTGACTGCTCTCGGGGCCTTCCTCAGTACCAAGCTGACGCCAGGACTGTGAAATCAATTTGTTCAGTCTGGCAAAGTGTGCAGGGTGAGTTGTGAGGCTGTGTGCTAACAGCTCTCTCAGGGCACACTGCAAGTAGGCAGGTTTGTGACTGGGAGCAGGGATGACTTCTCTTGCACTGAGTGCTCCTGAGCCAAGGTCTCTGGGCATCTTTGGGGTTGTTCAGCCTGGAGAAGAGAAGGCTCCACGGAGACCTTACTGAGACCTGTCAGTACTTAGAGGGCTGATAAAGCTGGGGACAGACTTTTAGCAGGGACTGTTGTGCCAGCACCAGGGGTAATGGACTTAAACTGAGAAAGGGAGATACAGACTAGAGAGAAGTAAGACCTTTTTTTCACTCTGAGGGTGGTGAGACCCTGGCCCAGGTTACCTAGAGAGGTGGGAGATGGAACCATTGCAGGTCAGGTTGTTTGGGGCTGTGAGCAAGCTGCTCTAGTCGCAGATGTCCCTGCTGGCTGCAGGGGATTGGGCTAGTTGACCTTGAGAGGTCCCTTCCAACCCATTCTATGATTTCTCTGGTTCTGTGATCCTGGAGGGTCAGAGCCTGCTGGCAGGCCAGGGCATGCTTTTAAAGTCTTGTTCTTCCCTCCGTGACTGGGATGTCTGCTGGGGAAGTTGGTATTTGCTTCACCTACTTCAGACATTTATTTTATATCAGTAACTTCAATACCTAAGCTCCCAAGATGCTGAAAGGTCAGGACTGAGCTGTTCCAGAGAGCCTCACACTGAAACTGGGAGCCTGCCACTGACTATGAACTGTGGAAGGAGCCCAGTTCTGTAATGTGGTTAAGAGCAGAAGGTAGATGCTGGGAGTGGCAACTCTTAAGTTTTGTAGGCAATAAAAATACAACTGCAGCCGGTTTGGAATTACAAGTAATTAAAAATTGTTTTGCAAGGATTT
Organism: Psilopogon haemacephalus; assembly: GCA_013396835.1. Lineage (NCBI taxonomy): Eukaryota > Metazoa > Chordata > Aves > Piciformes > Megalaimidae > Psilopogon > Psilopogon haemacephalus. The sequence continues at coordinate 436,830 of VWZI01009662.1, forward strand.
TATTGCTGCCACGCAGCCTGAGCAGTTCTGGTCCACTCACTTCAACCTTCATAGCTTCAGCTTTTTTCCCCAAAGGATGGTGTGAGTCAGGTTTTTATCAGAAGTGATGTGCTGCTCATGGCTCCCCGTTCGTGTCACCGTGACTGCTCCTTCAGCCTTTGCTTGCTGCTACTGAGAGGCTTCCTAGACAACTGTCACTTCTTGTGGTGTGAAGTGAGGTCTTGCCTGCTGCAGAGAGGAGGGCAGAAATGCTCCTCTTGCTTTGCTAATCAGTTTAAGTGGATGGCCTTCTGCTTCTGCTTGTGCCCTGCTGCCAGGGGGTGGTGGCAGGCAGAGGAGATCATCACACTGATTGAAGCTGCTGAGATATGAGCCCTTGTGAAAACAGCCCAAGCTCTCTGCCAAATGTGGAGTTCCCAGAGTTCTGGACTTGGAAAGCAGCGTTGGCACAGCTGCTAAATGCTGCCAAGTGCCCTCAGCTGGCAGCTGGCACAGCAGGGTGTGGAGGGCTTTTGAGGGCAGCAGGTAAGGGGCAGTTCAGGTGTGCAGCTGGGGATGCTGCACACATCAGGTGTTCTAAAGCCACATGTGCTGCACTCACTGCCTCCTCACATCGCTCCTGACTCCTCCTGACTGGTGCCTGTGCTGTGTCCTCATCCTGGAGGTGTCCCTTTCATTTTTCCCTAGGAGCATGAGAGAAGGCAGATGAGATCCATCCAGCCTGAGGATCCCATCTGAGGCTGCAGCCTTATGATCCCACAAATGAGTGCTGCCTGCTAATGACTTCAGAGCTGTAGCAAGGATAATCTTTTTGTTCTTGGTCTGAAGCTTTCATTGATTAAATATTTCTTTCTGCTCTGCAGCTGCCAGACCATTCAGACAGAAGCCAGCCCCCTGCAATTTCCTAGGCTGCTCACTTTTGCTATGCTGAGTCCTCCCTCTGCTTTTTTCTTTAAGCAAGGCATTACTCTTGAGGTACAACTGGATGCTCTCTTCTCCAAAAGCCTGGAGTAGGTCACTGTCCCTGTCCCTGAAGAACTCCCCTTCTGCAGGAAGGGCTCCACGGCAAGCTGCTCTCTGATTAATTTATTTGATTAGGCTGAACAAGGATTTAATCTGAACTCAAGGGCAGTGCTGTTGGAGATCCAATCACTGCCTCTGTCCTTTCTGCCCCTGCAGCTGTGGGCAGGAAGAAGCGGTGCTGCTGCAGATGGACTTTCTTTTTACCTGGGCATCCAAGCACAATGTCAGTGATGTTTTCACCCTCCTGCAGCTGAGCTCTAAGTTGTCATCTGCTGTGGCTGCTGTGTAACTCTCTTTAGACATTAACTATGAAACTAAAGGTATCTAAGTGTACTTCACGTGGTTAGGCTTAGTGACAGCTTCTGTGTGTGGAGTGAAGGAACCATTGATGTGTTTTGGAGTCTGAGTTACTGCTTCCATTCTTACATCAACTCATAAAACTTTTTCCTGCTGGTACATCTGAGAGGATCAGGCCCCTCTATGCTCTTCCTTTGACTTAGGAAGTCAACAGAGTGGCCTCCTCTTGACCAGTGGTGCCATCATCAGGGTGTGCTGGGCCTGCCCCATTCAGCTGAGAGGCACCAAGTGTCTCCCCAGGACTTCAGCTTGGCCAGTTGCAGCTGTGCCTGCTGGGGTTTGTGACAGGAAAGACAATTAACCTGTCTGGCATTCCTGAGGAATGAGAGGCAGTGAATGGTTACTACACTGGGGCAGTCCAGGGAATAACAAAAGAGCTTGCTTCTGGCAGAAGGTAAAGGCCCAGGGACTCATCCTGCAGAAGGCAAATCTCCTCTGCATTCTCTTCACCTCTTGTGTCCAGATCCCCAAATAGGGTGAGCATCTCTTTAATTAGCATCTGCTGAATCATGTTTCTGATTTCCAGCTTGGAGAGGCGTCCCTCAGGAAGGCCATCCTGCAGGGACACAGTGAGAGAAGGAATTCTGCCAGCTTCGGGGCAATTTAATCATCACAGGTCTGCAGAAAATCCCTGCAACAAGAAGAGAAAGAGCTCTCATTAGCTCCCCCATGGTGGCTGTGATCCTTTACAGAATCATTTAGCTTGGAAAACACCTTTAAGGTCATTGTTACCATATCTAAACCTGACACTGCCAAGTCCACCACTAAGCCATGTCCCAGAGCAGCACACCTTCAAGCTTTGCCATGCTTACCCCTGCAGAGCCCTGCCATTAGGGGAGTCAGGAAAGAGCAGGGGGCAGGCAGTCCTGCTCTTCACTTCTTGCTGTTGGTCGTGAGGAGAGGTTTAAGGACAGAGCTTCTCTGGCCATAAAGAATCTGCTGCTTAATAGCAGAGCAGTCTGTGCAGCACAAAGAAGCCATAGCATGTTTGGTGCATCTGCAGCTGCACTAAATCTCTCTGGCTTAGGCTTGTTTAGAGAGGAACTTCTCACCAGAGGAGTTTGTGAGGGGGCCTTGCTGTCAAGTGGCTTATTACAAATCTTTGCTGTATTCTTACTGTTTTTTTACAGGCCAAACACAATCCTCAGGCTTCGATTCAATCACTTTGCCACAGAGTGCAGCTGGGACCACTTGTACGTGTATGATGGAGATTCGATTTATGCTCCCTTGCTGGCAGCCTTCAGGTGAGTTCCCTTTGGTGGCAGTGGAGCTGTACACAGTGATAGCTCTGGCAAGTAGTCTGAAGCAGTGTGGCTTCCGCAGTGTAAATGCATTGCACTCACCTCGGTGTGTAGGGCAGCAAGCACAGCACATAGAGCAAGAGGCCTCTGGTGCAGCCATCGCAGCAGGAACAATGCAGGAGCTGTTTTAGCCTCTACAATGCACAGCTCTCGTGACTCTGCTGTAGCATGTAAGGATTATGGTTTCATTTCCAAATCCTGATTATGTGAGAGACAACAAAATGATTGTCATCTGCTCCAGCCTGAGATGATTCCCTATGCAGACTCCTTCTGAGGGAGAAAAGTGTCCCATTTGTCACTTGTGAGCACAGCTCAAGTTTAACTCTTAATATGCCAGTGCTGACAGAAGGCCTCCCCAGTTCAGGAGACACAGGGATCTGTGGAGGGCTATGAGGATGAGTGTGGGACTGGAACATCTCTGCTGTGAAGAAAGGCTGAGAGCCCTGGGGCTGCTTAGTCTGGAGGGGAGAAGGCTGAGAGGGGATCTAATCCTTGTCCATAAATATCTGAGGGGTGGATGTCAGGATGAAGGTGCCAGGATCTCTTTGTTGGTGCCCAGTGATGGGACAAGGAACAGTGGGTACAAGCTGGAACCCAGGAGGTGCCACCCCAACAGGAGGAGACATTTCTTTACTGTGAGGGTGACAGAGCCCTGGAGCAGGCTGCCCAGAGAGGTTGTGGAGTCTCCTTCTTTGGAGACTTTAAAAACCCACCTGTCTGTGTTCCTGTGTGAGCTGCCCTGGGTGACCCTGCTCTGGCAGGGGGTTAGGGCTGGATGATCTCTGAATGTCCCTTCCAAGCCCTACCACTCTCTGGAAGGCCAAGTAAGCAGCACTGCAGACATGCAGATCTCACACAACTATCTATATCCTTGTGTACCTTAAACTTTCCATTTGTAAAGCCCTTGGAGCAGGTTCAAAAGCAACACCAAGGGGTGAGACAGCCTTGTGCACACGTGTGTAAAAATAGCTATTGTTCTGCTGGCTGCTTGGCTCCTCTGTGCCGAGAGGCTGCCTGGTGGCTGCTGGCTGAGAGTAGCATTTCAGGCCGAGACCTGAATAGAACTCCTGCATGTATGCAGTGCAGGGACGAGCACCACCTCAGGGTTCCTATTCCTTTAGCTGAAATCAGAGAAATAATCCCAGGTGACTTCTGGACAAAACAAATGGTTCCCTTTGGACTCTGCCCCTTCCAAGTGGCTGATTAACTCTTTCCAGAATTAACCTTCTGCTGTGCTTCCTTGCCATTGTGAAATAGACTTCTAAAAATACTTGGTGCCTGTTCCAAACAACCCTTGTACTCTGAGAGGACATCAGCATAGGAACTAAGGGCAGATAAAGAAACAAAAGCACCACATGGTTTTAGTTTTGCTTGCTTTATAGTCTTCAGCTGAGGGTGCAGAGTTGCCTTGTAGGGCTGCAATGCTGCTTGGAACCCTTCAGACTAACCCGAGGTCAAAAGAAGCTGCATGAATGAGCTGTTATTCTTACTGCACTCTGCCCTGGCGAGTCCTCACCTGGAGCACCGCATCCACCTGGGGTTCCTCACACCAGAGAGCAATGGACCTGCTGAAGTGTGTCCAGAGGAGGGCCATGAAGATGCTCAGAGGGCTGCAGCACCTCTGCTATGGGGGCAGGCTGGGGGAGGTGGGACTGTGCAGCCTAGAGAGGAGAAGGCTCCAGGGAGACCTCAGAGCTGAATTTCAGTGTCTGAAGGGGACTGGGGAGGGACAGTGTTTAGAAGGGCCTGTGGTGACAGAATGAGGGGCAATGGTTTGAAACTGGAGCAGAGGACACTTAGATTGGATATCAGGAGGAAGCTGCACGATGAGAGTGGTAAAATAGTGGAAGAGGTTGCCCAGGGCCCTGTCCGAGGCCCTGTCCCTGGAGACATTCAAGATGAGCCTTGATGTGGCTGTGGGCAGCCTGCTGTAGCTGGTCCCTGCTGCCTGCAGGGGGTTTGGACAGGATGCCCTTTGAGGGTCCCTTCCAACCCAATGCAACCTGTCAGTCTAAAGAAGAAAAGAATCACCTCTCTCGAAAACCCTGCCCAAACCCTGGAAGTGCATCCTGGAAGCAGTGTCCTGGTATCCCGGAGTGAATTGGTATGCAGGAGAGGAGGAAATGTCAGCTTATCTCACAGTCATTCTGCTTTAATCGAGCTAATTTCTCACAGGCGGCTGCGGAGGTGAAATGCTCATCATTTCTGCCTGCAGTTTCTTGTGTGTTTCCCCAAAATTAATAGGCTTTTAAAACAGGGGTTATAAGTAGTGCACAGCATTAACAGTTATGGTTCAGACTTTAAAATCATCTGTAAATCACTGGGAAGCCTGTGCCTGAGGACCAGCAGGCGTGAGCTTAATACAATAACATTTTTGAGGTAGGGGGAAAAAAAAAATCAATCAATTATTTCTTTAATTGCTTCTTTAGCTGACATTTGAATTTCATCTTGGTTCGTAGTGAGCTGTGTTGTTCAGCAGAGAGCAGATGCTTCTCCTTTTGCTGACGTGCAGGGAAGCATCTGTTGGGAAGAGACTTTCCTCTGCTTCACAACTAAGAGCTCTAGAACTTCTGCAGAGCAGTGTTGATGTTTTCTCTTTCTTGGACTGTGTTAAATTTTAATATGAAATGTGACCATGTTTCGCTCTTGGCTTTTTTTGGACCGTGCCAGGGGGTTTGCAGGATGAAGCTTTGCACAGCTGGACACTGTAACTTTCAGACTTTGTTTGATAGACACTGTAAATCCTTCCCTCTTTAAAGCTCAGCTTTTGTTACCACCCTGGATTTTGACAGCAGCTGCCTGAGCCCTCACGTCCTTCGTTCTCCTCATCTTGTTTTCCTGATCTGATGCTCTCTTATATTTGTTCACAATACAGTTTTTCACCCTGCATATATGAGGAAATCCTCAGCACTGCCTCACAGAGAAACTTTAAATTGGTTTTAGCAGTTTTTAACTGCCAGAAATATTTGCATGATGCAAACGTTTACAGAGAACAAGTGTCTGTATAAACTGTTTACTAAACTCCCTGTAGTCTGAGTGCCCCTGGAGCAGTCCAGCCCTCTGCATCAAGGGATTTCTTTTTTTTTCTGTTAGGGTTAAAAATATCTTTGCTGGTTTATATTTGTGGCCGTAGGCAACGTGAGCCCGTGGAAATGTGCTGCTGCACAATGCAGTGGAAGCCTGTGGAGGATCAGAAGTGCAGCGTCTTGGTCTGCACAGGGTGCAGAGCTGGGAAGCAGCAGACTCCACTGCTCCTCTGCGAGCTGTGCTGGGTCTGTTTGCAGCTCTACTCCACGTTCGACCGTCACTGGAGCTGCTTTTGCACCTCTCTTTTGGTTCTGTGCTGATGGACGGGAGGTGCCTCCCCCATCAGACCCAGCAGCTCCTGTGCAGGACCTTAGACTGTGCCTCTGAGAGCCCTCAGAAGCTGCTGGTGGCTGCTGTCAGGTGGCAGCGCTGGCAGATGGCAGCAGTTGCCCCCGGCTGGTTGCTGAGCTGGCTGCTCTGCACCGAGCCCCGCGGGAGCTCCTGTCCCCTGCCTTTCGTGCCTGGCAGGTGAACAGGGCACCTGTATCCCCGGGGCTGAGGCAAGGCACACACTGTGGGCTGAGGTGGGTTGAAGGGACCCTGGGCTGATCCCTCCCTCAAAGCAGGGCCAGCTCACACTGCGATCAAGCTCTTGCTGAAGAGTTTGCACTGCAAAGTTGTGGCTTTCTCTTTAGGACAGAAATGTTACTGATCCTCTGGGCCAGTGCTTGGTCACCCTCCTGTAGAAAAATAGTTTAAAATGAACCTTACACTGCCGTGTGATCAGAGCAGTTCGTGTCCAGTAAACCTCTGGTGCTATCTGCTCTGTAAGCTCTCCTTAGGGAGCTGAAGGCAGCAGTTGGGTTTCACCCCATCTCTCCAAGCCTTGCCTCCTCCTCCTTTCCTCCTGTGTCCTCCTTCTGCTTTTTTTTTCTTCTTTTTATCCCTTCAGTTCTGTGCCAGAAATGGTAACCCAGGCAGATGCCATGGGTGCACTCAAATGCTCTCTCTGTCCTCAGTGTCCTTCCTGAGCTAACCTGCAGACCCTGCTTACCCTTCATCATCGACCTGCCTTGTGTGGCTTAGAGCAAATCATCAGCTGATAGCAGCAGGGGGGGCTGCTAACCAGGATTAATGGCACTGGGGAAGGCACAAACTGTGCTCAGTCAGTACTATTTGTGTTCTGAGAGTATCCAGAGGAGCTAATCAACTTAGAGCAGACCCGGAGGAGGAAGTGGTGCTCACCTCAGCGTGTGTAGGCAGAGAGCAGGCTGTGGGTGTGCATGCTCTGGGTGAAGGTGAAGGTTATTGCTCTGTTGGCTTCAAAGCATGACTTGGATGCCCTTTGCTCATGTGTGTAACCAAGACCTGCCTTGTCAGTGTTCTCACCCTTCTCTGGTGGAGCTGACACTCAGCACATCATCAGCCATCACCTCCCAGAGCAGTTTTTATCCTGCTCCCTAAGGCAGGGCACGGGGATGTGTTCCACCGCTGCCTGTGCCCACACTGGGTTCATGGAGCAGGACATCACAGAATGGTGGAGGTTGGAAAGGACCTTAAAGATCATCTGGGGCACCCACCCTGTGCCACGGGCAGGGTTATCTATGAGAGCAGGCTGCTCACAGCCCCTTCTGACCTGACCTGAAATGATTCCAGGGCTGGGGCATCTACCAGCTCCTGGGCAACCTGGGCCAGGGTCTCACCACCCTTACCATTTCCTCCTTCTCTCTAGTCTCTTTCTGATTAAATCCATCACCCCCTCGTCCTGTCTCAACTGCCCTGCTAAAAGATCTCTCCACATCTTTCTTACCATTATCTTTAAGCACTGCAAGGCCGCCAGAAGGTCTCCCTGGAGCCTTCTCTTCTCCATCCTGAATAACCTCGGCTCTCTCAGCCTGGCTCACAGCAGAGCCCTTCCAGCCCTGCCAGCACTGCTGTGGCCTCCTCTGTCCCTGCTCCAACAGGTCCCTGTCTGTACTGAGGACTCCAGAGCTGCTCCAGCCCTGCAGCTGAGGTCTGAGCAGAGCAGAGGAGCAGAATCTCCTCCCTGCCCCTGCTGCCCACGCTGCTGGGGATCAGCAGAGGACACGGCCGGGGCTGGGCTGTGAGCACATGGTGCTGGCTTGTGTCCATCTCACCGTGATGCCTGCATGGCAAATGAAAGTTTGAAGGCTTTCCCATTTTGCTGTGTGGCAGAGAGAGAACAAGGCAGGCTGTGTGAGCAGGAGGGTGGTAATGAAGTCTCCTTGCTCGTGTTTTTCACTCTGCCGCTGAGCCTCCGAGTGCAGTGCCTGGAAGATAGAAGCTGTTTCAGGGCTAAGCAGGGGTTTGCCTCCCAGTGTGTGAGGAGCAGTGTCGGGGGCGAGCAGGAGCCTTTGTTTGCTTTGGAGTAGTGACGATTGTGCAATGTTTTGAGCCCTGCGAAAGGAAGCAGAAGCTGTGCCTTGTGAAACAAGCTGCTTCTGGCCCCAGCCTAGGCTCGGGGGAGATTCTGGATTGTAGCTGAAAGGAAGTTTTGTCTACTCCTTTACCCTGCCCGTTCTGCTGTTGGGGTTTTGCATGGCAGATGAGCCAGGTCCAGTTCGTGCTGGTTTGTGCAGAGCGGTGCTGTGCGCTCAGCCATCTGCTCACTGCCTTGGAGGTGCAACCTTCCCGGGGCCCGGTGGCTCTCCCCTCTTGTGTTCTCCTCATGGCTTTCAGTGAAAAGAAGTTCCTATTTATCTGTGGAATCCCATCAGGCTGTTTTAAACTCGTGTAGGTGGGGGCAAGTCTTTAGCATAGGTTCAGACAAGTGAAGAGGAGCAGGTGAGAGCAGCAGAGGTACCTGCGCTCTGCCCCAGCCGAGCTCCGGCTGCAGCAAGGAGCTGTCCTGTGCCAGCCCTTTCAGCAGGCGAAGCTTACTGGGGGTTGTCTCCTCTCACTACCGCTATTCACTCCCTGCTTTTCTCCTATGCTGCCGCTCTCCAGGGCCTGGCAGTAAGATTGCTCTGTGATATCGCTGTGAGTGCTGCAAGAATAAGACTGAAGAAGAATGAAACAGAACAAAGGAATTTTCTCTTCTCCCTGAGCTCTAATTTGCCTTACCCTGGATTCTATTCAGATGTCTGTTTGCCTGTGGAGCAGACGTACCCTCCTTTATTTTGCCTTACAAAGGACACCTATGATCCAAATGGCGAGGAGGTTATTGGAGTTTTTGTTCTTGGGTGTTGTGGGAGATGGTCCTTTGGGAGGGACCATCTCCGGATCAGAAGTCTGGAATGGTACAATGAAAGGGGCACATCTTACACGGAGAGAGGGGCAGGGGAATTGGCCTGTTAATCTCACATCCCTGAGATCTGAACGAAGAGAAAATAATTGGCTTTCTCTCAAGGAGCTGTTTATTGAGCTGCCTATCTGCCGCTGTGCTGGAGCTGCTCAGCCAGAGCGCAGGCTCAGGTTTCAGCAGTGGCATGCCTGGCACGTCGGGAAAGTGAAGGGCAGGACTTGTGCACAGCTTGCAGACTTAGCCTGCTGCAGTGAGCAGCTCCTGCCTTACTCTGGGTGCACCATGGCAAAGGCGCTGGCAGTGCGGGTGTGTGTGGGGACACAGGCGAGTTGCAGCCACACAATCAGGCTTTGCAGGCACTGTGAATGGGTCACTGAGCACTGCAGAAACTCACTTACCCTGTCCTAGGGAGCTGCCTTCAAATGCATTTGCCTTCTGTTGTGAATAGAGCTGCAAAGAGGAAAAGTGAGTTCTTTTCAGGGGAAGAAAATTCTTCTCGTTGTTGCTTTTCAGTGGGAGGTGCCCTTGGAGATTCAGCAGTGGCAGGGCACGAAAGCAGGCTCGGCTCTGCTCCCGGGAGAGCTGCTCCTGGAGCTGCCTTTGGTTCCCTGCCCAGCCTGCTCAGCTCTGGGCTTTGGGGCCTCCTGTCAAAAAGCTTCCACTTAGCCTTTGGAAATAGGGCTGGGGCTGGGGGAAAGAAGGTTCTTTGCGAGAAAACAACAGCTGGCTGTGAGCTGGTGGTGGCAGACAGTGCTCCTTCCTTAGATAAAGGCATTTAAACATGGTGATTCAGTAGACTTCTGATGTCCTTTGTATGAGGGAGGAATTGACTTCATTGCTTCTGTGGAAAGGAGAATAAAGATTCTCCTTCAGATCCAATCTGGCTTGTGCAACAGGTGAAGAGGTAGCAGCTCCTCTTTTCCTCCTTGTCAGCTTGCTCCAGTTTTGGCCAGCTGCTGTGTAACTCTGTCCTGTGTCCAGTCTTGAACTCCGTAAATAGCCTTCACAGAATCCCAACACGGTGGAGGTTGGAAGTGACCTCTGGAGCTCATCCAGTCCAAGCCCCTGCTCAAGTAGGGCACCCACAGCAGCTTGCCCAGGAGCACAATGGCCAGGTAGGGTTGGAAGCTCTGCAGAGAAGGAGACTCCACAACCTCTGTGGGCAGCCTGCTCCAGTAGTAAACTGTAGACAGCTTCATGTTCACCCAACACTTTTAATGTATGTTTCTCTTTCCAAAGAGCCAAGTCGGTGACTTCAGGGTTTTGTGTTTGCATTGCTTCTGGTGGGGCAGATGGAGGGAAGCAGCAATGCTGCCCTCAGGAGCCTCAGCTCCCTGGTCAGTGACTTGGCCGCTGTGTTGCAAGTAATGAAGCCAAGCAAGAGGCCTTGATAAACCTATCCCTGAAGAATGTGATTTTATCTTTCTGGGAGGGTCTTGAGGGTTCTTAAGCCGTTGAGAATGGAGCTGTCTGTCTTGAGTACAGGTACTCAGTCTCGAGAGGTTTTCTTTTCAACATTGAAGGAGTTCTGTTGAAGGAAAACAATCTGACAACTGCTGAAATGATGGTTACACAAATTCTTTAGACTTCAAACAGACACAATCTGAGTTTCCCTTGTTTATTAATGCTGCTGCAATTGCCATTGTTGCTTTGCCTGCTTTTATTTCATTTCTAACTCTGGTTTGTTGTTTCCTTTTCTCTTTTCCAGTGGTCTAATTGTTCCTGAGAAAGACAGCAACGAAACAGTGCCAGAGGTGGTAGCTACTTCTGGATATGCCCTTCTGCATTTCTTCAGTGATGCTGCCTATAATTTAACAGGGTTTAACATCACATACAAGTAAGTAGTAATCCTCCTCACTCCAAAGTGAGTCTGCAGCTTGAGCAAAAGGAGGTTTCCTCTTCTCAGAGTTTTCTCTTGCAATGAGTGATTGGCATTGGACTGGATGAGCTTTAAAAGCCCCTTCTGACTCAGTATGTTCTAGTATTCCATTCTGTGGCCATTAAAATGAGGTGCTTAGGTTTTTGGCTGCTGGCCTCGGTGCTTTCATCCTGATGAAGCACTTCAATATCTTGTGGATTCCTCGAAACACGTGGGGCACCCAGCACGGGTGAGGAGGAGGCTTTGCAGAGCGACTTGAGCCCTTCGGCTGAAGCAGCAGCGCTGAGAGTCTGATACCATGAGCGATGCCACCACCTACTGCCGGCTGACCAGACTGCAGCACTGCAAGATGCTCTCCTCGGGGATCACCAAGGCTTTCTCAAATGCCTTTAAACACATTTAATGATTTTTTTTAACACTTCACTTTCTTAATAATTTCAAATAATATGCCAGGACTATTTTGAGTTCAGCTTCTTCTTTGCATTGTGGTTGTTAGGCTTCCTCCTAACACTTCTGCAGAGAGTAGATCCAAAGGTCTGTTTGTCTCTCTTCCATTTAGCACTCTCTGGTCACTGTACAATGAGAGTCTGACAGCTGGGGACTCCCCATCTTCCCCTGCCACATAGCAGCAGGCTTCAGAGGAGCAGCTCTGGGTGTTGGTGTTTTGTGTGTTAACCAAAAGCTGTGCTGACTGCTGTTCAGTGTCACTGGTGCTTGTGACTGAGGGGTCAGTGTGGCAGGCTGTGCCACCCCTGACAAACCTCCTTGCCCTCCTCTTCACAGTTTCAATATGTGTCCCAATAACTGCTCTGGCCGAGGAGAATGCAAGCTCAACAGCAGCAGCAATGCTCTGGAATGTGAATGTGCCAAATACTGGAAGGGAGAAGCCTGTGACATTCCCTACTGCACTGGGGACTGCGGCGCACCTGAGAGAGGCCACTGCAGCCTCAATGACACCAAGGCCTGCTCCTGCTCCACGGGCTGGCAAGGTGAGATTCCTGCTGAACAGGGAGATGCTCCAGGATACCTTTCTGCATGGCTCTTGCACTTTGGTTGGCAGCCTTTGAAAATGTTCTGCTTGATGAGCTGAGCATTGTGGCTAGCAGTAGATCCCACAGTTCCTGCATGGAGGGGGTTGGAAGGGACCTCTAATGTGAGGTGAAGGGAGAGCATCCATGTGGCTTTTTACTGTGCTAAAGCCTTGCTGTTTGCTGGTCCTCTTCTGCCATGCCATAGAGTCATTCAGGTTGGAAAAGACCTTCCAGATCAAGTCCAACTGTTAACCCTACTCAATCAAGTCCACCACTGATCTCTATCCCCAGGCATCTACGTGACTTTTAAACACATCCAGGGATGGTGACTGAACCACCTCCCTGGGCAGCCTCTTCCAGTGTCCTGGGGAACTGTGGAGGAAAATTTGGCAGTGAAGAAGTTGCTTTAAGAGCAGCAGAACTAGAAGAAAAAATTGGGAGTGAACAAATCACAAAAATATTGCTGAGGAGAGGGATGAGAATTGCTGCAGACACTTGGGGGTTTATAGGATGCTGCAGAGGAGGTCTCCTGAAGCTTTGGCAAGTTGTGTTGGGGATTCTGTGGGCATGTGACAGCTAGATGAATGCTGGAAGGTACCTTCATCATGGGCAGGAGGAAGGGCTCTATGCTCTGCCTCCTGTCATCACAGCCAGGGAGAACAGTGCAGAGTGTTTGCATGGAGTCATCTGGAACTGCTTTTGCATTCTGGAAACCAGTTTGAATTTGGGGTGTGTGGCTGTGGTTGGGAGATTGCACAGCTTGCTGGTGTGGGTCACAGCTTTCATCTCTTACTGGGTCAGGAGACCCTCTTTGTCACCTGAGGTGCAGGATGTTGACCTCTAGCTGAAACACAAGGCATGGAAAACTCAGCTGAACTTTTAAACCTTGTTTTCTTCAGGTCCTGGCTGCTCAGTTCCTGTTCCTGCAAACCAGTCATTTTGGACCCGGGAGGAATACTCTCTTCCCAAACTTCCTAGAGCATCTCACAAGGCTGTGGTCCATGACCATAAGATGTGGATTGTTGGAGGCTATGTCTTCAATCACTCTGACTCTCAGAAGGTCTTGGCGTGAGTACAAATCCAGATAATAAAGTCTAAGCAGAGGAGCTTAGATGGGAGAGCTCTGAGAGCTGTGCTCTAGGCCTGTGCTCCAAACTGAAACCACCTGTGAGATGTGGGAAATGCTGCTGAGGGTGCTGAGCTTGGGAGGGAGACAGTGTAAGGTTCCTGATACTCAATACATTTTTGACTCATCTGCATCTGACACCATTTAACTGTTTGCTCTGGTTCCAAGATGAGTTCAGGTTTCATATTCCAAGGGAGGAGTTTTGCTTCAGTGTTGTTAGCCCTTCCTGCTGTCTGACATCAGAGTGCTCCTTAATGCATCCTTAGTGCATAGTGGGAGGGACAGCAGGCAGGAAGTGACATTTAGGATGGTGACATTTATGCAATTAGTAATTAAAATGTCAGATAATAATTGTCTACCCCAAGGAAATCGCCCTAGAAAGAAAACAAACCAGAACAACATTTCAGGCTTCCTCTTGTGCTCAGTAGTACTGGGGCAGGTTTAGGTAAAAGCTGGATTTTTCCTCAGGGATACCTGCACACCTCAGTTTGATGGACCAGTGGGAGAGCTCTGAGTTCTGCCTTCACATCCATAGGGAACAGTTCTTGTAGTGAGAGGTAAAGAGGAGCTGAGAACGCAGACTTAGTTGTAGAGTAGTTGCTGATTACATCCACAGTTCACCCTTTCAAAGTCATGCCTGATTTTTCAGCAGATAGCCTGTGGCTTCACTGAGCACTTCCTCACAGATTATTTTCTCTTCTAAAGCTGTAAGCCTGGTGAGGATAGTTCATCCTTCTATCTAAAAAGCCACAGGCCATTTCCAGGGCCAAGGGTTTATCTTATTTCAGGGTCACAGGAAAAATAGGCTTGAATGGCAGAGACATAATTAAAACAGTGCCTTTTAAACACTGGCAGCTCTGGTTTTGTCAGGGAGCTGCAAATTCTGCGAGCTTAGTGTAAAGTTGTTCTGCTCTTTTGGGTGGATCATGTGGTGTAAGTTGTCTTAGCTGAGCAGGCAATGCTCTGGGTTTGCACAGGGAAGAATACTCAAGGTAAGGCCACTCGAGTCATGGATGGTAAGTCCTAGAGCAGTTTTTAATCCTTGAGTAGTCTCCGCACTCTGAAAATCAAATCCTGCAAAGGGCCAGCAATGAACTTCTTTCCTTCATTATCTACTTCTCAGAGAATCAATTCCATCTTTGTCGTACAGGTACGATCTGATTTCTGAGGAGTGGCTTCCACTGAACAGCACTGTGAACCTGGTGGAGATGAGGTACGGCCACTCGCTGGCCTTGCACAAGGTGAGTGCAGTGCTCCTGACGCACATCTTCAGCTGGGAGGGTGGGGGCAGCCCTGCCCCAGCCTCACACTCCCACTGCCTGCCCAAACTCAACTCTGACATCTTTCAGGATGACATCTACATGTATGGTGGCAAGATAGACGCGACAGGGAACGTGAGCAGCCAGCTGTGGGTGTTCCACATCCCCAGCCAGAGCTGGGCGCAGGTGGCGCCGCTGGCCAAGGAGCAGTATGCTGTGGTGGGGCACTCGGCACACATTGTCACCCTGCGGGACAACAGCACCGTCATGCTCGTCCTCTTCGGCCACTGCCCCCTCTACGGCTACATCAGCAACGTCCAGCAGTACAGCCTGGGTGAGTGCCTGCCTGCCTCCCTCTGCAGTTCGGCAGACAGGCAGCACCTTCTGCTCCTCCTTGTGTCGGCTGTAGCTTCCAGTGCTTGTGTAACACAAACGGAGCAGACAGGCACCTGCCTCCAGCTTTGGACGGCTGGGTGGGTCCCAAAGACAAGCTGTAGTTGAGAGACAGAGCAGCACAACTGCAGGACAGTTTAATTGTCCTCTCTCACTTTTCAAATTGCTTTTATATCCTGCCCTAACTATGCTGTTGACCTCTTACCCTTGTCCTTTGGTCATCCTGATCCAGAGGTGCTCCTGCAGCCTCCTCTGGTGCACTGTGTCCACGAGTGAGCTTTGTTCCTGCAGGAGCAGGCTAGAGACAGCCAGGCCCTGTGGGGCAGTGACTTGTTCCCATACTCTGTTTCCTTTGCCTGTCGTGTGTCTGATCTGCCCCGGAGGCAGGGAGCCTGCGCAGGGCTTTGTTCCACACTTGCTGCAGAGAACTGGTATGGTTTGGCACTTTTGTTTCAGTTGCCATTCCATTATGTCTAGAGTGCTTCAGCCCAATGTTATTTTAGTGAGGGAGGTGCAGGACCATTAATCACACATTAGTTTTTAACTGCAGTGTTCTTCACAGTCACACTCAGCTTGGCTTCAGTGCTCTCTGGCTTTATGCTGGTATGAAAGAAAAGTGCTCTTGGGTCCCGTTGCAGGTGAAGCCCTGGTGCTGGCGTTTTCATGTCATTGAAATGCAATAAATTATTTCTGTGCTTTTTAGGTCTCATTGATTCTCTGCAAAACATAATAAAGGGCTGTGGGAGGGACGTTTCTGCTCAATTAAAATTACTCAGCAGCACTTCTTGACAACAGACTCCTTGAAGGAGGATATTTTTGGCTATGAAGTGATAGAGACAATGTCTAGATCTGAGTCGAGGGGGGCCCGGTTTGCTTCCCCAGCAGATCTGTTGCTAAGTTGTTGCTGGAGATGAGTTAAGTTGTTGCTGAAGATGAGTTAACCACCTTCTGTCGCTCTCCTTCCTCAGCCACAAACACATGGAGCATTCTACAGACCAGCGGAGCTCTGGTGCAAGGAGGCTATGGCCACAGCAGTGTTTATGACCCAAGTACAAGATCAATTTATATCCATGGAGGTTACAAAGCCTTCAGTGCCAACAAGTACAGACTGGCAGATGACCTGTACAAATACGAGGTTGATTCCCGCATGTGGTGAGTCCTTCTCTTTCCTCTCCACCACCCTCTCGCTTTTGTTTGCAGTGGACAAGGAGCTGGGGGGGCTGGGCAAGGGCTGCAGCAGGCCATGGTCCCCTGTGTGCTCCTCCAGATGTTATTTTTGTGTCTTTTTATGAACAGGGAATCGTATAACCACATACAGTCAGAGCTCTGAAGGAGCCAAGAAATCCATTTGAATCTATTGTTGTATTAAAGCTGAAAAGAAAAATATTTGATGGGATTTTCTTGCCAGCAGTACAGGCTGTGCATAGGAGTGCAGTTATTGCAGTCAAGTGAGTGATCATTCATTCTGCAGTTAGGAACACAGAAGAATTTCTATTATAACCCCATTTTCTTCTGGCTCTCTAACTGCTCGAAACACTCATTTCTTAAGCTGAAGTCTTCTGTGATTTGTTTCTGCCCAAAGCTGTGTTTTATTAAAGAGCTGGAGCAAAACTTCACAACTCTAAGCTATGGAGACAGAAGGCATTTTCCTCACTTTCCTGTTTCCCTTAAAGCCTCCACGTCCAGGTGGTTTGGGATGTCTCCAGAGGAGGAAACTCCACAGCCTCTCTGGGCAGCCTGTTCCAGGGTGCTGGCACACTCACAGTGACTGTTCCCATGGCACCTCCTCTGCTCCTTGTCCTGTCATTGGACATCCCTGAGCAGAGCCTGGCTCCATCCCTTCACATCTTTGTAAACAGGAATGTGAGCTCCTCTCAGGCTCCTCTGCTCCAAGCTCAAGAGCCCCAGTTCTGTGCTGGACTCTTTCACACAGTTCCCTGAGTTCCTTCTTGAACCAAGGGGCCCAGAACTGGACACAGTATTCAAGCAGGGCAGAGCAGAGGTGAAGAACCTTTCTCAACCTACTGACTACACCCGAGGATGCCCTTGGCCTTCTTGGCCACAAGGATGCATTGCTGGCTCGTGGACATCCTTTTGTCCACCCCGACCCCCAGCTCCTATCCCCCAGAGCTGCTCCCCGACAGATCAGCCCCAGCCTGTCCTGCTGCTGCCTGACGCCTGCTTCGTCTTGTGTTTGTGGCTTGCTTTGTGGGTGGCAGCTAGGCCTGCCTTTGCCTGATGGCTCTGCTCTTGTGTCCCAAGGACGATTCTCAAGGACAGCAGATTCTTCCGCTACCTGCACGCGGCGGTGATCGTCAGTGGGACCATGCTGGTGTTTGGAGGCAACACACACAACGACACCTCCATGAGCTACGGCGCCAAGTGCTTCTCTTCTGATTTCATGGCCTATGATATTGGTGAGCTCTTGCAGAAATAATCACCAGAGCAGGAACTCTGGGGTGTTCAAAAGGAGCTGTCTGCAGAATGACTAATTCCCCTGCTGAGCCTATTACACCAGGCACTGCTAAGCCTGCTGCAGGAGAATGTGCAGTCAGGAGCAGCTCCTTCAGCTTGCTACACATTACCAAGCAAATGAGCTGCTGCAGTGATTTCTAGGCAAATACAGCAGCAGTTATCTGGCCAACAGCATATACACAAGCTTGGGCATTACAAATGATTTCTTACACAGAAAGCACATTGTGACCACCTCGGGCATAAAGCTGTCCTGTGCGGCAGGAGAGTCAACCTGTCCTGGGCTGATCCCCAGCAGTGTGGGCAGCAGGGGCAGGGAGAGGATTCTGCCCTCTGCTCTGCTCTGTTGAGATCTCAGCTGCAGTGCTGGGGCATCTCTGGAGTCCTCAGCAAAGCACACACAGGTACCTGTTGGAGCAGGGCCAGAGGAGGCCACAGCAATGTTGGGAGGTCTGGAAGGGCTCTGCTATGAGGCCAGGCTGAGAAAGTTGAGGTTATTCATGCTGGAGAAGAGAAAGCTCCAGGGATACCTTTTGTGGTGGCTCAGAAAGCTGGGGACAGGCTTTTGAGCAGGGCCTGTTGTGACAGGACGAGGGTTGATGGTTTGAAACTAAAAAAGGGAGATTTAGACTGGAGAGCAGGAAGAGATTTTTCGCACTGTGAGGGTAATGAGACACCATCCTGGGTGTCTGAGGTGGCAGATGCCCCATCCCTGCAACCATTCCAGGTCAGGCTGTTTGGGGTTTTGAGCAACCTGCTCTAGTTGCAGATGTCCCTGTGGCTGCAGGGGCTTGGACAAAATGACCTTTAAAGGTCCATTCCAGCCCAAAGCAGTCTGTGATTCTGTGATTTGAGTGTGCTTTATCTGCCTGTGACCTATCAGAAGTGCAGCCATTAGAAGAGTTGCAGGCACTGGACCCTGCTGATGCTCAGCTCGCAGGTTGCGGGCTCTGGTTGGAGCTGCAGGCTGCCTGACCTGTTTGGCTGTGCTCTTTGGAGGATCACTTTGTTTCTATCTGTGCTTTACAAGCATTAAGATCCCCCTAAGCACTGTTTAACGAGGAAGCCAAATGAATTAATGTTATTGGAAGGAGTGGGTTTGGAGGTGGTGGAGGAGCCAGGAGAGGGCAGCATTTGTTTGAGCATGGATTTGAGACCGGAGAAATTGGGGAAGAACAGGAAGAGATGGAATGGCACTGAGGAAGCTGCATGCACACCCAAATCACTCCTGCTGGACACACAGGTCTGTGCTCAGAGCACATTCTACCTTCTGTTCTCAGGGTTCCTTAAATGTGGGCTGTCCTGGTTTGATTCCATGAGATAATGATGCCACTCCTGCTTTGGGACAGCTGTGTGCATGTGAACAGAGTGCAGCCAGCAGCAGGGTCTGGCACCTTGTGCCCTTTTGCTGTCTATTGTCTATTCCCTTTGCTCCCTGTGAGTTCAAGTTGTGCCCCTGTGGAATTAGTTCCATAAATTAATTAAAACTGTATTTGGACACTCACAGCTGGAGAGGTTTGCTTTGGTGGCAGTGGAGGCAGATCTTTCTTGCTACGCTTTGCTATCTTCCCTGACCCTTTGAACTGTTTAGATACAAAGCCCAAACTGCACTGAGCAAGGCTGGATCCTTTCATAGCATTTGTGCTGAGTTGAAATAGTTCCTTTAATGGGTCCTGTGCATTGTAAGCTTTAGGCTTGGCATAATTCATAGGCCAGGAAGGATTTTTTTGTAGTTTCAGAGCTAGACTTTTTTTCCAATACTCGGTCTTCAGCTGAAAGATGAAGTACTGGGGAAAAAGGGGAAAGGAGCTTAGACAGCAAAGCATTCCAAGCTTTCTATTAACCTAAAAAAATGTGTTTCTTGGCCTAGCTTAATTCACAACTTGAAGGAGAAAAAGTTACCAACTGCTGCTGAGTTTTGCAGGAGTCTCCTGTTGGGAATGGGAACCACAGGTGCTTGCCTCAGGGGGTGCTGAGTTGCCTTACAGTCCTTCAGAATCCAGCAGATGACATTTCAAAATACACTTCAGAGTCACTATCCATCAAAGTATGAAACCCAGCCAGCTGGGTCCTCTCAACAGTTTCTGCTGGAGTGAAGTTTGGGATCAGTTGTTTTAAGCAGTAGTTCTCCAGTTGGATTCAAAAGCAGTAAAGTTTGGGGTGGGTTTTGCCTTCTCAGTTTATCTACGTAGTACTTTGGGTTTGAGAGCTGCCTCTTCCAGAGGTTCAGCTGGTGGCACAACACTTTTCTCTTGTGTGAAGGAATCTTTGAGCATGGGAGGGCTCTGTAGAGCTTTACAGCAGGTTGGCTTTGCTGTCCTAATTGCATAAACTGCATGCAAGTGCCTGAGGGATGCCAGCCCCAGAGGTGATCCCGTCCACTTCACCAACTTCAAGTGCTATGGACTGAGCTGACTTTTCCTGCTTTTGCTCCTTTGATTGCTCAGTTGGGTTGGATGTTTCTTAGGTTGTTGGTGATTGTTTGTTGGTTTTTTTCATGCTGCCTAAAGGAAAAAATTACCTGAGAAACCGAATAAAAAATGAAGCAGAACTTCTAAATGTTATGCTAATAGAAAAGAGATGGAATAATCTCACATTATATTAAAAGAGAAAAACAACCACAAATCCTTCAGCTATGATGAGTGAAAAATACTTTTTTTATGCAGACATGGATATCTAATCCCCCTAGGAGCATAACTGCAATGGAAAGAGGGGGGGAAAGAAAAGATAAATCTCTGTTCTCAGTGATACTGTTTTGAAGCAAAGCTGCCTCTAATTCACATCTAAACAGATCAAACCTGAGCTTGTTGTGCAGTGGAAGATGCCTCTAGTGAAGGAGAAAAAGCAGCTCAAGCCACTGCCATTTAATTACATGGGATTGCAAAAAAAACCCAACTCTTTCAGCACAGTGCCCTGAAACTTTTCTTTTTTGGGGGCTGCTTATTCACAGCTTCATAGAACGGGTTCGGTTGGAAGGGACCTGAAAGACCATCCAGTTCCAACCCCCTGCCATGGGCACCTTCCCCTAGACCAGGTTGCTCAAGGTCCTGTCCAGCCTGATCTTGAACACCTCCAAGGAAGGGGCATCCACAGCCTCCCTGGGCAGCATCACCTCCATCCTTTGCCTTTTTCTCATGGGGGTGAAGAAGTCTTCAGTAGTGCCAAGGGAGATAAGGCAGCTTCCATCAGCTGCCCCAGTTGCACTTGGGAGGTTTTGGTGGTGGCTGCAGTGGACTCCCTATAGTTATTGAAGTGCCTTGGGGTCTTCCAGGAAGAAATGTGCTGCCTGAGTTGAGTTGTTAATGCTGAGAAGCTTTTCTGACATGAGCTTTGCTTAACCCTAGCCTGTGATCGTTGGTCTGTCCTTCCCCGCCCTGGCCTCCACCACGATGTCAACAGGTTTGGACACTCTGCTGTGCTCTACAACAGGTGAGGCTGCAGACGCTGGGGGCTGGTGCTGCTTCTCCTGGAGTCACAGATTGGGTGGGGTGGAAGAGACCTTTTGTAGTTCCAGCCCCGTGCTGAGGGCAGGAGCCCCTGCAGAGTGCTGAGTTCATGCACAGCTGTGTCAGTGCCCCTTGTGCTGGTACTTGGAGGTCAGTGGCATGGAGACAGAGCTCTGCCTGGGGATCTGTTGCAAGCCCTTCAAACTTGTCAGATCTTCACTCCTGCGATGCAGTTGTGGCCTACATGTTCTCAGCCTTTCCTCACTGGACTAAGCTGTTGCAGCTCAGCTCTTCCAAAAATTAGGTTTTTGTTCATATTTCTGTTGATTTTTCATTTCTGTATATACATTTCTAGCTCTTTTCTATTTCATAATTTAATTTATTTCATATTTCTTTCTTATGAAGTTGCCCTGACAACTTTTGTCTCCAAATCATGCTGTCCCTCATGGTTTCTAAATTCATCTGTGTTTCAGCTCGCACAGCTGTGTGCTGCTTCCTTTGGGTGGTGTTTAGGTGAACTCACAGATGAGATTCCTGCTCTTAAGCATTAGGTCACTGGAATAAAGGCTGTGCTTTCAGGTGAACATCTGTTATTGTATTTGAGTCTGCAGAACTGACTGTGGAAGTGGTGTTTCTTAGGAGCTTTTCCTTCTGATTCCTTTATCCTTTGAGGATAACTGCAGTAAATCAGTAATGTGATTTAAAGCTCAGGTTAAGGCAGGCAGATAACTCTTGCTGCCTTGTAGAGGAAAGTGTGCTTTGAGATACTCCTTTTGCCTGTAAAAATCACTTACGGTTCCTACCCCTGCCCTGCTGAGGCCAGATCTGGAGTGCTGTGTCCAGCTCTGGGCCCCTCAGTTCCAGAAGCAGCTCAAGGATCTACTTGAGAGAGTCCAGCACAGAGCCACCAAGCTGCTGCAGACTGTGGAACATCTCCCTGGGAGGACAGGCTGAGGGAGCTGGGGATTGGAGCAGAGGAGCCTGAGGCTGCCCCCATTGCTGTTATCAAAGAAGGGCAGTGTCAGGAGGATGGAGCCAGGCTCGAGCCAGTGATAGGACAAGGGGCAATGGGTACAGGCTGCAGCTTCCATGGAAAAACTTTGTCAGTGTGAGGGTGCTGGAGGCCTGGAGCAGGCTGCCCAGACAGGTTGTGGAGCCTCCTTCTCTGGAGAGGTTGAAAACCTACCCGGATGTGTTCCTGTGCAACCTGCCTTGGGTGACCCTGCTGTGGCTGGGGAGTTGGACTGGATGATCTCTGGAGGTCTCTTCCAGGCCCTGACATTCTGTGCTGCTTGTTTCAGTGTATGCTGAACAGCAGTAGAGCAGTTGCTCCTGTGAAGGAGGGCAGGAGTCCTTTGCATCATAAACCATGATGAAAATCACTCTGAAGATACTTACTATTCAATCAAAACCTTGATTTTCAGCTGCATTGAGTCTCCTGCACTATCTCTGTGAAAGTACACTTGCAAACGTGGATGCACGAGGGGGTTTGGGTGGCTTTTTGTGTAAACTATTTATATTTGATGTTTGCCTGAAGCACCTGTGATAGTAAAGAAGGTTTAAAACAGAAGCACTTTGCCTTTCCCCCAGATACTGTGGGTTTTGTTCAGCTGGCACAGTGACTCTTTGATCAGCTGCTAACAGCCTTGGAGATTGCTGTGGGTTTGTCACAGCTGTGTAGATGTGACAGCACTGAGTTGTCTTGTTGCAGACCCCAAGCACTGCTCTGATGGTGTGAGGATGCTGTGTCCCTCATTTTTAGCCTCTCTCTTGCCCATGTTCTTTACAGGAGGGTCCCACATTCGTGCAGCATTTGACATGCAGTCACCTTCATCAGGTGTCACCCAGAGCTTTGGCTGAAGGGAAAGGGCAGCCTGTGACCTTGGATAGGTTAGAGACTGACCCCAGCACCCATGTGCTGAGGCTCTGGCTCCTCATGCATGTGGCTGCCCTTTCCTTCAGTGCCTTCCTTAGGCAGGAGCTGCTGATTTGGGTTTCTGCATGCCAGACCATTTTGCTCACTCCTTGAACTGCAGTGACTTCCAGCAGTGCATGGTTTATAAAGGGGCACAAATCTGGATGTCTTTCCTTCCACTTTGTCTAGCACTATGTATATCTTTGGAGGCTTCAACAGCCTCCTCCTGAGCGACATCCTGAAGTACACACCTGAGAGATGCGAAGCTTTTGCCAACGAGAGTGCCTGCCTGCGAGCAGGCCCTGGGGTCAGGTGCGTGTGGGCTACCTCCCCTCCTGGCTGCGTCCCCTGGGAGAATGCCACGCTAGAGCAGCAGCAAAAGATCTTGGAGGACTGTCCTCCCAGACCAGGTATGTGTCACCTTCTTGCCTTTTCCCTTTCCCCCTGCCTGCAGGTGCCTGGCATCTCTCTCTTCTCCTGGTTCTGTATCCTGCTAGCTGCCTGCCCTTAGCAGATCAGCTTTCAGATGGGGGCTGTGGCCAAACACCTGCAGCAACATGGAGACGTTTCCACCTCCATCTCCCTGTAGTTACTTGCTCATTGGAATTTTTTTGGGTTTTTTTTTTGTTTTTACTCCTGTACTGCTTGTACTTACTTTCCTATCCCAAAGAGATGTCACCAGTGAGAAGTCAGGCCTGGACCATGGCTCTGTAGACGCTTGCTCCAAGACCTGTCCTTGTGAGAGCCAGCAATTTGCTCCACAGCTCACTGAGGTCTTGCAGCATTATCCTGAGCTCCTCAAGAGAGGCAGCAGGGAGTGTTTTAAAAAAGGTTCCTTTAATTCTCCTTCTGCAGTGCTGCATGGAGAGGGACATACAAGAGGAACATTTGTTTTAGGGTCTGGTTCTGTGTTCTCCTTTCTTCCCAGCAACTTCTCTGCTCTGTATCCCGATGCAGTCATTGCTGGGAATTGAGTTTTATGAACCTTGATTCTGTAATAGATAGCCTTTAATTATTTAAAAGAAATTGATGTAAAGGGACATTGCTTTGATGGGCTCTCAACGTACAATAAATTGTCTCAAAACACAGGCAATAAGCAGTTGGAGAGATGAAGTGGGAAGCTGAAGCTTTGCATGAGAATGCTGCGTGTGCCCGAGGGGCAAGCTTGCAGCAGGATGGGGCTGCGGTGGGAGATGGTCCTTGTCCCTGTGGAATGTCCTTTGCACTGACTGAACCTGCCTGCTCCAGCTCCACCTGCTACCATGGCTTGGTGCATTTTCTGGTGGGGTGTTTTCGGCCCTAAGAATTGGTTGTTGCTGCAAATGAGTGCAATTTTCTCTGGGTTCCATCACGTGAAAGGAGCTGATTTACTAAGCAGTCCGTAGCGGCAAGTCTCCAGGTGCTGCTGTTTTGGCTCTGTCTTTTGCTGTATATAATCAAGTTCTTAGAGCTCTGTCAGGAAATGCCTGTTTTTGGTCATGCAGGTTTTTTTCTTTAATAGCTGTAGACAATGAAAAATGTGATCAGATTACAGACTGCTATAGCTGTACTGCAAATACCAACAGCTGCCAGTGGTGCACTGACCAGTGTGTCTCCGTGCACAGCAACTGCACAGAGGAACAGGTAAATTTTCTCTGATAGCCTTTGAAATGTCAAATGTCCCTATGCCTTCAGCTGCCAGGCTTGTGACCCCTGATGTTTGTTTATTTACAGTGCATTTAGCTGTAAACTCCTGGCATGCTGGCACTGTTCTCAAGTTGGCCCAAGGGCTTTCCCTTGAGTTTGGAGGATGGCTGTGGGCAGGGGAGGCGGTGGAAGTTTCCCGGTGGTGGGGTTAGTCTGTAAGGCACACAAACATTTGGAGTTGCCCAAATAGAGCCTTCCCTAGGTGAAAACCTAACCCTGCTGTAAAAGCTCCAGTAGGGAAAATGTGTCAGCTGGGGAATGTCTTGAATACAGAGGACAGATGTGTTCAGTGTCACAGCTGCCAGTTACTTTATAGCCCAACTGGGAAGTGTAGTGCGGTGGTTGTGGCATGGGTTGGGTGGAGAAGCAGCCTCATCTGTGCTCTTTATTTCAGGTTCCTATTAGTCTGTATGAGAATTGTCCAAAGGATAACCCTGCCTATTACTGTAACAAAAAGACGAGCTGTAAAAGCTGTGCCATGGACCAGAACTGTCAGTGGGAGCCCAGGAACCAGGAGTGCATCGCTTTGCCAGGTAGGCAGCCTGGCTGTGGGTAGAACAGCCCAAACTCACCCAGCCCAGGGGCTGTGGAGGTTGTTCCATTTGGTTTTGTTTTTTTCACCCCCAAATTCGTCATCTTTTAGTGCTGAGCTGGAATAAATTAATGTTGTTTAGTCATAACCAGCTTTGATAGGGAACTTTGTTTCTAGTAAACTCAGAAAGTCTGATGGAATATTTTTCAGCCCCAATTGACTGAAGAGCAGTCTGATCATTTGTGTAATTATTAGACTGTGTTCCATCTCTCTCTTTTCATTTGATGAAGGCAGTACTGTTGATAAAATAGGCTTCTGCAAGATATTAGATTTAATAATGCATGCTATTTAATTTCAGGGCTAAAATTGTGCCAGTGTAATGGCACATACTGGACGAATTAGGCAAATAGCACCTAAAGTGTGGAAGGGAAATTCTCTTATTAGAGTGTTTCCAGGGGGAGCTCACAGGAGTTGATTATTAGTTCCTCTCTAGTAACATTTTTTTGTTTCCCAGAGACTGGGAGAGAAATCTGAGACTTTTAGTGATTAATATTTACAGTTAATAAAACACAGGGAAAGGGAATAAAGCAACACAGGCAGGACCTTTTAATGGGCTTGGAAGGACTTCCCCTGGTAGTTCTGATAGGTGCAGATGGGTCCAGGACTGGTGGTTGCTGGTCTGGAGGAGTGAAATAATGAAGAGACTTTGAAGAAGAGCCATGAGAACAAGGAAAACTTATTTTAATGAGATAGATAAAAAGCCTGATCTGTTTGATTTGTTGTAGAAAAGGAGGTAGCTTGATCCTGTGTGCAGAAAGCCCATCTGAGGCACTGCCACTTCAGAGTTTTCCATCTGTCAAATAAATCTGGACTGAGTTGATGGGGCAGAAATTCACCCTGAAGGTGTCCAGCAGGTTTTGGTGTGAGGGAAGTAACTAGCCACAAAGGGTAGGGAGATCTGTAGCAGTGGGCATGGCTATGCCCAAGGTGCAAGAGGGATTAGTAACTCTGGAAGTGTGCTGCTGTGAAGAGGATTAGCACAACCCCACCCTCTTTTCTCGAAAGGTCTCCTAACAGGGATGGTCAAAAAAGCTCTCTCTTGCTTCTCTTTGCTCTCCTTCTACAGTGGCTTTACTGTTTGAAGCTATAGGAAGTGTTTTGAGTACCTCCTGCAGATAAGTGAACGCTGAGGTCTCGCTTCAGCTCCCCCAGGCTGCTTTCCTTCTCCTCTGGTGGTGTCCTACACAGACACTGCTGAGCACCCTGAGTCCTGCTGCTCTGGGCTGGGGCTGTGGGTTTTGCTGTGGTAGGAGAGCTCTTTCACCACGCTGCATCTCTGGGTTTGCTTCACTTTATCTTCCCTGCTCCAGAAAATATCTGTGGAACAAACTGGCATTTGGTTGGCAACTCCTGCTTGAAAATCACGAATGCCAAGGAGAACTATGACCATGCCAAGCTGTCCTGCAGATCCAGCGGGGCTTTGCTGGCTTCCCTCACCACTCAGAAGAAGGTGGAATTTGTTCTAAAGGAGCTGCAGAAGATGCAGTCTTTGGTGAGTGCTTCTCTTTCATGTCCCTCGAGTAATTAAGCCCTGAGTGTGGGGAAGTCCTGGCCGTGTATTGTGTGCAGTGTACAGAACAGACATGCCTCTAAACTGAAGAGGAACTTGATTTTTCTTTTGAAATTCCACATCCCCTCTGGGTGCTTTTGAACCGAAATTGGAGAGAATGTAAATGGGAAAGATAAATACAAACATACATGGTGCCTCCAAGGTATCACTCTCCATAATGAAATCACCCCTGCCTTTCTCCTCTGGGATACACACTGCAGCAGGAGGCCTCTCCTGACTTGTACACAGTGTTTTATAAATAAAGGTCCCTCCGGGGCACCAGAGGTGTTTAATGTAAAGCATTTAAAGTTATTTATTCCACTCGGGAAAGAGGCTGTTTAAAATGTCGCCTCCTTCCTCCGTGGAGCTGCTTGCCTTATTTGGGGTTATTTATGTCTGATTTAGTGGCAGGTGCTTTTCTGTCAGAGCCAGTGAGAAGGGAATTGGAATCTGTCCCTCTTTGTGCATCAATAAAATAAACAGATATTTCTTCCCAGGCCCTGGCAGAAGCAGGGAGGTATTCAGGGCAGGTTGTGTAGGTGGTGCTAAAGCCCCAACAAAAAGCCATGCTGTGCAGCTTTGCTGAAAGCCTGGTTTAGGCTTCAGAGCTGCTGTGGCTTGATGGAATATCACAGTAGCTCCTCTTGAGTCCAGAGGCTACTGTGGGCAGGGCTGGCAATCAGGAGGAGTTTTATCTGGGAAGAATGAGACTGGAGGCAGTAGGATTACTGCTGCTCAGAGGGAAACGTTCCCCAGTACTAAAGGAAAATATTCCCCTGTTGGAACAAGAACATTCCCTGCTTTGATTCCCAATTTTAAAGTGGCATTTTTAGAATTAAGGGGGGTTTAGAGGAGATTCAATTTACCCATAGAAGGCAAGGTGCAATTCAAGCAGTATTGATTGTTAAATCTTCTGTACAGAGGGAAGCCAAGCCTGGGCTGTTGTGGAAGGTTCCCGCGTTTACAGCTCCAGGTGTCCCCGCACGTCCCAGTGTAGTGCAAAGCCTTAAGAGGCTTGGCCACCCTTCCCTCACGGTGCCTCAACCTGTACACTGGCACCAAACATTTGTCAGAGTGCAGCCTTTTTGTGTGGCCTGCCCAAGCTGAGTGAGCTTTAGGCAGTGCTGTGTTTGCTTCCCATCCCCACGGTCATGAAACTGCTCACCACATTGATCCTTTTCCTTTATTGCTAGCCCAAAACTCTGACTCCCTGGGTAGGACTGAGGAAAATCAACGTGTCCTACTGGTGCTGGGAAGACATGTCCCCCTTCACCAACACCCTGGTGCAGTGGCTCCCCGAGGAGCCCAGCGACGCTGGCTTCTGCGGCTACCTGGCGGCGCCTTTCCAGCAGGGGCTGAAGGCAGCCACCTGCATCAACGAGGTCAACGGCAGCGTCTGCGAGCGGCCAGGTGACAAAGCCTGCCAGGTCTGCTGGCAGCGTGTGACACAGTCCCAGCCTGGGGGGTGGAAGGGGCCTCTGGGGCCCGTCCTGTCCAACCCCATGCTAAAGCAGGGGTGCCCACTGCAGGCTGCCAGGGTCACAATGGCATGGGGCGTTGGAATCTCTGCAGAGGAGACTCCACAGCCTCTCTGGGCAGCCTGCTCCAGGGTACCCTCACAGGGAAGTCTTCCCTCGTGTTCAGATGGAACCTCCTGGGTTCTGATTTGTGCCCACTGCCCCTTGTCCTGTCACTGGGCACTGCTGAAGAGTCTGGCCCCGAGTTAGCTATTTGCATTTCCTGGAGAGTAAAGAGGGTCCCATCCATTGTGTTCAAATTGAACTGCATCCTGACTTTGCCGAGGAAAAGGAGCAGTGAGACAGTGTCTTGTGGCTCATACAGCAGTGGGAGACTTCAAAAAGGGCTCTGCACTTAGGCTGTTAACTGTAGAATGTTGGAACTACATCATAGTTTAATTATTTCTCTCTAAATTGCATACCTGAGTGTGACATTTAGGTTAATTATGATACGGAGCAATATCCCATTAAAAGGAATTAAAAAATAAAAGTCACTTTCCAATTGAATTCCCCTTCCCCCCCTCCCCTGCTCCATGGCCAGAGGAGGATTTGATCAAAGTTGGAAATTAATTTGGCAGGACACTTTGGAGAAGTGAGAACTCTGAAAAAGAAGCTCTTTGCTTTTGGTAAGAGTCTCCCAGCTGTGTTGGAACCACAGATCTCCTGCAGTGGCTGGGGCTGGTAGCTCCATTCCAGCTGGTGCTTTCTGGATGCCAGCTGGAGCCTCTTCCAGCTTTAGCAGAGCTGGCCAATTGCATGCAGTTTTGAACTGAGCTGCACCATCTCAGATCATGCCTTGTGGAAGTGCAGGACACAGATCTGGGGTGTGGAACCTGAACTCAGCATTTGCTGCACTTGCAGCGCTGAGCTGGTTGGAGCTCTAAATTGGTTCTGATGGCCTGAGAATGGTCACTTGATACAGATGAAGAGGCCTGGGCAGCTCTGCACCCGGCAGCACCCCCGAGGCCTTCTCCAGGGCTCTCCAGCCCTTCGTCCCCAGCCTGTGTTGATACTATCAGTTGCCCTGACCTTTGAGCAGGTCCTTGCTCTTGGCCTTGGTGCCCCTCATGATGTTCACACGTGCCCACTGCTCAGGCACTGCAGTGATTTCAGGTCCTCTCTGCCTGCGGCACGTTCACCTCTCTGTGAGATGCCTCCAGCCGCAGCTGGTGACACCAGAGCAGTTTGGCAGCCGCAGCCAGGCAGCGCTTTCTGTCTCTGGCTACCCGTTTGTTCGTGGGGGGCAGCTGACCCTTCTCCCCCTGCCCGCAGCCAACCACAGCGCCAAGCAGTGCCGGACCCCCTGCGCCCTGCGCAGCGCCTGCGGGGAGTGCACCAGCGGCAGCTCCGAGTGCATGTGGTGCAGCAACATGAAGCAGTGTGTGGACTCCAACGCCTACGTCGCCTCCTTCCCCTACGGACAGTGCATGGAGTGGTACACCATGAGCAGCTGCCCACGTGAGTGAGCAAGGGCTGTGAGATCAGAATTGCCAGCCATGGCCTAACAGCTCCTGTGTCCCTGTGCTCCTCACCCGAGTGTCTTTTAAGCACCTGCAGGGGTGAGGACTCCACCACTTCCCTGGGCAGCCTGGGCCGGTGCCCAGCGGCCCTTTGAGTGATGTCCAACTTAAGCCTCACCTGGTGCAACTTGAGGCCCTTTCCCCTCATCCCATTACCTGGGAGAAGAGGGCAGCCCCCACCTTACTACAACCTCATTTCAGGTCTCCCCTCAGGCTGTTCCAGGCTGAACAACCTCAGTGCTGGCTCGTGTTCAGCCAGCTGTCGGCCAGCACCCTCACGTCCTGTTGCACCTGGCAGTCCTCAGGCACCCTTCCTCAGCCCTGGGCCCTTGACAGGGTCACTGTGACTCAGGCACAGGAGCTGACACCTGAGCTGCATGCTGCTGGCCTCAGCCAGTTGCTGCAGCCTGCCAGTGTAGGTGTGTGTGCACAGGTCTGTGTGTGTCTGTTCCTGTGCCTATCAGAGTAAATATTGACCAAGCTGTGTTTGCAGAATTGGTGAGGTAAACATTGAAGGTCACAAAGGACATACCAAGGCTTCTGCTTGTGTTGTCTCCTGTGTTTTGGGACCTTCGATTTACTCCTTTATTTGGTGTTTTGTTGTTTTTCTAGCTGAAAACTGCTCAGGCTACTGCACGTGTGCCCACTGCCTGGAGCAGCCTGGCTGTGGTTGGTGCACTGATCCCAGCAACACAGGCAAGGGGAAGTGCATTGAAGGCTCCTTCAGAGGCCCTGTCAAGATGCCGGTGCCGGCTGCAAGTGGGAAGCACAGCTTGGAGCCCGTGCTCAATGTCAGCATGTGTCCTGTGGAGAGCAGCTATAACTGGTCCTTTATTCAGTGCCCAGGTACATCAGTAGTCTGCAATTATTCACACATTTCAGCTGCAGCAGCAATGAAATGCAAGAGGAAAGACTTCTGAAGGCTGTGGTGGTGTTTGGGTTCCCTCTGGTTAATGGTGGGAGGAAAAGAGTTTGGTGGATAAACAAGAACCTTTGAAGTCCCTTCCAACCCAACCTCATACCTGAAGGGATCCTACAGGAAGGCTGCAGGCTTTTCATGAGGCTGTCTAGATACAGGACAAGGGGAAATGCTTTTAAACCGAGGGAGAGCAGGGCTGGACTGGAGCTGAGGAAGAAATTCTTCAGAATGAGGATGGAGAGACTCTGGAATAGGCTGCCCAGGGAGGTTGTGGCAGCCTCCTGCTTGGGGTTGTTGAAGGCCATGCTGAATGGGGCTTTCAGCAGCCAAGTCTAGCTGAGAGGTGCCCTTGGGCATGGCAGGGGGGTTGGAGGAGGTGATGGCTAAGGTCCCTTCCAACTTGAGCCATTCTAGAACTCCATGAAACTCAGCTTCCATGAACCCACGGCCCTCCTGGGGCTCCTGAAGCACTGGCCAAAGTGCCAGAGCCGCTTTGTTGCTGCCTGAGATGGTTTTGGTCACCTTCTGCAGCCCTTCTGAAGCTCTGTGCTGGGCATGGTTATTGGGCACTGACCCTCCTCTCTCTCTGCTCCCTGCAGCCTGCCAGTGTAACGGGCACAGCAAGTGTGTAAACGAGAGTGTCTGCGAGAAGTGTGAGAACCTGACCACCGGCAAGCACTGTGAGACCTGCATCTCAGGCTACTATGGTGACCCCACCAACGGGGGAACCTGCCAGCGTAAGTGCTGCCCCCAGGCCTCCTTCCTCTGTTGTTAGCTGAAATGATAGCCTGAGAATGCATTTTTGCTTCCCTCCAAGCAAGGCACAGTCCTCGTTCCTTCAAATCACAGCTACAGAAACTGCTTGTTTCAAGTCTTGGCTGTCATTGCACAGGACAGAGATGATTTTGTTGTTTTACTCTCCTTTGTAAACTTGAAATGACCACAGTGAAAAATGTTTGTGTTTTAGTGTCTGACAATCCTGTTTTGAGAAGGAACAAAGTTAATCCTAATGTCTTGGACGAATTTCTGCTTATCTAAATTCCATTTTCTATTACATTTGGCTAATGTGTTGTGGGGTTATTGTTATAATTGTCTGCTTTGTAAAAGGCTTTCCATATTTCACTGAAGAGTTGGCTGGGTTTCAGTAGAGGATTAGGTGATCCTTGTTAGAATTGCATTTTAAGTTTGTAAAGTGCTTTGGGACCCTTTGGCACAAAGAACTTTTTTTCGTTGTGCGAGATCCAGTTGACAAACTGGGGAAAGAAATAATCTTTCTTGGAAGCCCAGGACAAGCAGCAGAGAGAAGTGAACCTGGGAGGCTTGGGGGGTTGCCCTCAAGCCTTGCAACGTTTTGTAGTGCTGTAGGATGGGGAGAGCAGAGTGCAGCTGTGGCAGGTGACACAGGTGTAAGGGAGGGCTGGGCTGGATTGCAGCTGTGTGCAGAGCTGTAACTGGGTACAGGCAGCACAGCACAATCAGCACCTGCAGGAAATGAGTGTGGCTGCTCTGTAGGCATCGAACAGCTCCAGAGAAGGCCACAAAAATGGAACCTCTCTGCTGTGAGGCCAGGCTGAGGGAGCTGGGGTTGTTCAGACTGCAGAAGAGGAGGCTCCAGGGAGACCTTCTGGTGGCTTTTCAGAACTTGAAAGGCCTGCCAGAAATCGAGAGACAGACTTTTAGCAGGGCTTGCTGTAACGGAACAAGGGCTTATGGATTTAAACTGTGAGAGGGAGAGTCAGACTAGGGAGAAGGAGGGAATTCTTTACACTGAGAGTGGTGAAACAATGCCCCAGGCTGCCCAGGGAGGTGGCAGATGCCCCGTGGCTGGAACCATTCTGGGTCAGGTTCTTTGAGGCTGTGAACAACCTGCTCCAGTTGCAAATGTCCCTGGCAGCTGCAAGGGAGTTGGACTTGATGAGCTTTAAATGTCCCTTCCAACCCTAACCAGACTGAGATTCTATGATCTCAGAAGAAATAATCAAAGTGACTCATCAGGGGACATGCAAGACTTTGAGTTGCTTCTTCTAAGTGTGGAGACAATCCAGGAGAAAATCCTTGGCAGTTCTTGCAGTGTGTTTACTGGAGGTAGCAGTGACCTGCTGGGTGGTGATCAGAGTCGGCAGCCCGAGCATAATTGTCCTAATTCCTGAAGTAAGAGTGAGTGAGGCTGTGAAGAACAAATTCCCAGTGGACAGGTTTGAGGAAGGAGGTGGGAAGATTGCAGGCAGTGACACAGCTGTCTGGTGTAGAGACAAGGGTGCTGGAGCAGCTGGGATATGCAGTTACAGCAGGCAGCACAACAGCACA
The DNA here is from genome assembly GCA_013396835.1 of Psilopogon haemacephalus. NCBI lineage: Eukaryota > Metazoa > Chordata > Aves > Piciformes > Megalaimidae > Psilopogon > Psilopogon haemacephalus. Next base: position 469,414 of record VWZI01009662.1, read on the forward strand.
CAGGGCAAGGGGCACCTCTGACACCTTACTTCGGAACGGTGTCTGGGGGGATTAAATACTTCTGGTAGTCATAAACTCATCTCCTGCACTTCAGATGATGCTCACACAAATGAATAAATGGAGGCTGAGTTGGCCTGAGAAAATGCAGCATTGTTCCTGCTGCTGTGTGCCACCAGGGCAGGTGAACTTTGCTATGTTGCTTGTGTTGAAAAAAAGAAAGTGGACAAAGTGCAGTTGTTTCTCTGAAAGAATTGTTTGCATATCAGCCAGGGCTGGGTGTTGGTGGAGCTGGGCAGATAATGACTGAGCAGCAGTAAAGCACTGCTCAGCAGCTGCTGTTAGGAAGTGTCCAACCTAGGGGAGAGTTAATCGGGAAGGGCAGGGAATGCAGCACATCAAATGTAAAAATAGCTGCAAGGTGCTTTCTCTGCATTCAGGATGTTCTGAGTTTTCTGATTAAAGTTTCCCCTGGAAATCTGTTAGTGGTAGATAAGGAAGTTATTTGCAAGAGAAGGGGAAGCTCTATTATGCCTGGGATCAGATTGCTGCGGCGGCAGCGCTGCTGAACGCCTCCGAGGAGCATTTGCTGGTGGCCCAAGATGAGCTGTGCTGGTGCCAGGGTCCTGCCAGCCCTCCCCTCCCAGGGCTGCCCAGATTTTGGAGCACTGCTAAAGCTGTTGGTGTGCTGGGCAGGAGGGTCACTGTTGCTGTTGGTATGCTAGACCAGCATAGTGCAGGAGGAGGAGCAGTGGTCCCTGTGCCCATCTCTGGATGAGGCTGTGAGCCGTGGCTTGTGAAGAAGGTGGAAGGAGCCTCACTGTAAGTTGGTTCACCATCAGGCTGGGACCATACCTCAGAGTAAAAAAATGCCATTTCCAGGAATTTTTGGCTTTCTGCTGCAGCATCAGACTCCAGAGGGGAGCTTTAAGGCTCCAGTGAGGGTTGCTGGTATGTTTGGTCAGTAATTTGTTTCTGCAAAGCCTCGAGAACATTTCTCTCTTTCGTGCATGTTCCAGGGCTTCAGTGAGGCAGCTCCAGTTACAGGGCTGGTAGGAAAACAGTGAAGCTCAGGGTCAGGTTGTCTGGGGCTCTGAGCAGCCTGCTCTGGTTGCAGATATCGCTGCAGGGGGTTGGACTATATAAGTGTTAAAGGTCCCTTCCAAGCCCGAGTAGTCTGTGAGCAGTTCTATGAGCTAGGACTGTTCTCAGGAAAGATGTTTGAGTGTCCAGGCTTGGTAAGCACTGGGCTGTAGAGCAGGGTGAGGAAGCATTAATGGCAGTGCTGGGGTCTAAGCAAGATGAAACAGGAGGTGTCTCCTGATGTATGTGTACTGCTGCTGGGTGTTGATGGAGTTTAACTTTGCTTAGCTTCTGCAGAGCATAGGGAAGGCAGTGTGGGGCCATCTCAGTAGTATTAAGAATTACATTTTGTTCAGGTGCCACTAATGAGAAGTGTGTTGGCTTCACAGAATGCAATTATTTTGTCAGATCTTCATTCACTCTGCATGTCCCCACAATGAGCCTTCATATTTTGTTCCATGTTGCTGCTAGGAAACCACTCATCCACACCTGAGAAGCACAATTAAGTGTCCCTGATACAATGCAACTTCCATTGCATGCCAATGTAAAGAAGTCATCAAAGGGGTTCATAAAATAGGAGTCAAGGTTGGCAGTGGTATTCAAAACAGGGACTTTGTGTCTAGGAATCTGCTGGTGCCTGGAATGGGGCTTGTCTCCTGCATGAGAAGGCTGATGTCTTCTCACCAGAGGCAGCAGCCTCCAGAGCGTTCTGTTTGCAGCAGGCTCGGGGACCTCGTGTGCACTGTGCCCTCTGCCCTGCACAGCTCGGATGAATGCACCTTCCAGTTCACTGCTGGAGCCTCTGGAAGGCACTGCCCTCTGGGCACAGCAGTGACATCCCTTCTCCTAGCTACAGCAGCTACTGGGCCAAAGACAACTGCTTGTGTTGGCTTGGGTATTGATTTGCTTTGGGGTTTCTGTTACATGTACCTCCTCTGCTTCTTTGTGAGCAAAGGTCTCACAGTGTGCCAACATTGGCATTTGAATCAGGAGTGAGAGATTTTGGAGTCTGTCCCCACTGAGCTGCTCTGTTTTGGGTGTGCCACAAACCTGATGTAGTCAGAAGGGCCACAGGGAGACCAGGGTGAGAGAGTTGGGGTTGTCCCTGCTGGCTGCAGGAGTATTGTACTGAATAAGCTTTAAAAAGTCCCTTCTAACCCAAACCATTCTGGGAGTCTGTGATGGTCTAGGACATGCTGATCTGCTTGAGCCATGGCTTGGTGGCACTCAGCTCCTGAGGCCAGGCTACAGCTGTACTGCAGTAGCTTGGGGCATGCACTCCAACCCCCACATACAGCGTGGGCATCACCTTGTGAGCAGCAGCCAGGTTGCACTGCAGCCCCCCTGCTGCTGCTGACAGTGACAGGATCTTCTCAAAGGCTCACTTATTTGTAGAAGAAGCCCCAAAAGCACCAGGAGCTTTGCTTTGTTTGCAGGAGTTTGGAGTTGGAAATGTGCTTGCCAGCCTGAAACTGTTCCAGAGTCTGCTGTCTCTATGCCAGTTCTGGTGTCCTCAGTGCTATGCAAGAAGAAGTCAGATACTTTTGTGATGCTGAAGAGCAGAGGCTGGTGATGATTTCAGCCTATCCACCAGTCCTGGAGCCCACACTCGCTGTGTTTTGACGCACGATTCTATTTTTGGCTGCCTTCTGTATCACACAGAAACCAAAGAATACCAAATGGGTTTTCATGTGCACTCTAATTGTTGATGTATCTCAATTTGGCAACTAAGGGATTTAATTACTATCAAAGCTCTTGCTCTTGCTTCATTCAACATTGCATTTTTTTCCCCTCCTCTGCTCAACAGCTTGCAAGTGCAACGGCCACGCGTCTGTCTGCAACACCAATACAGGGAAGTGCTTCTGCACCACCAAGGGAATAAAAGGAGACGAATGTCAGCTGTGAGTTCATTTCTCTTGGTGATTTGAAATCCAAAGGCCCATACCAGCGTGGAATCCTGACTTCTTCTAATGAGTGTGTTTATGATGTCTCTGCTCATCCCTTCCTGCTGGCAGTTGCCTAACTCCCCTGATGGGGCAGCCAGCCATGCTCCCTCTGGGGAGGAGGAGATGAGCACAATGAGTTACAAAACATTTACATTTTGAAGAACATTTCAAATGGGAATGTCATGCAGAAGGGGTGGGGTGAAAAAATAACATCTCTCCCCCCAAACTAGAGCTGCCCCTTTGCCTTATCCCCCTGCAGTTTCTTTTTTAATGGGTAGATTTGTGGTGCCTGTGTGATAGGCTGCACTAGGGGGGTTGCAGGCAAAGCTGAAAGCAGACTTTGACATTGCAGAATCTGAATGGAACAGTTTCACAGCAACCAATTTGCTGGAGGTTTCTCTGTAGCATAACAGAAATGCTTTCAGTGTAAGGTTAGGAGAAATAATTTCATTCCCAATCATCTCTTTGCCAGGTCTATTTTTAAAGCGTTGCTCACGTGAGCAACCATTTATAGGACTGGATCCTGGAATAGCCTCAGATGTAAATGGCAACCTCAGCTTTTCCCTGTAGTAAATGAGTTCCTTCAGTCGTGCACAGCTAATAAACAACATTCCAAGTGGATGCAAAGGTTAATATCCCAAGCTTTATGTTTCATTTTTGCTGCCTTCCAGATAGACTTGCAGGGATCATGGAATTTCTGCAGCAGCCCGCTGCAGCTCAGACATACATCTTTTATTTTTAATTCTGCCCTGCTATCAGCACAGGAGGTGTTTTCTGATTTTTTGGTTTTTTAATGGCTGAGACTAAATAAAACTGCAAAGAAAAATGTCTGTTGATTAAAGGCTTTATTCTTTTCAGGTGTGAAGTTGAAAATAGATATCAGGGAAATCCACTTAAAGGAACGTGTTACTGTGAGTACTCCTGGGCTTTTCTTTGGAGATCAAAAATGTGCAGTTTAAAATAAGTGATTCAAATGTTATTTTTGTGTGAATGGTTAGGTTAAGAAGATTGTGATTCTGTGATTATGTATTAGATTAGGATTCTGTGGTTAAGAAGAGAGTTGCTAGCAGGGCCAGAGAGGTTCTTCTGTCCCTCTACTCTGCCCCAGTGAGACCACATCTGGAGTCCTGGCTCCTGTCCTGGGCTCCCCAGTTCAAAAGTGACAAGGGACTACTGGAGAGAGTCCAGCAGAGGCTATGGAGATGCTGAAGGGCCTGGAGCATCTCTGTGAAGAGCAAAGGCTGAGAGCCCTGGGGCTGCTGAAGAGCAGCACTAGAGGGTATCTGAGCAATGCTCAGCAAGAGCTAAAGGATGAGGGGCATGAGGCTGGGGCCAGACTCTTGTCAGTGGTGCCCCGTGACAGGACAAGGGGCAGTGGGCACAAACTGGAGCTCAGAAGGTTGTGTCTGAATATGAGGAGAAACTCCTTTGCTGTGTGGGTGCTGGAGCCCTGGTGTAGGCTGCCCAGAGAGGTTCTGGAGTCTCCTTGGGAGAGCTTCCAGCCCCACCTGAACGTTACGAACCTGGGCAAGCCGCTGTGGGTGCCCTGCTTTAGCAGGGAGGTTGCACTGGATGAGCTCCAGAGGTCCCTTCCAACCCTTATGCTGCTGGGATTCTGTGATTTAAAATTAGCTTTATTTACCTCAGCATCTGTTTAAAATGCAGAGGATTACAGGAAGGGCTAACAAATATCTTTAGAAACAGGAATTGTTTCAGAAGCATTGTTCAAAGGGAATGAGCAAAGCCTTCACGATAAGGTCTGTGTGATGATTGGATCTTTCAGAACAAACTTTCAGATGTTTTTTGTGTGTCTTTGAAATGAAATCTTGTCTTTTAGAGAATACTCTAAAATCTATACCTAATAAATCAGAGCTGTCTCTAGAGTTTTGTACGTGCAGAATGCTGGCTTCAGAAGATTCTGTCCCATCTTGGTCTGGAGGAGGCTTCAGCATCTCCACGTTTCCTCTGAAATGAACAGTTGGAGGCAATCATTTGCCAAGATTCAAATTACTTAATGGAAACTCTCCAGCTTCTGTTTACAAATATTAGCAATCAGCACACTGGCAGGCCTGGATAGATCTGATCTTAAAGTACACAGAGTTGGGAGTCTCAAAGAGTGGTTTTGTGCAGCACAGAAATTGCCATGGTGCTCCGCTCAGTACAGCTGCATTCTGCTTGTGCAGCCAGACAAGGACACTGAGGGCTTCTCATGGCAGTCTCTTTGCAAGGGTGACCCAGTTCATTGCTGCCAGTGGCAGGGGTGGGAAACTGGGCAAAGAGAGGCAAAGCCAAAACTGTACAGCTCTTTCAGGAACATCTTTGTGCTAGAGGAGCAGCCTTGTGCCAAGGCTTACTTGGCTTTCTTCTATGAAAATTTCTTACTGCTTCCTGGGAGTTGTGTGCAGATGTCAGAAGGTTGTCTGGCTTGTGGCCATCCAGCAAGAGGGCTCCAGGAGCCAATAAGACAAAACCAACCCAGCCTGTAGCTTCACATTTGTTACTGCTTGCAGTATCTCTGCATGGCTTTGGGAATGTGTGCCAGCATCCTGTTCCTTAAATCAGTCTCGTGACTGAGGCTGGTGGTTGTATGCCCAAAACTGACTGCTGATTAACAGAGAGGTGATGCCTCAGCCCTGTGCAGGCACAGGCATAGGAGGGCATACAGGTAGAACAAAAACTGGTCCTGGCATGCTTGGATGTGATGTGACCCAGAGTGGAATGCCCGCTGGGTCCATTAGGAAGCAGCTGCTGTGTGGGAGTCCTGGCTGATCAGTGCCCTGGCAGCCCTCACCACGGGGGCAGCTCTGCCCTCTCTGCAGTGGGTAAAAGGAAACAAGCTCTTACTCTGGGGCTGGTGGGACACTGGCCCAGAGAGGTGGGAGATGCCCAGGCCCTGGACACATTCCAGGTCTGCTCTGTAGAAGCTTATCCCAAGCCATGGGATAACTTCCTGCCTTCTTCCCTTACAGATACTCTTCTCATTGACTATCAGTTCACCTTCAGCCTGTCTCAGGAGGATGATCGATATTACACAGCAATCAACTTTGTAGCAACACCTGAGGAGGTAAATGTTCTCCTTTCCTTTACAACTTCTTCAGCCTTTGGGCATATGCTTATTTTTCCTTGGCCATGGGGACAGGGAGTCGATACAGGTTGAGAGTCCCTGTAACGTGGCATGTCTGTGCCCCTCCACAGAGCTTCTTTTGGCCATGCAGTTTCAAATCATCATGGTAGAATTTTCTAAGGAAGCAGAGCTGGCTGATGATGGCTGTTTGGACAGCAGCCCTGGCTGTGCCTGCGCTTCACCCAGTGTGTTGTGCCTCTCTTCTTCCTGGCTTATTCTATGCACGTGGGTTGGTTTACTCTTTCTTATGAGGAGAATGCTGCTTTCAGAAAATGTAAATAGTGTTTTGCTTGATGTGTTTGCTTCATGGAAATAACAAATTCCAAGATTATATTTTTCAGTGCAGATTTGCTAGGAAACAGCACAGTAAAATTCTTATCCTGAAAATGTATTTTCATTTTTTTTTCTCCCCACCCAAGCAAAACAGAGACCTGGACATGTTTATCAATGCATCCAAAAACTTCAACCTCAACATCACTTGGTCTACAAGTTTTGCAGGTAAGATGAGCATGACCTACATTCCTTGGTACTTTGTTGCATTTACCAGTTTTAAACCAATGCAGATTTAACTGGGGGAGCCTGGGGGTTAACCTGTGAACTTTGTAGTGGCTTTAGGTATGAGGCTTGGGGGCAGAAGTGCCATAGTGCAATGAACTGTGGTTTCCTCTCTTAATTGTGTATTTTGGAAATGTGAAGGGGGAAAGTAGTTTTCTGTTGGTGATGCAGTGTGTTGCATGCAGTGATTTTGACAATGCAGTGTGGCTTAACATAGTCTTGTTGAGCTGAGAAGTCGATTGTGGGATATTACAGTCCATCTCCCTTCACTCTTTTCATTTGCCTCTTGGAAAGTGCACTGAAACCTCTTTTCTCACTCCTCTGCACCAGCTGGCACACAGGCTGGGGAGGAGGTTCCAGTTGTTTCCAGAACCAACATCAAAGAGTACAAGGACAGCTTCTCCAATGAGAAATTTGACTTCCGCAACAACCCGAACATCACTTTCTTCGTCTATGTCAGCAACTTCACCTGGCCAATAAAGATACAGGTAGGGGCTGCCCAGGGGGGATTCACTCTTCCAGGGTACTTCCTGCTGTCCCTCAAGCCGTGCAGCAGTTTGGTGGTGTCCACACTGAACCTGCTCTCAGCATAATCCTGCAGCACGTGCAGGGTTTGATGTTCCTCATTAAGAGCAGGAAGGTTCATCTGGCTCTGATGTTGCCTCAGCTCAGTGGGGCTGAAAATGTGCTGTGGAATAAAGCCAGATGCTTACTTATCTACAGGGCTGTGTTCAAGGCCAGCTTGGATGGGGCATTGACCAACTGCTCTAGCATGAGATATCCCTGCCATGAAACTGGGTGGTCTTTAAGGTCCCTTCCAACCCAAATGGGTGTGTGGATCTGTGACATATCTGACTTTAAATGTGCAGATATTATTGTTGAGCTAAACAGAGACACAGTACTGGTAACCACAGAATCACAGCATTGACCAGGTTGGAAAAGACCTCTGGGATCATCAAGTCCAACCTATCACCTAACTCTTCTCATTAACTAATCCATGGCACTGAGTGCCTCCTAACTATTTTCCAGCTGGAGAGTTTTTACTTTATGAATCATTGTCTAATCCTAATTATTAGCTATGAAGGAGCTTGCAAGAGCTGCAAGGTCCTGTCTCTGGGTACCGAGCAGGTCCTAAGCCTCCTTGTTTTCATTTAGATAAGCAATGCTGTCAGTTTAAGGTCTTGCCTAGAAAGGTGGGCACCTGTGTAATGATGTATTAACTGGTCAGGCTTCTCTTTTATCAAGTCAGTGATCACAGCAGCCAGAGCAAAATCAGGTTTTGCTTGCTTTGTAAGTTAGGCTGGCTGGTAGTTGACTTTCCATGATCAGTATCTGGTCTGTGCCTCAACCTGATTTATTTATTTGCTGTTTCTTGGTGCAGAACTGAGTTAAGACCTCAAATGTTTAAGAACAGTGCTGCCTTCTGTCCCCTAAGCTCCCCTGTGTTTGCTCCAGTCCCCACTCCACCTGTACTTATGATGAATTTCCACTTACTTTTCCTATGTCAGTGTTGTCCTTGAGCTTAAAGGTCCCATCCATCTTCTTGTTTGGCAGCTGAGACTCCTGCTTTCCCTGGATGGATTTGTACAGGTCATATCCTCTATCATCCTTTAGTGTTTGTTGGCATTAAGCAGGACAAAGCCTCCTCATCTTCTCCTGTGAAACAGGTTACTCAGGCTTGTTTCTCCTCTGGGCTCCCCTGTGTTCATCTCACTTGTACAGTTTTGGCTGGGCATTGCTTTCTCCAGTGTCTCTCTGCTGCCTTTGTGGACCTTCCCAGCGCCTTTCATGGCACTGCTTTGCTTTGCTCTGCTCATTCTTATGGCTACATCTTCAACTGCAGCAGATTGCTCAGAGCCTCATCCAGCCTGACCTGGAACATTTCCAGGGATGGGGCATTTACCCCTCCAGAGAACCTGGGCCAGGGTCTCACCAACCTCAGGGTAAAAAAATTTCTTCCTTCTCTATTCTGAACCTCCCTCTTTTAGTTTAAACCCCTCAGCCCTGGTCCTGTCCCAGCAGGCCCTGATCAAGAGAGAGCCTTGCTACAGAGGTGTTGTTTCCCATGCCTTGGAGCCTGCCTCTGCTCTTACTGGCTCTGAACACATCAGGACATTTTTGTCCCCTCTTTGGTTGTATCCTTTCATAGCCACGTTCCCATAAGCTGCTTTGCCTTGCACCTGTGCTCAGTGTCCTTGTCCTTAATGAAGGCTCCAGTGTAGTTTTTAGGATGCAGCTGATGGGTTTAATCTGTTGCCTGTCCTCACAGCACACTGGCTTTGCTTTCCCTTTCTCATCTCCTTTAGCTGTGTGGCTGCAGTATCTCTTGCTGTTTGGTTTGTTGTGTGCTGAGGTCTAGCACAGCTTGACATTTGGCAGCTCTGAGTTTATCTCTGTACTGCTTGCTGGCTTCTTGCTTCCCTTTCCCCTCCGTAATATGTAGATTCCTTTAATTGCTCCTAATGTCCTTTGGAGATTAGTTTTCAGGCTACATCTTGGGAACAGTTTTGCATCTTTGACCTGAGAGGACTACTTAGATGGCTGCTTTCCCATTCCTTATCTCCTTAGGTCACTTTATTTTACTGTACTGCTTCATTTTGCATAGTTAAAAAGAGTGAACTTTGGTTCTCTGACAACACTTGCCGTGTTTTATCCTCAGTTTAATGTGAATGTGCCTGTGTGCTCTCAATCCAAGCTAATTTTCTATCACCAGCCCTTCTGAATGCCCTTGTTGCTTGCCAAAACAGAGTCCAAAATAGCAGCAGCTCTTGCTGCTTGAGAGACCCTTATGATGGAGAAGCCTGGCAGCAGTATCACATCCAGGAATATCTTGTGTGGTCTGTATGATTTCTGTTAGTTTGCTCTTCATAGGTGACAGAAGCAGGGTTTTTTTCTCCCAAAGTTACTCTGTCTCCCAGTCCCTATTGGTGTTAAATGTCTTGGGCCCAGCAGTCCTTAGCGTTCCTGGAGAAGACCACCTGCACCTCCTTTGCACAGAACCACAGAATCATTCAGGTTGGCAAAGCCCCTCAGGATCACCAACTCCAACCATGAACCCTACTCTGAAAGGTTTGCCCTAAACCATATTCCTAAGCACCACATCCAGATGACCTTTAAACACCTCCAGGGCTGATCCAAGCCAGGATGCTGTTGGCCTCTTGGCCACCTGAGCAGCTAATACAGCAAATTTTACCCTGTGTAATGTCTGTGAGCTGCTCCCTTAGAGCTGGCTGGTGTCGCTGTGCTCTGCCACACGCACACTTGTGTCCTGGTCTCCTTCCCTACCCAGACTCTTGTTTTCATTAACTTTCTGTCCCATCTCATTCTAGATCCTTGTTCTCCTGGACTGCCACAAAGCCTTTGGCATTGATCTCCCCTTTCTGAGTGGTGGAAGGTGCCTAGCAGCTGACTAAGGACAGAGCAGAGTTTGTAATTGTGTCATTAACTGGCAATTGCCTCCTCTCTTTCTCTCGAGTTGCTTGAAGTATTTCAATCAGAAGGCGTTTAAATGTTAATTATGAGCCAAATGCTTCAAGGAACAGGAAGAGGCAAAGGCATTTTTGCAGCCTCTTGCATACAGAATCTCACTGTGTGTTGTTTGCTTGCCACTTCTTCGCCACCTTCGGCCTCAGGAAAGTGTCCCCCAGCTCCTCAGCATCTCTGCAGATGCTGCTTGATGGAGCAGCAGTGGACAATTGCTGCGTGAGGGCTGAAAGTGTTTGATAGCCACTCGGAAGTCCTCAACCTTCTGCCTTGCTCTGGGTTTGTATGAATTTCACTGCTGACTTCCTGTGGCCTGTAGAAAGTTGCCAGTGGTTTACAATGATAGGCTGAAGATGTGTGGAGGGCTGTAAGAGAGCAGATTCTCTTCCCACCTCCTTGGCTTTGCAGAGCTGGCAGTGACTTTGGGAATATGTCTTTTGCTTAAGCCAGTGGCTGCTGCCAGCTTGAGCGTGCAGGCAGAGTTCACATGGAGCCATATGCTGCTGGTGTCAGCTGGGTCTCAGAGCAGAGATGAGTTATAAACTAGGCTGAGATTCTGCTCTTCAGGAGTGGCTCTCTGGCTGATTAAAGCAGCTCATTTTTTTTCTCGTGCTGAACACGGCTTTGTAAGTGGGTAAGAGTAGCCAATATTTTATAAAGTGCCAGGAACTACATTCCTAAAAAGTCTTCCCAATCCTCAGACAAAGCTCTCCCTCTGATCTTTATCACCATGACGTTAATGGTTCCTGTGGCCAGCAGTATGCAAATACTGAAATCTTCTCAACTCCTCATTTTTCAAAGGAAATCTCCTTCATTAAAGCACTTTGGATTAAATTTCTTCTTCTGATGCTCATTCCCCATCCTGCTATTTTTATTGCCAACGTTGCCCATAAAACAGGTGGTCTCCATTAGCATGAATCTTAATACCAGTTTCAATGAAGCTTTGATTTTACTTGCTGGTCTGTGTGTGATGTGTCTGGGGAAGCATTTGTTTCCTTGCAGAGCCCTGTGATGGATGGCAATTTGCTACAGCCAGACAGAGCTTTGGGGTGCCCCCTGCTCCTGCCAGCTGAGGATCACAGTAGCCCTCAGCTTCAAAACAGAGCTGGAGGAACGTTGGATCCCACACTTCCACCTTCCTTTTACTTAAGGCTTTTGACCTCTTTGAGGTGATGTGAATGTTGCTGGTGGTGCTGCTCTCTAGGGTTACCTCTTTGAGGTTTGCAGCCTGACTGAAAGGCTTTGATAATGCACAGAGGAAGAGAGAGTGAAGAAACCCAACCATGGGTAAAAAGCAGGTGCCTGGAGGAAACATTGGGTATTTGATACAGGGCATAAATATCCCCAAGGAATGGACATGACCCTGGAGATTTCCAGCCTTGCTCTGCATTCCTGTGGGTCTCCAATCAAAAGCCACAGACTAATCGGCTGAAAGCTCTCAGTGAGGGGAGAGGGAGAGGAAAACTGGCTTTGTGGTTGCCAGAGAGAATAAAATACACATAGATAGGTACTGATTGCTTTGATAAAATAATTATGTAGGCTTGGAAGCCTGCGGAGAAGAGTGAAGCCTCGTGGCTTTCCTACCAGCTCTTCTGAGTGCCTCATGCACCCTTAATGAGGAGCAGAGTAGGTGAAGATGTAACCAGCCCTAGCTGCTGGGACTCTTCTCTTCCCACACTGCTTTCTCCTTTGCCTCTGGAAGCGCTGGAATGCCAAAGCTGTTTGCTAATGATGTCCCTTGCCTTTGTTTACAGCCGCCTGCAGGTGCTTTGCAGCCCCTCTCGCCCCATCTCTGGCTGTGGCAGAGGTTCCCTTTAAGCCCAACAATGAACGTAAATCAATTTGTTAATCTGATGAAATTTGCCGTTGAACGTAATTACTTTTGGAGCCCTGCAATTAGACAGGCTGGCTTTTTTCAGAGCAGGCACACTGACATCTTCTGCTGGGGATGGCAAGATTTAAACCAGAACAGTTAAGTGATACTTTAAAACACCAAACAGCTGCTTCCTTTTCATCTGCTCCCCTCGCCTTGTTTTTGGCACCAAGGGATGACATGTTCCCCCTTCTAGAAGCTGTGCCCTTTCATGTTGAGTGGCGTTTTTATTGGTGGCTTCTTAGAGCCTTCCAGTGCAGGGTTTCCTCTTAAAGGTAGTTAACCCTCACTGGGATGTGTTGCAACTTCTTACTGCTGCTGGTGGCTTCAGCACCCTCAACAGTTGCTCAGGATGAACTTTCCCCGAGTGCTGTTGTGTTTTTTGTCCTTTGCCCGTTTTTGTCCTTTGAAGTCTTGGGGGTTTATATCTCCAGCCTGAGCTGCACTTGGTCTGAACTGCAGTGACTCAAGGCTGGCAGGGTTTATTGTGCTATCTTCACACAGCATTGGGAGTCTGCTCGTGTGGCTGCCACAAAACTGTGGCTGCATAAATAAGCAAAGTTATAGGAGAGCAGGGAGATGTAGTCTGAGCTTCAGATTTAATAACAGCAGGAGGATTTCATAGGATGAAGGCTTTTTGGCTGTGAGAGGAAGATATGTATGGATTGCCTTACTTTTAAGGAAGCTGATCTCCTTTTTTTACCCCGTTAAGATGCAGGTCTGGAAGCATAACGTCCAAGACCTGCAGCAGTCATGTTCTGTGGAAGCCAAGGCCAAGTCAGGCAATGAATTTCTGCTGGGTGAGGCCCAGGGTGATGCTGTGCCGAGGGCAAAGCTGTGCTGACACTTGCTGTACTTCTGTGCTGAGTAGCTCTTGCACGTAGCTGTGCCACCACCGGGTGTAAATGTGAACCTCAGGCTCAAATACATCTCAGGGAAGGAGTGATGTGGGCTGGTGCTGGGAAGCTTTTGCAGCTACCAAAAGAGCTGGATCCATTTCCTGGCACAGAAAGCTGCTTTAAAGAGGCAAAGAATAGCAGGCAGAGTTAATGAAGAGAAGTGCACTGGCAGTGAAATGCAAGAGGGCAGAAATGCTGCAGGAGTGAGCCTGGCCAAAGCACCAGGGGAAAGCACATCCCCTGCTAACAGAGGGTGACAAACCAGAGCCTCTGGCTTGTAGAGCCACCAGGCGTGGAGACACAGCCCCCAGCACACAAATAACAGCTCTCAGACAGCTCTGTGGGGCTGCTTTTGCTCCTGCAGTGCCACTGAGGCTTCTTTGGCTCTCGCTTAGTTTCCTGACTTCATATTTTTAGGGTTGTGTTTTTATTTTGTTTTTAAGCCATATTGGCAAGCATCACTGACAGCAGCATTGCCCAGCAGGCTGGAGAGCTAGCTCAGGGCATGCAGTTTTGGGACAACTTCTTTTGCTGGTCTTGGGTTTTTTTTTTCTTGGTGGAGGTTTTTGTGTTTGGCTTTTTTGTGTGTTTTTCTTCGTTTGTTTGTCTGTTTGTTTTTATTTTCCTTTCTTTCCCTCAACAGTGTGTGCCACGGGTAGGTATTTCCTACCACAGTCTCTTCTGCATGCAGGACTAGCACCATTCTGGTTCCTATCCCTTGACCCAAAGTGTCCTCAAACTACCTGACTATTTTGGCTTGGGTCTGCAGTGCCTTTTCTGGTCAGAAGTGATGCAGGACATAAGGCTTGGCCTGTTTCCATCTGTCAGCTATTTTGCATCAGGAGAAAAGGACAAGAGCTAGTTCCAGCCTGTGCCGTGGCTCAGGACCCCTTCCATGAGGCCACATCCCCTGTTCAGAGGAACTGTGTTTTTGCTGGCCCTGCTTCAGGTTTCCTGTGGCGTTTGGTGATGCTGCAGGTCTGATCTGAGATTGCTGTTCCAATTATGGGACTTTGCAGAACATTGTTTGCCAGTGCTCTTTACATTGAGATGAGCATCAGTGTTCAGCACCTGGCTGTGTACTGAGCAAACACTTCCCCTTCATCAGATTTGTGTGGCAGTTTTTCTGATGCAGGGGAATGGAGGGGGGGAGGAAGTAAATCTTGAGCCCTGTTTGTAATTTAGAGGTAGCTCTGGCCCTGTTTGCTCTGCAGAGCCCTCTGAGGAGGGTTGGCACGGGGAGACAAAGCTCAGATAATTGGCATTTCTGAGCCAACTGCTGACTGCAGCCAATTAGCCCAAAAGTGACAATTTGTGACTGCTGCAGTAAGGAGGTGCACTATTGGAATATAAATCGATTGCCAGCTCGCTCCGAGTTGGGAAGTGAACTGGTGTTTCTCTCTGCACAGTATCAAGTGTTCGTGCCATAAAGCTCAATGGCTTGGTGAGCCTTGCAGCAAAGCCAGGAGGAAGTCGTTTGTCTCTTTCCTGCCTGCCTCCTGGAGTAGCTGTGAGAATCAAACTTGAGCAGGGATTTTATTTTCGCTTGTTGTAGGATGTAAATCTGAGCAGGTGCTCCGACTTGGCCACGAGTTTTTCTTCTCTGTAACGTGCAGCAGCAGTGCTGAGTGTGCCTGGGTGGGCTTTGAGCCTCTCCTGAGCTGGGAGTGAGTCTTTAGTGCAAGCAGGAGCAGATTGATCTGGACTCAGGTCTGCGACTTCTCTGCTTTCTGTGATCCATCTCTGCTTTTAGCATACTGTGACCCAAAGCTACCAAAGTAAAGCTGGAGTGTGTTCTCCTGGGGCACCAACAGTGAGAACAGGATGTGTAAAGTTGTTTTAAGAAGGTCATGGTTTCTTAGGCTGTGGAATTGCCTTCTAGCTTGTGGAGTCTCCTTCTCTGGAGAGGCTCCAGCTCACCTGGGTATTGTGATCTCCCTTGGGTTGCTGCTGAGTTTGTCTCATGCCTTAATGAGCAGGATCAGCTCAAAAACAGCAGCAGGGAGTCCTGCGTTCCTGTGGTTATCTCTCTGCTGGCTTGTGACTTGCCTCGGCTCAGGAGAGATGTTCCCAGAGCACATGGGACAGCCACAGCCTGTGGCAGAGCCAAGAGCACCTTGCAGGTGGTGGAGCTGGCTGCCCAGGCTGGCTTGGGCTTTCCTGGAGTCTCCTTGCTGAGACTGGTGGAGTTGGCTCCTTGCTGCTGCTGAGTGCGGAGCACCAAGAGCTGTGCCTCCTGCCACGTGTGCCACCACAGCTCCTTCTGGGGTCTGAGCAGAGGGCTTCCTCTGGAGCAGGACAACCTCTCCCCATTGCTGTCACAGAGGGCACAGTGACAGCTTTGATGACTTTGGCATTGCTCAAGAATGCTTAGAAACTGTTTGCTTCTGTGCTCTCCTTTGACAGCAGCGCAGGCACTCAGCATTCAGGCCACAGCCTCCTCCTCCTCTTGTCTGTATTCTCCAAGGTCAGATTGAATCCTTGCCTCTAACCATGACTAGAGGAGACAGTGCAGGCACTGAGGAGGGAAGAGAGGGAGCTGTACACAAATGTCACCTGCAGCTCGTTTGGCTGGTGGCTTTGTCTCTTCAGAAGCCTTGGAGCTGCTCTGCTCTCATCCTTAGCTGCTGCTTTTCCATCGTTGGGGGACTGGATTTAAATGAAGAAATCTCTGAATTTCTGTGTTTCAGGGCTGGGTGGGCCCACAGACTTTGCAAACAGGAGTGCTGTGGCCTTCTCCCACTTCCTCAGTGAAGGATTTCAACCTTACATCTAGGCTAACTCTGCCTTCTTTCAATTTAAAGTCCTCACCCCTTGTCCCATCACTATTCTCTTGTAAAAAGGCTCTCCCCATCGTTCTTGTAGGTCCTTGCAGCACTGCAAAGCCACCAGAAGGTCTCCCTGGAGCCTTCTCTTCTCCAGACTCAACACCCCCAACCCTCTCAGCCTGGCTCACAGCAGAGCCCTTCCAGCCCTGCCAGCACTGCTGTGGCCTCCTCTGTTCCTGCTCCAACAGGTCCCTGTCTGTGCTGAGTACTCCAGAGCTGCCCCAGCCCTGCAGCTGAGGTCTGAGCAGAGCAGAGGAGCAGAATCCCCTCCCTGCCCCTGCTGCCCACACTGCTGGGGATCAGCCCAGGGCAGGGCTGGGTCTGAGCTGTGAGTGGATGGTGCTGGCTCCTCCTGTGCTTCTCATCAACCAGCAACCCCAAGTCCTCCTCAGGAGAGGAGATCCCAAGCTCAATCAGTTTGAAATGCTTCTTGTTACTGACATGTCAGTTGAGTTCAAGCTGTTTTTCCTTTACTCAGGGTATTTTGTGGCCAAATACTTGGCCCTGAACTCCTTTGCCATGTGTCTTTTGAGATGTTGTTGGTTAGTTAGAGGTAGCCAAATTTTCCTCTCTGCTGAGTATTTTATGCTAAGGAAATGATAAAGACAGCAGAGCTCTTAATGGCACAGTTTAATCAGTCAGTGTAGCCAGCCAGTTTTGTTCCTCTGGAAAGCAGCCAGAGCTGTTTCATCTTTCCATTGATGTGGCATTAGAGGAAGGCTGATAAGCTGGTGTGCTGTTTGCAGGTACCTTTTCAGATCTGATAAACACAAGCTTTAGAACATTCACTGGAATTAACCTAATTAATTTTCTGATCTGTTTTGATTTGCACTGCTTGAGGATGGAGCATTCTTCCTAAGAAGGTGGTGTAGAACATCTCTGAAGGCCACGTATGGTATGAAGGTGGCTGTGGGGTTTTGCAGCTGAGCTGGCTTTCTGCTAGGCCCTTGGAGGAGGCTGTGCCAGTGCTCACCAGCAGATAGATGCTGGTTCCTCTGGTTCCCCTGCTGGTTCCTTCAGTGCACAGTTAGCTTTTTGCAAATGGGTAAATGAATCTCCTACTGTCATTTAAACTTAATTAAAAATCTGTACTGCTAAGGAATGTGCAGCATATTTTTTTCCTGTACCCAGAATGAAGTCTCTGTTAACAGCTATTTCTAACCAAACTTGTTTTTTTTTTTTTTAATGTAACTGAATTAATTAAGTCCTAGGAACAGATTACATTAGGGGAAATTAAGCTCTAAGTAAGCAAACTATTAACAATTATGATCCTAAATTGCCTGTGACAGAAATTGGTCAGGTTTAATAGCAGAAAGTGTTTTTAGCTCGTGAGAAGAAAATTGCAGAAAGCAACCTAGGCATTGCTGTGTGTGAGGAACAGATCCTCAGCTGGTCTGTGCAAGAGAAGAGCTCCAGCAGGTAGCAGAAGCAGCACCATTGGTGAAGCATTTGTAGTGCTCTGGTGGGAAACAGGACAGAAGTTCTCTCCTCTGTTTTCTGTTTTTCCTACGCTTGTGTCACCAGGCAGAGTCCTTCTCTGCTAAAGGCTGAGAGATGAGTTTGCAGCCTCATTAATCTGCCTTTTTGAAAATGGGCAGAGTGTCCTCTCCTTGGTTTGCATCACAGAAGCTGGTCCTAGTGGTCATCTGCAGTGGACTAGCCCAGTGAAAACTGCAGGAGGTTCAGCAAGTCCCAGTGCAAGGTCCTGCATCTGAGTCCCAGGAGCACATCCAGGCTGGGTGCAGAGTGGGTTGAGAATATAGACTTGGGTGTGTTGACTGATGGGAAGTTCACCATGAGCCAGCAGTGTCCTCAAGCACCAAGAGGAGTGTGGCCAGCAGGGCCAGAGTGGTGATTCTACAGCATTCCACTTCCCCTGAGCAAGATTGTCTGGTCCTGCTCTGGCACAGGGGTTGGGCTTGGTGAGCTCTTTGGGTCCTTTCCAACCCCTGACATCCTGTGAGCCTGGGATCTAAGTGGGCTTGAAAGGGTCTAGAGAAGGAAACTGCAGAAGCTCTCTGGGCAGCCTGCTCCAGTGCTCCAGCACCCTCACACTGAAAAGTTCTTCCCCATGCTGAGGTGGCACAGTTCTGTGAACATGAAGCCACCTCTGTGGCCATGCACTGAGGTAAAATAAAAGGTGAAGTCCTACTCAGTGACTTTTTCTAATCAAAAAGCTATTGGGAAACATTTTACAAGGAGAAAAAAATCATCAGGAAATTGTTCTCTTGTCTTCTGCATGCATCAGAAGCATCTGGTCTGCAGGTTCCAGTTAGCTTCTCAGTGGAGCAGGAGTCAGGCTCTGTGAGGGAGCTTTCAGCTTAACATTTCAATGTAGTTATAAGAAAATGAGTCTGTTCAGCCTCTGCAGCGAGTTGCAATGAATATTTAAAGTGAATATGATAATGGAAGGTGTTTTTGAGTAACTCTTGTAGCATCCATTTGTGGTCTGTGGAACGTGAGTGTTGCTGGGAGGGCAGATCTGCGTGCGCCACAACCTGCAGTTTATTAGGGAGGAGAAAAAGAGCACATCGTGCCCTAAGAGAATTTCCTAGCCCTGGAATCTTGTGTAAGTGACATTTTGAAATCCATTCCGTTACCTCATGGAAGAGTTGATAGCCTGCTGTGGTGCTGAGCCTGGCAGCCAGAGGAGAGAGGAGGTACCTGGGAAGAAGCTCCTGAGCCCTGCTGTGGCAGAAGGGGCTCTGCGCTGGCTTGCCTCCCCTCTGCTCCCCTACTTTTAGCTTCATCTTTCCCTCTCACCACCTCCCAGCTTCCTGTTCACTTCTTCCCTCTGATTTTTTTTGGTTTTTTTGTCCAGAATACTCACTTGTGTTTCACTTTGCCATGCAGTTTGAGGAGGTTGCAGGGAAGGATGAATGCTGTGGCTGACTTTGCAGCGTCTGTTACCTTCTGCCTTTTGTGCCTCGTTGCTGCTCACTCGAGGAGACATTGGTGTGTAAATCCTGAGTAGGAGCATGGTGAGCCTTTAGATGTTGTATTTGGGTTGCTGTGGACAGGACAGTTAGAGGTGCTCCAATCTGATCTCTATGAAATGTTGCTCTTCTCACTTCTGGAATTGTTTTCCTCTCCAAGGTAGTTAAGGGATGCTGGAGGCTGTTCCCTGAAGGTCGCTGGGAGAGATGTTCCTTGTTCAGATGATTTTTGGCTCTATGGCCATAATGTGAAGTTACAGTTTGTTTTCTTTCCCCTCAGAATGTTGCAGGCTTTCCCAAAGCAGTGTTAATTGAGTAAATATCTACTGCGTTGTACATTTTTGCTCCCAGCAGCAGTGCATCTTGACCATGAGTTGACTGATCAGATTTGTTTCTCTTTTGCAGATTGCATTCTCACAGCACAGCAACTTTATGGACCTGGTGCAGTTCTTTGTGACGTTTTTCAGGTACTTTCCATTTAAGATACTAAATGTTTCCTCTCTGGGTGTTGTTCTGCGGTGCAGTGTTTGATTTTTTCTTTTTTTTTTTAACTGTAATGTCTCACATCACAGCCTGGAAGGTGGAAATCTGCTCTTTAAAATATTTTACAAGGAAATATGTGAAGAAAAATTGTCTGTCAGTCTCTGCAAATGCATCTTGTCTGGTGCCTGAAGGGAAGGGGAGGTTGGAGGTGGGGGAGGCTTTCTGAAGTGGAGAAGCTGCCTTTAGGATGAAGAGAAAACATGGCCTGAGCTAGCACATCCCGAGTAGAAAGGCTGCTGACAGCAGGGCAGGCATTCACACACCCTCAGACACATCACAGGCAAGGAAGTGGTTTTGCCAAGAGCTAGGGCTGGGCTCATGGCAAACTGGGTTAAGCTTGGGCTGATGTCAGGCTCCTTGGGTAGCACCTTTTGGTTTTAAATTGAGCTCTGAAAAGGTGTCAAGTGGAACACAAGCACACTCTTCAGCCAGATAACCCTTTTGGCCTTCATAAACTGCTTGGGAAGGTTCATTTCTTAGTGTGAAGTGACCTAATGAGCCCCTCGAGGTTAGGGCCAACAGAAACAATTTCAGTATTTTTCTCTTGCAGCCTCCTAGGAAGTGCAGCCCTAACAAAGCAATGAAATCTCTGCCCCCCAGCACCACAGGGCAGCTCTCCCAGGCTTCAAATCAGCCTCTGGTTAAGGAACTGTTAATGCTCCTCAAATATAAACCAATAGTTGATCGATAAGAGCTCCCTCAGGAGGGATACACTGGGAGTAAACATCACTGCAGGTCCTCCAACCTCCGTTGAAGTAGGCAGCGTTGTCCCCATTTTAACAGGAGCAGTGGGAACGATACCCTGCTTTAGATTCCATGCTGAATTTAATTAAAGCAAGGAGCTGCAGATGGGTCCTTCAGACAAGTGGTTTGGGTAATTTATTTTTTTAAGTGTGCAGCAGCTCCAGAGTGGAGTGTGCTTTAATATAATCCCACATAAACAGCAGGCTTGAACCACCACCTTGCTGCCATTGATACAGATTAAGTGTTTACTCCAGGATCAGACCTAAGCAGCTGTTAGGCTGAACCCAGCGTGGTCAGGGTCTGCCCTAAATATCTCTGTGACAAGGTAATTATGAAGGTAAGGATGAATAGGGAAGCACTTGGGTTTCAGTTCCTTTCTGGTGGCACAGGAGTAATCTGGGCTTTAAAACCCAGATCCACCTGCATATGAGAGTTTGAAACTCTTCAATATGAGGGACTCCTCCAGCTCCATGACTGGAAGGGACTCACAGGTTGGAGCAGAAGATCTGTGCATGATAGATCAGTGAGCACAACAGCTGAAAATGCAGGCCCAAAATGGAGAAAACAGAGGAGACCTTCTCAGTGCTTAGCAACTCAGAAAGAGCCAACAGGATGGCATCAGATTCTTCTCAGTGGTGCCCAGTGGCAGGTCTAGGGGTAGCAAGCACAAACTGGAAGCCAGGAGGTTCTGCCTAAACAGGAGGAGAAACTTTGCTGTGAGGTGCTGGAGCCCTGGAGCAGGCTGCCCAGAACGTCTGTGGAGTCTCCTTCCAAGCTCAGCTGGATGTTGTGGTCTTGGGGCTGGATTCTGGGACAAGTTAGGCAGGTTGAAGGTAGCCATCAGCAGTTTTCCTTCCTCCTTCCCTGCTACCCCACGGGTCTCTGCTTAGGCTGCTGTGTTGTTTGACATGGCTGAGGAGCAGGAGGATGTGTGTGGAGGAGCAGGCAGTTCCTCGGCGCTTTACAAGTAAAGGTTTGTAATGCATTACAAATTCTTCCCTTCCTTAGCTGTAGCTGCTGCTGGGTCCCTCTCCCAGTATTGCCTTTTGCAGTCACCATAACTCACTCAATAAGCAGTGGGTTAGAACAGCAGGATCCATCTCTGCTGTGTGCAGGGGCAGGAATTGAAGCGTTTGCCTTCCCTGTGCTCTAGGCTGCGTTTCTTAATTACAGCTGGATCCAATTTAGGCCATAAATAAGTAATGTCTGAGAGCCCCCTGGGGTGTTAATGGGGTAGGATTGGCTGGGAAGTCTCACATTAAATAGAGGCAATGAAAATGCTTTCTGCAAAGCCTGAGGACAGTTGGTAAAACCACCTTGGAGCTACAGACCACCCTTCACTCAAACGTCCTTCTCATCTCTCCAGCACTGCCCTGGGCAGCCTGGGCCACTGCTTGACAACCCTTCTGAGGAGGAAATTGCTCCTCATGGCCTATCTAAACTTCCCCTGGTACAACTTAAGGCTGTTTCTTCTGTCCTACTGCTGGTTCCTTGGGAGAAGAGACCAACACCCACCTGGCTCCAACCTCCTTCCAGGGACCTGCAGAGAATGAGAGTCTCTCCTAAGCTACCTTTTCTCCAGGCTGAGCAACCCCAGTTCCCTCAGCTGCTCCTCACCAGACCCTTCACCAGTTTGGTTGTGCTTCCTTGCACAGACTCCAGCACCTCAGTGTCCTTGGAGGGGGTGATTCAAAACTGTGGCCTCACCAGTGCTGAGTACAGGGGGACAATCCCTGCCCTGGTCCTGCTGGCCACTCTTGTACATCCCAGGCTGCTCCTGCAGCTCCTTCAGGAGTCAGTGCTGGCCAGGCAGCCAGGCTCACAGGATGTGAGGGGCTGTGAGGCACCTCCAGAGGTCATGGAGTCCAACCCCCTGCCAGAGCAGGACCATAGTCCAGTGCAGGTCACACAGGAATGCTGTATGCATTCTCTTATCTAAGAATGTGTTAAGGCTTTATTTGAAGCTAAGCAAATGTCAGTGTGTAAGGGCTGGGTGGAAGGGTGAAGTTATGGTGTCATTAATGCTGCATTAGAATGGGAGCTGCAGCAGAAATAATTTTCTGACCATTGTTAACCTTTGCAGAGCTAAATCAACTGTAAGCAAATTGTGGGGTTTTTTTTCTGTTTCCTCCTCTGCTTTCCATAGCAGAGCTCTTTAATTTGCAAACCTCACTGTTGTCTTTCAGGAGGTCATTTGACCTGTTTTGGCAGTCAACAGGAAGCATTTTGTTAGTATGTCTGCTGCCTCTGCAGCTGCCACTGCATCTCCTGACAATGGGCACCTCACCAGTGTGCTTCTGGAGACAGCTGGCAGTCTAAACTGCTGCTGCTCACCACTGACCCTTACCTTGCAAACCAAAAAGTACATCTGTGTTTCATGCATCCTCTTGCTCCAAAGCTAAAGGAGTGGCAGCAAGGTCACAGCACATCACTGCTGTGTAGCAGCTCTAAGAGCCTCAAAATGAGCAGGTAGGGGCAGGGACCAACAAATTGCCCTGAAATGTCAGCAGTGTGAAGTGACCACAGCTGAAGCCAAAGAAACTGTTGAGCCCTGCAGGATAGAAAAGACCTGTAAAGCAGGTTGGCTGTCTCCAGGTAGGAAGCCAGGTGATGTGGTGAGGACCTGACAGCCAACATCTCTTGTCCTCCCTGAGATGCAAGTATTTGGCATTCGTGGGTGTGAGACTGCAAATGGGAATCACAGCTTTTGGTAAAAATAATCACCTTAGCCTGGAGAAGGCTCTGGGGAGAGCTTATTGTAGCCTTCTAGTGCTTGAAGGGGGCCTATAAGGAAAGATGGGAACAGATCTAGAGCCTTTGGCAACAGGTGATGGTTTTAAACTGAAAGAGAGAGATTCAGACTAGAAGGAAGGAAGAAATGTTTCAGCCTGTGAGGGTGGTGAGACCCTGTGAGGTAACAGCCTGAAGTTGTGCCAGGGGAGGTTTAGGTTGGACATGAGGAAAAATGTCATTGCAAAATGTTTGAGCCCTGGCCCAGGCTGCCCGGGGCAGTGGGAGAGTCCCCAGCCCAGGATGGATTTAAAAGCCCTGGAGATGTGGTGCTGAGGGACCTGAGATTAGGTTAATGGTTTGATTGGATGGTCTTAAAGATCTCTTCCAAGCTAAACGATTCAGTACTGCTGTGAATGTCAAAGCTTGCTGCTGCCTGCAGCAGGAGGATGAGGTCACCCCTCTGTAGATCAGAGCTGCTGGCTGCAGGTAGGGTCTTCACCAAGAGCCAACTATGCAAACCAGGAGCAGCCCTGCAGTGTTATGGCCTTGCTCCAATTATTTTGAGGTTTAATGCGTGGAGTACTTAGGAAACCTGTCCTGTAACTCTCCAGCATATTAAAGTTTACTTTCATATAGCACTTCAGAAAGCTTCCAATTCATCAAAATAATTTGGGATGTGTTTCTAGTAATCATTGCAGTGCTTTCTGAAATCATTAACTGACCTATAGATGTTAAAACATAGCAGCAGTGAAGCTGCTGTATATTTTGGCTTTTAAAAGTGCCATTTTTTACTAGCAGTTGTGATGCTGACAAACGTGGCAGGAGAGTTTAATAATTGGGCCCTAATGCAGCAGAGGGATGCATCCTATCCAAATGCTGATGAAGTTTTCCAGCTATTTCAAAATGAAAAAGCTCTTCAAGGATACCTGGAGTGGAAAGAAAATCATCTCTGCTATGAAGAAGAGCTTGGAGTGTGCAATCTGAGCAGGCAGGGAGTGTGGTTTCAGGGTTTCCTGCCATGGGGGAATGCCCTGGGGTGCAGCTACCAGCTAACAATTAATGATTGAAATATCTTGTGCTGGGGGTGTTCAGCACTGCCTCTGTTAACCCACTGTAGTCTTAGAGTGATTATTAGAGCAATGGGGGCAACAGAAGGTATGGGAAAATGGCTTCTGCCAAGCTCCTGTATGAGGACAGGTCTTTTAAACTCATTTCAGAGTGCTTTAGGCTGAGCAGAAGCCCAGCAGATAGATATGATGACCCCAGTCCAGCAAGCAGGCACTGCCCTTTATTCCTCTCCAGGTGCTGCCAAGGGGTTGTAGTGCAAGGGGGGAGAGTTTCCTCAGTGACTTTCTGGCTTTCATGGGTGTTTGCTGCCTCCTTGTGACAGCCCAAAGATGTATGGAGCTGCCTCTGAGACACAGGGGGCTGTGCTGAGCAAGAGTTGGTGTTGGTCCTTCATTGTTCATTGCTCTCTGCAGAAGGGCTGAGGTGGCAGAGTGAGGCAGGGCAGAGAACCTGAGAGAGGCTCTTGGTGTGCACAGACATGTGCAGTGCTGCATTTTGGGAAGGGGATTTAGTGTAAGGATAATCCTCATCCCCTGGTTCTCTCCTCTGGCTTCCTTCCCAAGGGAGTAAATGAATCTGCAGGGAGATGCTGATTTTTAAATCAACCAAAACAGAGGGGGTCCAGACCTGACTCTTCCAACTCAGCCTTTTCCTGCAGTGAAGTCATTCTCCTCAGTGTGGTGTGGCAGGTGTGTTTCTGGTGCTGCCTGATGGAGCACACATGTCCTGTAAGGGTCACCCCAGACAGGTGGAGGTTGCACTGACTGTGCTGGCTGTGCACAGCACGAAGCAGCTTTCTCCTCTCTGCTCCACCTGAGAAACTCCTCCTGAAGGTAAATCTCTGACGTGGGTGCTGGGGGCTGATGAAGCATCTGGTCTTTTGCCCTCTGGATTTCCATCTCCTCTCCCCAGATAAGAGGGTATCAAGGAGGGAGCTGTGGAGTAGCCATGGCAGTAGCTGCTGCCCATGAGATGCATGCAGAAAGCTTCATCCTGAGATGGAGTCCTGACGTCAAGGCGGTGGCCTGGCAGGTGCTGTGCTCTGGCAGCGTGTCCTGGGCACTCCTGCAGAGGTTTTGAATGGTTTTGTTTTCATGGTTACATTAAATGTGGAGCCAGGAATACTTCTCCTGCTGCCTTCAAGCTTTTGTTTTATTTCCACCTTGCATTTGTGTGGTGATGTTAAAACGTTGCTGAAAACAAAGCAGAGCACAGATGAGCTCATGCTTGGCTGTGCTGAATTGACATGGAGAGATCCAGAGAATGGCTTGGGTTGGAAGAGACCTTAAAGACCATCTAGTTCCACCCCCCTTAGCACTGGTAGGGGCACCTGCCACTAGCCCTGGCTGCTCGAGGCCTTGAACAGCTCCAGGGAGGGGACATCCACAAGCTCCCTGGACAGGCTGTTCTGGTGTCCCCCCTATTCACTGTGGGGGTTGCTGGTGTCTAGCTCTTTGGACCTCAGAGACAAAGTAAATGTTGCTTTAGGTTTCTGTAAGGAAAAAAAAGGAGCTTAAAAGAAGCAAACCAGCACACCAAAGCCTTTGAGTAAGTGTGGTAGCATTCATGCCCGGGGGAAGTCCCAAGACAAATGTGGGCACTCAAGAATTTTGCTAGTCCATCACTCACTGCTGCCTGGTCAAGTGTGGCATGAACAAAAATCCATCTGATGTAAACGTGACCCTGCCCAGGAGAGAGATCCTGCTCCCAGGTGCTGTGGGTGGGCTGCTGCTCTTGGTGCAGGCAGGGAGCTTCAGGAGAGGAAGGGAAAGCTGAAGGTATGAAGTCCTCAGTCATCAATAATGCATGTTCCTTACCAAAACAGGCACTAAAGATTTAATGTATACTCTTTACCTTAATGGGGGCACAGTGTTTTTTTTACTGCAGAAGTCAGTAATAATCCAGCAGCTCTCCAAAAGGCAAATAAAGCAGCCATTAAAAACGCCTGTCTGAACTATTAGTGTTTGCAGGAGAATGGGCAGGCTCTTGCAGTGAAATAATGCCAGATTTTAATATTTAGAGCAGGGGTGGGGGGAATGATTTGGAATGTGGACCTCTTAAAATGCAAAAGGCCAAACAAATCTCCCTGTGATCCTGCCTGAATTTGTCAAGGAATAAGCTCCGTAGGAGTCTTTAAAAGCTGTGCAGATGTTTTAATGCTGAAGCCATGCAAGTGCAAATCTTTTAATAGCATCTACTACAGGATAGTAAAAGACATCTCTGTACGTATCTGAGCTTGAAAAATCGTGAGGGTGCCTCACATGGTGCCCATGTGTCACCACTGGACAGTGTCCTTCAGCACCACATCTCCCATGGCTTTCCATTCCCTGCAGGCATGGGGACTCCACCGCTGCCCTGGGCAGCCTGGGCCAGGGCTTGACAACCCTTGTGGGGAAGAAATTGTTCCTCATGTCCAGCCTAAACCTTCTGTGGAGCAACTGGAGACCTTTTCTTGTCTTACTGCTTGTGCCTTGGGAGAAGAGACCAACTCCCACCTGGTCCCAACCTCCTTTCAGGGAGTTGCAGAGCCAGAAGGTTCAGTCTCCTTTTCTGCAGGCTGAACACCTCCAGTCCCCTCAGCTGCTCCTCACAAGACTTCTGCTCTAGACCCTTCACCAGCTGATTGTGCTTCTTTGGACATGCTCCAGGACCTCAGTGTCCTTCTTGTAGGACAAGGTGTTCAAGGTGTTGCTCCATCAGTGCCAAGTGCCAGGGGGTGGTTGCTGCCCTAGTGCAGCTGGCCCCACTGCTGCTGTTGCCCTGCATGTGGTGGCTGAGATGCCACCCATCAGGAGTGCTTTGGTAGTCAGCACTGCAACTGTGGCTTCACATTGAAGTGGAAGAGGTCATCATCAGTGTGGTGGTTCTACTTTTGTATCTGTCAGCAAACCTACAAGCGAAGTAGACATCATCATTAGTTTTTCCCTACAGCCTGTAACTTAATTTCTCTTATTAAAATACTGCAATTAACCTCAAACCAGCACACTCAGGGCCATGGAGATTTGAGTGAGCTGGGTGGAAGAGTGCAGTGCAGATCACAGAGCTGTTTGGCTCTGTGATTCTGTGAAAAGGAAGTTTGAGGATCTGCAGAAAGGATTAGTTTTTGGCAGCAGAGCTGAGCCCAAGGAGAAAGTGCTGAGTCTTTCTCCCAATTCAATCCTTCCTGCTTGGCACAGCCTGCCCAGGGAGACACAGAGAATCCCAGCACAGCTGGGCTTGGAGGGGACCTCTGGAGATCATCTAGCCCAGCCCCCTGCAAAGGCAGGGTCACCAGATTAGATTGCCCAGGATCAGTGTCCAGGTGGGGTTGGAATCTCTCCAGAGGAGGAGACTGCACAGCCTCTCTGGGCAGCCTGCTCTAGGACTCTGGCACCCTCCCAGCAAAGAAGTTTCTCCTCGTGGTTCATCTTCCTTTAAGCACTCTAAATATCCACTAGAGCCTGGGGAGGGAGGGCTGGAGCCACTTCCTCTCCACATCAGAGCAGCACTTGAGGAGAGGCTTTCCCTGGGGTTCAGATGTAGGAAAGGGAAAATGTTCCTCTTGCAAGGCTGTCTCTGCCTTGGAGTTGCTCATTAAGTATTCAGTGTGATAAGATCATAACTGTTGATAAAGTTGACTTTTATTATTCTTTTTATTATTTTAACTGCTTTTTTGTTAAATCTGCTCTTTTGCCTCCTCTCTAGCCTTGATAAATCTGCTTAGCCTTTTCTCCTCTTCAGAATTAAGGAAAACAGTATAGGTTTGGGCAAATGAAGAAATGCCTGCAGTTCTGCAGCAGCCAGTTAGAAAGAATCCAAATCCCCTGCACTTTATCTTATTTTGTCATTTGGGAGAGGGGAAAAAAAAAATCATCTATTTTCTCTCCTCCTTTGGAGGCTTTCATTGGTTTGGGTTATCCTCTCCCTGGAAATACCACCCCTGCCACTCAGTGCTGACTTCTCCAAGTCGATTCAATCTTTCAGCCTTACTGTTTTGATTTCCTGGTGTAAATTGGGGGATGGATGAAGAGGTCGAGGAGGTGGCAGTGGCAGAGCTTTCTCTGCAGATAGATGTGCACTGCTCCTCGCTGGGTGTCACAAGCACTGAGCTGTGCCAGAGGCTTGGCTCTGCTCTATTATCTCTCCTCAAAGTACCTCTAAGAATTCCAGGAACTTACAGTTGACTTTATTTTTTTTTTTTTCAACTTGCTTGAGTTTCTCAGCTGCTGTTACATGATGAAGGAGGTCAATAAGACATTTCTCTTTCTTTTTCCCTTCGCAGTTGTTTCCTGTCTCTGCTCCTGGTGGCAGCTGTGGTTTGGAAGATCAAACAAAGTTGCTGGGCATCGCGCCGCAGAGAGGTGGGAACGGCACAGCCGAGAGCTGCCTCCTCCATGGCTTTTTTATACTTGTATTTATTCACAAATGCATAGCATTAACCTTCAGCTGAGGATAAGCTCCACTAATCTAGAAATGCCTCTGTTTGGGGATTTATAACAGTGTACTTTCCAGTACAGTTTCAGTGACAGATGATGCTATTTTAGTATCCTGATGCTGCAGTTTCTGTGAAGGACAAAAAAAAATGGGGGGTGAGGTCTCCTGAGTTGCCAGAACTCAGGTTCTAGGCAGGCACACATGCAGCCTCCCCCTGAGGAGAGGATTCTTTATGTCTGGTTCAAAAGAGAACGTTTCAGCACTGAGCCTCTGAATAGCATTAGCTCCCCCTTTAATCTGGTAAAAAAGGCTAATCCTCATTTTCAAATCAGAAGCTCCTGGAGAGGTGTTTTTTTAATTCCCTGGAGCATAGTAGTGTAAGAGAAGGGTGGGAGAAGCCACCCACAGCTTGAAGAGCTGTGGTGTACTGCTTAAGAAGGCAACTTCCAGCCCTTCAGCTACCCATAGGCCATGCCAGCTCCCAGACCTTTGCTTGCTTGCAGCGTGTAAAAAGCTTTGTGCCTTCCAGCCCCCAAGATGTGCTGGCTCCTCAGAATTGTTTTAGATAGAAGAGACCTTTAAGATCATCAAGTCTAAACCTTAAGCCAGTGCTGCCAGGTCACTGTTGAACCATGACCCTCAGCACCACACAACTTTTCCATCCCTCCGGAGATGAGGCCTCCACCACTGCCCTGGGCAGCCTGGCCCAGGCCTTGACAATCTTTTCAGGGAAGAAATTTTTTCCTCTTGTCTGACCTAAACTTCCCCTGGAGCAACTTGAGGCCATTTGCTATTGTTAGTTCCTTAGGGGAAGAGACCAACCTCCAACCTCCACCTGGCTCCAGCCTCCTGTCAGGGAGTTGTGGAGAGCCAGAAGGTCTGCTCCTAGCCTCCTGCTCTCCAGGCTGAGCAACCCCAGTTCCCTCTTCACAAGCTTTGTGCTCCAGAGCCTTCACCAGCCTCGCTGCCCTTCTGTGCCCATGCACCTCTGGTACTGTACCCGTGTCAGCAGAGCTGTGTCTGTAGAGCACCAAGTCCTGCGTGCCACAGGGCAGATGAGCACACGTTCCTGAGATCCTCTTGCTGTACTAAGTGCTGAAAGCATGGAAGGCAGAGCCCTGTGTAAGGCAGAGATTGAGCAGAGGTTAGGCTGAGCTGCCCCTGGGATTCATTTTAGGAGCTTTGTCTAGTGCAGTCTGTTTCTTGCCCACCAGACCTGGCTGAGGTGAGCCCACCTGCACACTCTGTGAGTGTCTCTATGCTGTCCCCTGTAAGCAGGTATTTTTCCCTAAGCATTGGCTTGTGTTTCTCCCCTGCTTTTTTGAACTTTAGGGTGAATTCTGCCCTTTCCCACAGATTTCCCTTCCTGCTCTCCTGCTGGGATGAAGCTCTTGGCAGCCAGAGGCACCCCAGCCGTGTAACTGTTCCCTTCAGGGTGGTTTATTCCTGTGTTGTGGCTGATCAGCAGCCTCCTGGGGATTCACTTGCACAGTGCTGCAGTTCTGTGCTAGTGCCAGTGTTTGCATGTCCAAAAATTGACTTCCCAGTGCAGAAATGGGAATAGTATCAATGTGCTCTATCTGAGGATCACGTTTCTTGTACTACAGCAGGCTGATGCCTGATAACTCTTCTCCTCTTCATCCCCTTTCCGCTTCAGCTGGTTTTGCTCTTACTTGTGAATTGAAATGCATCCTCTAATCAGTAGTTTTCAAGCAGATAACCCTTCATCTTTGAAATCATTGCAGTCTTTCAGGTTTTTCTGTACTCTCTGAAGGCAGATAATTTTTTTTACTGGGGTGGCTGATTTTTCCTTCTCACTTTCTTGGCAAGAAAGTAAGCTGGAGTCAATGTCACATCCCCTGGTGGCTCCTGGGGTTCAACTTATCTAGGAACGTGTAAGGAATACAGATTGAGAAGTAAATTCTGTGCTTTGGAGCTCAGTTAAAATACTTCAGCAGTGGCCCAGATGAAAAATAGCTCCAGAAATTCAATTACTTTCAGTTTGCTGCATGTTTCAAGTTAAAAAACAGCCAACCTGGAGTAGCAGCAGCCCACTGGCATGTGGGGTCCAAATTCAGTTCACACATGTGGGCCTTTGTGAGGCAGCTCATCAGTGTGTGCTCTGCTTTGGCTGTTGGTTTTGGCTGTCTTGTAGCTCATAGATCTCTACTGTTGCCTTCCTCTTTGGATAGAAATTCTTGTGAAACTTGAGGAACCCCTGAATTCTTTGCCAGGCCATGGTTAGGTATGGCTGGCTCCAGAAACAGGAGTCTGCCCAGCAACTCTGGCTTGTTGGTATTAAGATGAATTTAGAGCTTGCAGGGTTTTTTTTTTCACAGGGACTCCCCTGAAATCCTAGCAAGGCTCTCTCTGAACATTTCTGGATGAAATAATGCAGCACTGCAAGTTCTAAAGGTACACAGGTTTATTCATCTCCTGCTCAGAGGATTTGCTCTTTCAAATTTGTTCTTCTTCCTTCCTTTGAAGGTGACTGCTCTCCTTGGTTTTCTCCAGTACCCTCAAAGGAGTTTTGGGTCATCAAGTTTGCAAGTTGTGTTTTGTTGCTTCCCCTAATAAATTGCTCCTGCAGTTGCTGGGATCACAGAGTCACAGAATGGGTAGGGCTGGAAGGGCCTTCTGGAGATCATCAATCCAACCCCCTGCTAAAGGAGGGCACCCACAGCAGCTTGCCCAGGGTCACAATGCCCTGGTGGGGTTGGAATCTCTCCCTATAGACTCCACAACCTCTCTGGGCAGCCTGCTCCAGGGCTTTGCTACCCTTGCATCAGAGGATTTTTTCCTCCTGTTGATCTGGAAGCTTCTGGGTTCCAGTTTGTGCCCACTGCCCCTTTTCCTGTCACTGGGCACCACTGACAAGAGTCTGGCCCCATCCTCTTGCCCTCTGCCCTTTAGCTTTTGTTGAGCATTGCTCAGATCCTCTCTCAGTCTACTACAGGCTCTCAGCCCCAGGGCTCTGAGCCTTTGCTCCTAATAGAGTTGCTACAGGGCCCTCAGTAGCTTTTCCACACCACCTTGAAGCCACCTCCTCCACCTCCTTCCACCACATCACAATTTAGAGGCAGGGTGCAAGGAAAGATGCTCAAGCAGCAGTGACCTGATTCAGCCACCATATTGTAGGCTTTACATGAGTGTGTGGTGAGCCTGGGAGGAAGGTGTTTTTCTGCCTTGGGCTGCTTTTACAAGTAGGCAAGTTACAGTTGCCTGTCTCCTATGGGTTGTGCTGTAGTAATTCTGTGCCTGTTCTCTAATCATAACCCAAAAGTAAGTAAAATATAATGCAATCTGCTGGCAATTCCCAGCTATCCATCACTTCTGCTTCCAGTGTAAGCTCAGCAAGTGCCTGGCTTCTTATCACAGTGCAGGGTGAAAAGTTGATAGCTGAAGCTTAATCTGAGATATGTGTAGGACAGAAAGAGGGAGCGTGCTGAAAGGTCTGGCAGTCAGAATTAGTCAGACACTATTGATTGGAAACTGTGCAGGGAGAAGTTGTACAGCTGTGCTTGGGCTATCAGCTTGGTGGAACAGAGCAGCAGCATTTGCATTGCACCTTCCTGGGAAGTGTGCACAGGGCCAGAGCCTGCAGCAGCAGCTGAGGTTCTCCTGCCTCCTTTTGTCCTTGCTGCACACAGCCCTTCTTGACCAGCTGCTTGCCACATGTCTGTGCTGATGTTCCCCAGCCTTGAGGCTCAGAAGGTCTTTGGGGTATGCAAACTTGGTGTAGCAAAAGTGTAGTTGTAGGAGAGGGAGTTTGGAGCACTGAGCAAAAGTTCAGGGCTTGCAGAGTATAAAACTTGACCTGAAGTGATGATGGGAACAATTTGTGTCACATCAGGCATGGAGGAGATGGGATTGTAAATTGTCTGTTTATTCTCTCTCCAGTGAGCACAAAGTTTAAGGATCTTCAGACATCTTAAAGAGGGAAAATGGAAATAAAAAGGCAGCTTTTATAGGAGGCTTAGGATGAGGTGAATGATACTAGGAAACAAGGATAGGAAACCTTTCTGTCTTGTCTTGAGAACATGACACTTAAATGTGTCAGGGTGATAACGGAGAGTAATGCACAGAGCACAAGGCTGGCTCTGGAAATTTCATGTGCTCATCTGCTGCTGTGAATTTCCTCCCCTGTTGTTTTAGTCTGACATCCAAATCCCTGTTCTCTTCACCCTCAGCCTGCTGCTTCTCCATCCCCTGGAGCAAGAAACAGCTGCTCTAAGCCTTTGCAGCAAATAGAGCACAGGTAGTGATCTGGCCAGCCCAGCTGGCTCACTCTCCATGCCCCACTGGCATGTTGGGAGAACCAGGCCCTTACAAGATAACTGAATTTGGGTGTCTGGAGCTCAATTCCACCCTCAACATAGAGGACCTTGTCTGTATTTTGCTTCCTTTCTTGCCAAGACTATTCGGTGCTGAACATTCTTACTCAGGGCACTGTGCAGCTTATTCAGGATGAGTTTCGTGTATTGATTTACTGCAGGGATTATCCTTCTCCCTCCTGACCTCATTGCTGAAACCTTTTTTTCCTCCCAAGCATATTCTAAATGTAGCAGTAGTTCTTTTTTTCACTGGCATCCTGCCCTGGAGCATCCATGACCACTGCACACCGTTTAGGCAGGTGCTTCTCTGTGCCCATTTTCTCAGCAAAGACTTTCCAAGAGATGAGAGCTGAGAATTATTTATTGCCCTGCCTTCACAAGCTTCCCCTTCCTGCTCTCACTTGTTAGGATTTCATTAATCTCTTGCACTTTCTCTCTCAGACTGTGATTAAGGGCATCCTTTGTTGGAGAAAGTGATTCAGGACTGGAATATTTTCAGACTGTAATTTTTAAATCAGTATCTTCATTGCTGTCTAAAATCTTTGGTGGCGCAGAAATCAGAACCACAGAATGTTCTGGTTGAGATAGACCTTTAAGGATCATCTAGTCCAAGCCCCCCCAGCAGTGAGGAGGGACACCTTCAGCTAGATCAGCTTATTCAGAGCAGCCCTCTGGGGTCATGAGAATAACTCCAGACTGGGGCAAGCCCAGGTGCTTTGTGGGACTTGTAAGAAATGAGATGTGTTGGTGCCAAAGCTTGCTCCTGTATTCTGCAGGCTGCCAGCAGCCCCTTGGCATGTGGGTCTGGCTTGATAGCAGCAGAAGCACTCAGTGTCCCTCAGCCAGCCAAGAAGCAAACATTAACTTCTCAGTGCTGTGTTTGGTGGAGGAAACACAAATGGAAAACACAAATGGAGGAAACACAAATGGGAGAGCAATCATGGCAGGCAGATAGCTTCTAGAGTTCTCAATTCCATGGTTGGCATACTCAGTTGTCTCACTGCAGTGTGAAGTGTAAGCCTGCCTGTATTTTTTTTAAACAGTTAATGTGGGTTTACTTCCCAGGGTAGCTACTCCCTGGACAGTAGACTGGAAGGGTGCTGGCTGGGGTGATTTATTAACTGTACCTCAGTTCCCAGTTCCTGCTGTGGTGAGCAGCACAGTGCTCTGTGTAACCACTCCAGAGGCACAGAACCCCTGCATGCTGGGGGTTGGAAGGGGCCTTTGGGCATCATCTAGTCCAGCTTGCCCAGGATCACAATGGCCATGCATATTTGGAATCCCTCCAGACAAGGACACTCCACAGCCTGTCTGTGCAGCCTGCTTCTGTGTTTGGCCACCCTCGAAAGAAAGATTTTTCTTATAAGTGTAATTTCCTGCATTTCAGTTTGTGCCCATTGCCCCTTGTCCTGGCACTAGGCACCACTGACAAGAGCCCAGCCCTATCCTCTTGCCTCTGACTCGTTAGCTCTTGCTGGGCATTGCTCAGATCCCCTCTGGGGCTGCTCTTCTCCAGGCTCTCGGCTCTCAGCCTTTGCTCCTCACAGAGCTGCTCCAGGCTCTTCATTTAGCTACACAGCCCCTGCTGGACCATTGCCCTTAGCTACAAGGGCACACTGCTAGCTCACAGGCAGTTTACTGCCCACAGGGCCTCCCTGGCCCTTCTCCACTGAGCTGCTTTCCATCAGGTGAAGCCCTGAGCTGTCCTGCCCTGGCGGTGCTCTGGAGCCGGTGTCCAAAGCCTTGCTCAAGCACTGTGCCCGCTCTGGTCTCTGCAGTGCCTTGGGTGTTGCAGATGGCACAGAGCAACACTGCAAGATTGATTTGTTATCTGGAAGATGAGCAACAGACTAAAGCATCACAAATTGCTCGTTTTATCTGAGGAAGAACATATTGAGATGTGATGATGTCAATTGGTGTCTGTGAGGAGGAATCATAGAAGATTCATGATGGGTCTAAATGCTCAGCCAGCGGCACAGCACCCAGCGCCTGCAGCTGGGGGCACAGCAAGGCAAGAGCTCTTCTGTTTCTCTCCGTTGAGTGGTGAGAGCAGCAATGCCAGCAACAGTTATTTTGATTGTTTTTAGACTCAGGGCACTCAGGATTCCAGTGCTTGTGGAGGGCTCTTTGCTAGGTCGCTCACGTGGTGCAGCCCAGTGGCTGGAGCGCCGCAGGAGCTCGGCTCAGACAATCAGAACGTTCCACTAGCCCCACGTGTAAAATCGATGGATGGGAACCAACTCATGGTGCCTGTAGGCTTTTTCCAAAACACAAACCCTGCACCCTCTGCAGTGATCTGCGAGGCTGTGGTCACCAGCTGAAGGACTTGCAGCAGAAAGAATAAATGCCTTGAAAAGCAAAATCGTCCCCAAACATGAATGTTGATGAGGGATTGCAGCCTGGGGGCACACTGAGGGGCCTGTGTGCTTTGAGCAGGCTACTGTCACTGTGTGCCTGACTGAGCTCATCTCTGGTTGGCTCTGCAGGTGGCCTGCTGGAGCTGACCATTTGTAGCTTCAGTATGGCCATGGAGGATAGCATCATCTTAGAGTCCCAAAGGTCCCCTCCCTGGTGTGCAAAGCCACTTGCCACACGAGTCAAGGTGTTTGCTTTCTTTGGGTGCTGAAGGAATGGGTGCTGGGCAGTATGTCATGCATCCAGCCCCTGTGAGCTCAAACAGCAGCAGAACCAAACCCAAATAAACTATACAATTGGTTACACGATTTTACATCTCAGAGTGGTAGGGCTTGGAAGGGATCATCCAGTCCAACCCCATTACCAGAGCAGGATCACCTAGAGCAGGTCACACAGGAACACATCTACGTGGGTTTTCAAAGTCACCAGTGAAGGAGACTCCAGAGCCTCTCTGGACAGGCTGTTCCAGTGCTCCAGCACCCTCACAGATCGTTTAGTCTGGAGAAGATGAAGCTGAGGGGAGACCTCTTTGCTCTTGAAAAGAGATTGTAGTGAGGTAGAATGAGAGGAAATGGCCTCAAGTTGTACCAGAGGTTTAGGTTGGATATTAACAAGCATTTCCTTTCAGAAAGAGTGGTCAGGCATTGGATCAGGCTGCCCTGGGAGGCAGTGGAGTTGTCAGCACTGTAGGTGTGCAAAATCCTGTAGACATGGTACTCTGGGTCATGGCTTAATGGCCATGGTGGTGTAGAGGTCTTCTCCAAGTTAGATGATTCTGCCATTATGTTCAGATGGAACCTCCTGGGTTCCAGTCTGTGCTGTTGCCTCTCCTCCTGTCCCGGGGCACCACTGACGAGTCTCTGGCCCCATCCTCTCGAGCCCTTTACTTTAGCTGTTGGTAAGCATTGAGAAGCTCTCCGTATCTCACAGCTGTTGTCATTTTGGGCTCCCAGGTCTGTCTCTTGAGGATAGGCACTGGTGTGGAGGTATCTAATTTAGCTATTTGGGAGAAGGGAGGAGAGAAGCAGTGTTGTGTAATTATGCTAGAAGAGCTCCAGTCAGTCCGAGGTGTGCTCTGCTATTGTGTAATTATCTGCTCCCAGTGTTAGGTTTTCGTCTGCGTGGGCTGGGTACTTCTGGCCCTTTAAAACAAAATGATATCTTCTTCTTCTCACTAAAGGTCAGCTTTGCTGTGCCCTCCTGCTGGGCATGATTATGATGAATGCCTTACTTGTCTTAATCAGCCCTGAATTAAACATCTTCTGTCAGTTCGGCGTGAGGCAACTTCCCAGCAGCTTTGCTTTCTGTTCCGTTATAGTTTTGAAGTGTGGAAATGCCTGTTGAGAAGCATTTGAACATTATTTCTCTCCTCCTCTCTCTTTCAACATCGCCAGCAAAGTCAGTTACAAAACTAATTAGCTAACGTTAATATGTGCACTGCTCTAGGGGCTTAAAAACTTAATTTTCGGTGATGATGGAAGCGTCAGAGAAAATTGTTTGTTTGTTGCCTTACACGGTAGTTAATGTAATTGTAGCTAAATGCTCTAAATCACTTCTTTCCCAGACAATGGGGCTCAGCTTCCTGCCACTCACTGCCGGAGGTGTTCATTGCCTTCCCCATGCCCCTTTGGGTCTCCTGGGTAACTCTCTGGTCTTCTCCCCTTTCCCCAAAGGTCACCAAGTCACTGACATGAGGCAAAGGTTCCCATCCCAACACACAGTCACTGACATGAGGCAAAGGTTCCCATCCCAACACACAGTCACTGACATGAGGCAAAGGTTCCCATCCCAACACACAGTCACTGACATGAGGCAAAGGTTCCCATCCCAACACACAGTCACTGACATGAGGCAAAGGTTCCCATCCCAACACACAGTCACTGACATGAGGCAAAGGTTCCCATCCCAACACACAGTCACTGACATGAGGCAAAGGTTCCCATCCCAACACACAGTCACTGACATGAGGCAAAGGTTCCCATCCCAACACACAGTCACTGACATGAGGCAAAGGTTCCCATCCCAACACACAGTCACTGACATGAGGCAAAGGTTCCCATCCCAACACACAGTCACTGACATGAGGCAAAGGTTCCCATCCCAACACACAGTCACTGACATGAGGCAAAGGTTCCCATCCCAACACACAGTCACTGACATGAGGCAAAGGTTCCCATCCCAACACACAGTCACTGACATGAGGCAAAGGTTCCCATCCCAACACACAGTCACTGACATGAGGCAAAGGTTCCCATCCCAACACACAGTCACTGACATGAGGCAAAGGTTCCCATCCCAACACACAGTCACTGACATGAGGCAAAGGTTCCCATCCCAACACACAGTCACTGACATGAGGCAAAGGTTCCCATCCCAACACACAGTCACTGACATGAGGCAAAGGTTCCCATCCTAACACAGTCACTGACATGAGGCAAAGGTTCCCATCCCAACACACAGGTGTTGCTTCCAAGTCATGCACAGGGATGCCTGAGGACCCATCAGTGCTGGCTCCATCCAGCTGGGTCACCACTGGGAAGGGCACCTCCTGCAGAGGCCCTGGGAGCCCAGGAGGGCAGTGCCCCTTTGCCAGGCTGGCTGTCAGCAGCCTGCCAGCTGCAGCTTTGGCAGATGTCATTACAGGAGAGCTCTGGGACAAGTTCTCCAGACAGTTCTAAGGCAGTCATGCCTGAAGTAGGTAGTTGGCACTTTATGTGCATACACAAATACATATCTGTGCACAAGCACCATGAGCTTCCTGCTGAATTCCAATGAAGCACTTAGAGCAGCCCAGGATCTGGAGGAACAAGCTCAGAATGCCTGCCTAACAGTTTAGCCACTCTGCCCAGTGTGGTCTGGATGCACAGGAGTGCTCTCCAGCCTCTGGCCTCAACACAGTCACTGTGACTTCAGTTAGCAAGCAGCCAAGTCAGAGCTATTGAGCTTTGCTGGGAGGATTTTCTTGCCTCTGCTTGGGGTACACAGCAAGACCTTCAGGTGTTCGATTAGGTTGTGTGTTCTGTGCTCCTTGGAGGATCATGGAAGAGGACTAACTTTGCAGAACTGATGCTCTCTAAAAGACTGGTCAGAAAGAAGGAGTTGTCTTTGTTCTGCCCCGAAAGATTTCTTTTTTCCCTTAAATATCTTGAACCTTTTGTACTCTGGTCGATTGTTTCCTTATCTTCTTTCTCTCTCTCCTCTTTCCATGGGACTGGAGCTGTTGCTTTCTTTAGCTTCTCTGATGGTTTTGAGTCTGGGTTTTGGCCCATTGGACCAGTTTATCTTTGCAGTACAGACAGTGTAGTGGTTCAAAACACAGAGCTGATTTCATAAGTCTCCTGGCTGGCTGTGGACACCATGGAGGACGTAGCTGGTGGCTTTGATTGTTCATAAGAGAGTGAAGCTTGGTGTTTTCCCATGGTGGTAAAGAAATACAGCAGCAGAGACCCTGTTCAGCAGGAGGCCAATGGTAGCCTTAGCTGTGTAGAGCCATCCCACATTCCTTGCAGCCTCGAAGGCTGTAATGTGGATCCTCAAAGGCTGACCTTTAGCTGTTCTTGTCTCATCAAAACAAGGGAAGGTGGAACTTGCTCCGCTGAAGTACCTTCAGCCAAACTTCTCCCAAAACCAAACTGTTATGTGCTGAGGATGCCCAGAGCAGCTCTGCTTCTGAAAACAACAACCCCTGGGGCCAGAAGGCTCTGAATTTCAGAAATACTTTGAAGGATTAGATCTGCAAACTCGATGGAAAGCGAAGCTGTTGATGAGACTGCTGCTCACTTCTGGCTCCCCCCAGTGAAGTTCACCCCCTTCAGCCACAGACTGGTGTAGGCTGCCAGGCGCTCCTGCTGTGATACCCACCTCAAGATGTCCTCTCTGCATTGTCTTTGTCTTGTCAGACCCTGCTTGCTTCTCTTTGCTGTCAAATGCAAGCTCATCCATGCCCCTCTTTCACTGTGCACACCTGTGGCTTTTTACCTCCTTGAGCTTTTGCTTTTCTTCTCTGTTGAGAATTGAGATAAA
Source organism: Psilopogon haemacephalus (assembly GCA_013396835.1). Taxonomy (NCBI): domain Eukaryota; kingdom Metazoa; phylum Chordata; class Aves; order Piciformes; family Megalaimidae; genus Psilopogon; species Psilopogon haemacephalus. Next base: position 508,411 of record VWZI01009662.1, read on the forward strand.
ATGCTTGTGCTAAAGCTGGGCTTTATGGTGAGCTCTCCAGAGCTGGTGGAGTTGGCTTTGTCTGAAGCCACTCTCTATAATGACTGTGACATTCCTGTGGAGCTGTGGCTGCCATCTCTCTGGACTTGTGTAAAGCCTTTGCCTCAGTCTCAGAGCCTTTGCACTGCTCTCTTTGATTAGGAAAGCTTTGGATTTGATGGGTGGACTCGTTGATGGATAAGGAATTGGTTGTGTGGTCTTATCCAGAGGGTAGTGGTGAGCAGCTCAAGGTCCAGATGGATATCAGTGACAGTGGGGCTGTGAGCAACCTCTTCAGTGGTAGGTGTCCCTGCTGCCTGCAGGGTGGTTGGGCTGGATGACTTTTAAAGGTCCCTTCTAACACAGGCTGCTCTGTGATTGTGTGATGAGCAAATCAGATCCCTTCCTCGTGGCTCTCTGGGGAAGCAGCACTGCGTCACCATGGAAAAGATCAGACCCCCGAAAGGTCTGAGCCTTCAGCTCATAAAAGAGCCTCTGCAGGGGGCAGCTGGTGAGGTGGATGGGGGCAGCATGGTTACAGAGAGCCTGGTGACTGCTTTATTATCAGGAATAAACCGTGGGGCCCCTCCTTGTGACAAGCACAGCATAGGTTATATTAGTCAATTAACCTGCTCACCCCAACTGCTGTTTTTCTTCTGTGCCAGAGCAGCTGCTGCTGCATGAAAAGTTTCTCCCCAGTTCCTCTGGCGGTTTCTCTCCCATCAGTAACACACTTTTCATTTTGGATTATCCATTACTCAAGACATATGAATCTCAACAATCACTGGGGTGAAACTGCTGCGTTCCTGCACCATTCACTCCTGGATCTGCAGCTCTGGGCCTGGCTGCTCTGAGATCAATCCAGCAGGCTCTTAGAAAAGACCTTGGGGATCATCCAGTCCAATCCCCCTGCAAAAGCAGAGTCACCCACAGCAGGTTGGCCAGCATCATGTTGTCCAGGCCAGCTTGGAATCTCTCCAGAGAAGGAAACTCCACCACCTCTCTGGGCAGCCTGCTCCACGGCTCCAGCACCCTCACAGCAAAGTTTTCCCTTCTGTTGAGGTGGAACCTCCTGGGTTCCAGTTTGTGCCCATTGTCCCTTGTCCTGTCACCGAGCACCATGAGAGGAATGTGTCTGCAGCCTCTTGCTCAAGCACTGAGAAAAATCTGCTCTCAGTTTGCTCTAAACAGCCCCAGGGCTCTCAGCCTTTGCTCCTCACAGAGCTGCTTCAGGCACCTCAGCAGCTTTGTAGCTTCCATTGGACTCTCTCCAGTAGTTCCCCGTCACTCCTGAACTGGGAAGCCCTGAACTAGACCCAGTACTCTAGATGTGACCTCCCTAGGACAGAGTAGAGGGGGAGGAAAACCTTCCGTGTCCTGCTGGCCACTCTCCCCTTAGTGCACCCCAGGATGCCATTGGCCTTGGCCACGAGAGCACATTGCTGGCTCACGGTGAAGTTGTCCACCAGCACGCCCAGCTCCTTCCCTCACTTTCCAGCAGCTCACCCCTCACTGTACTGGTGCAGGGCTTGTTCCTCTCCAGGTGCAGGATCCTGCACTTGCCCTTGTTGAACTGCAAGAGGTTCCTGACCTCCCTGCTCTTCTCCTCCACTTGAGTTTGTTTATTGTCAGGTTCTCATCCTGTCTGGTTTCACCCAAACCTGCAGACGTGATTCTAACATTCCCCATTCTGCACTTATTTTGAGTTGTGATTTTTTTCAGATGTACCTTTTTTTGCTGATAGTGGGAGGAAAAAAAGACAGAAAACCCAAGAAAGCAAAGTTGTGCAGGTCCTGCCAGTCTGCAGTTATTTAAATATTAAAGGCCATCAGTGTGCTCCAGTCCACACTTCTGGATGTGTTTTGTTGTGAGCCTGTCAAACGTTTTGCCTTTTCAGACCTAAGTGATTTAAAATACTCCCAGGCTGTCCTATTAATTGTGTGATCTGGAAACCACAGAGCTGCTTGGAAGAGTGTTGAGGTTCATTATGTTAAACCTCAGCAAGCCAATCCTTCCCAGGGAGGGTGAGCCAGGTTCTGGGCATCTTGATGTTAAGTGCTGCTGATTTCTAATGACAGACTCAACGTCCTGGCTGGGGAAATGCCACAGTTTCTCCTTCACAACACAGCTAAACCTTTTAATTAAAGTTTTGACACACCAAACAAGTGCTGAAGGTTATGGACGTGCACAGATCAAGCAGGCGCAGTGCCTGCCTTGGGGGGAGGAGTGACATTCCAGTGCAGAACAGTTGGTCCTCAAATTTAGCCTTACATTTTTGGGGGGACCTTTGTGTCTCAGTGATGTTAGGAAGAGGCTGCTCTGCCTCGGCGCTGGCTTGGTCACCACGATGCTGCCTTTGGGACAAGCACCAAAGTGATGGCTTTTGGTGGGCAGGTCGGGAAGGGAAGTGCTGCTGTCAGCGTGGCATTCCCTGCTGTTCCTCTTGCGGCATCTCTGTGCCTCGGGGCTCTTTCTTGAAGCCACTATTGACTTCCCCCGGAGTCAGGATGCCAAAGTGCCTATTTGTCTTCAGGAAGCTTCCTTCAGAGAGCTAATAGCTTTGGGTTGGTGAGTCTCCTGGACATCTTCATCAGGACAGCTTGTTCTTTGATTTTATAGCCATTAAACAAAGCTCTTTATGCTAGCTGAAGGAGACAATTGCAGGAACAACAACCCAGCAATCTGTTTCACACTTGCTTTTGTCTGCAATCTGCTGCTGCGCTTTAAATATGCGCAAGCTCCTCAAGCTCCTCGAGTTCCTGGAGCCAAGTGTGAGCTGCACACGAGTTTGCTCAGCACAGCTCTGTTGCTGTGAATCCCTTGGCTTGTGTTGCTTTGTGACTGTCTACAGTCTGCTCTGAAATGCCTTTTTTCTTCCTTTTCCTTCCCTCTCACTTTCCCTTGCCCTTTCCCAGCCCTTTTCCTTTCCTCCTTTCCTTTATTTTCCCCTTCAGGAAGCAGTAAAACTGCCCCTTGCTATCCCCCTCAGCTGTATCCATCCCGGCAGCCTTCCTGCCGCCTCGCCTGTACCCCAGGCTTACAGAGTCAGGCTTCTACCTGCCCCAGCCAAAACCCCTCCAGAACTAGAAGATGACTGTAGAAGGTTCTTGTGAGGTCAAGAGAGCAGTGATGTCACAAGCTTGGTCCAAACGAGTTGTGCACTGGACAGTAGCATCTTCTTCCTGCTCTTTATTCTCCTGGGTTATTTGGGGCATGATGCACTTTGTGATGTTTTCTTCAGCACTTTTTGAGTGCTGTAAATGATCAGTTAGGGCTTGGAGTGTCAAACTGCCCAGACTTAATGGGGATATGTGGGTGGTAATGGTGGGAAATACAGAGGGCAGTTGGTGGTGCCTCAATCTACCTTAAAAACAGACTACAGCTACTACTGCTGCAGCTAAGTAGCACCACTAAAGGTGTAAAGCTGTGTTCAACAAGTGGTTTTAGGCACTTAAGGGTAAGGCTGCTGATTTTCCCCTGCTGTACAAAGTGTGTGCCTCTTCCTGTATTAGATAGGGCTGCCAAGTCACATCAGAATTAGGGTTGTGGCTGCTGCAGCCACTTAGGGGTTGTGTAGCTTGCTGTTAGTATTGGAGATTAACCACTGGAGCCACAGAGCAGCTCAGCTAAAACTGAAGGCCTCTCGCCAGCCCAGACCTATAGGAAGTGTCTTTTGTTTGTGTTATAAAAGAGAGCAGCATCATAACACTTAAAAAGTGCTTACGAGCACAATAAACTTAAGAGTGTAGTAAACTTGAGTGTGATAAACTTAAGAGTAGAATAAATAAGCTTAAGAGCAGGATAAACTTAAGAGCACAGCAAAAAAGATCTCTTGTGCCCTGAAGGCTTGCAGAGCTTTACCCAGGAGAAAGATTTCTGTTTCAATACAGCATATCACAACAGGGCTGGTTTGTGCCTGTGGTAGTTCAGGAGTTCCCTGCCCCCCATTCACCCTTTTGGAATCACCCAGACTAGACTCAGCTGGCTGGAAGTTAAGGAATGAAGCTTTATAGTCACAGCTTAGCACAAGATACAAGCAGATATTTACAACAGATTACAGATATTTACAGCTATATGCAGTGAAAAGGTAATACAGAAACACCACAGCCCTCCCAGGGATCGGAGTCCCCAAGAGGGGCTCCCAACCACCCTTACTTCTTCCCCTCAACACCCAGTTTTATGCCAGGCTCTGTCTGATGTGCCAGGTAAGCAGGGAAGATTGGCTGTGGGGGGAAGCAGGAATTGATTAGTTGGGTTACACAGATTCAACTGGAAGGCAGGGAGAGGGAGAGACCAACAGCCCAGAGCTTAGACCTGAGCAGCTCTGCCTTATCTATGTTTGGGTTCTTACTTTTGTATGTCAGCAAAGCTATGAGTGAAGGAGACATCCCCAATGCTTGCCTTTCTCAGCCTGTAATCTAACTTTGCTTATTAAAATATTCCAATTACCCTCAAAGCAGCACATTGCCATTTCCTAGCTTGGCTGTGTTCAGAGGAGGAACAGTACCTGAGGATGGTTGTTCAGTGTGTGCCTGACAGCAGTTTGCTGTTACAGAAGTACCCAATTTTACTGCAGCTACGTCCTGCTGCCACTTTAACTTTCAAATGGTCCCCACAAATCCTGTCAGCCCCCAGACAGGTGCTGACAAATAAAAAGCTTTAAAAGTAAGTAGGTGCTTACTTAGTCACTAATGGGTCAGTGCATGCAGCTTTACTTGCAGTAACTTACTGAGTTGAGGCACCATGGATAGAGTTATCTGCCTGCACCCTTGAGGCCGTTACCTCACCAGGAGGTTATCTTCCCATCCTCACTGACGTGCTATCAGATCTGGTAGAAGCTCTGTGATAGAAGGGGTTTGTTCCTCTCTGTTGGAACAATCTGATAATAATATTTTTCTGTTTATTAAATTAGCAACTGCTCCGTGAGATGCAGCAGATGGCAAGTCGCCCCTTCGCCTCCATCAACGTTGCCTTAGAAACAGATGAGGAGCCACCAGATCTCATCGGGGGAAGCATAAAGGTGAGAGCTGCTGCTTCAGGAGGGTACTTACCACAGTTAATCCTGGAGGCTTTCTTCTAAACTGTGATTAATGCAAGTATCCTAAATCCTTCTTTCTTTTGTGTAGTGGCAAGAAACCCTAAGTCCAGGAGGGCCAACAGGTTGATAGCTTCATAGAACCCTTTTGGGTGGAAGATCCATGGAATCATTGAATGGGTTGGGAGGGACCTTAAAGATCATCCAGTTCCAACTCCCTGCCATGGGCAAGGACACAACCAACTTGCTCAGGCTGCTCAAGGCCTCATCCGACCTGGCCTTGAATGCCCCCAGGGAGGGAGCATCCACAGCCTCCCTGGGCAACCTGTTGCAATGTCTCCCCACCCTCACTGTAGAAGTTCCAATCTAGGGTATGAGATTTTCTGTTTGCCTTGTTGGTTCTCATGCCTTGTGATGAGAAAAATGCAGCCCCACACAGTGGAACTAGCTGTAGGTGGTGCAGATAGAAAACATTTTGCTGTGCTGCCTGAAAGCAAGCAGGGCTGCAGTGCTGTCTGTGCTGCACCAGCCTCAACATATTTCTGACTGTAACTCTGTGTTCCAGTACCTCTTGTGGTGCACAGAAAGGAGCATGGAGAGATCCTCGTCTGGCATGTTCTGAGACACAGCACGTTGTATTTTTAGGCAGAGCATATTTAAAAGTAGACTAATGAATTCAGGGACCTTTTTAATGTGATGCTTTGTCTGGCAGACTTGTACACCAGCAGAAAAAAATGCAGAACCTGAGAACACTGCTTTGGTTTGTTTCCTGTCTGAGGGAGCTGCCTTGTTTTATTTCAAATTCACTGTTTTGGAAGTCTCTCTCATTAGTTCAAGCACAAAGTTTCTCACTTGCTATTTCTGTGGCAAGAGAGCAAGATCTGCTCTTCTAAAAAAAACATTTGTGTTCTTCAATTATTGTCAGGCCCAGGAAAGCAGGCTGACCCCAGAACTTCCCTTTGAGAGATGTTACCTAAGTCTTGGCTTTAGTATCAACAAATGGCACAGTTAAGCCTCTATAGCTTTAACTCTTGTGCAGCCACCTGTAAATGCAGTCTCATGGCATCTTGCAACACTTCTCCCACCTGGTCAGTGTCTTGCAGCATGTTCTGGATGGGCACTGTGTAGAATGTGGCACTCTTGTGCCATCCAAACCTTTAGTTCCATGCTTGCAGGATGCCTGTGATGGATCCTCATGAATTGATTGTCAGCTTTCTCTGGAGTCAGGACTTGTCCTCTGAGTTTTGCAGAGATGAACTTTGGAGCATAGCTAAAATCAAGTGACATTTGCAAAGACACTCAGCAGTTTGTAGTGATTGAGTGATTGGGCAGCTGAGCTGAGCTGGCTCTGAGACCTCTTTGTGGAGGCTTTGAGTGGTTCTGCTCCCTCTGCACTTTCTTTTGACTCCAGATCCTTTTTGCTTTCTGAGTTGGTATCATTTCTGTACTTGGTGCAAGGATGGCAGGCAGTGGAAATCATTGGTTGCTAATGGCTCACCAAGGACATGCTGGTGCCAGTGGCTTGGAACTCTGCAAATCAGAGTGAGCCTCTCCTGCATGGCCTCAGCAGAGAAGCCATGGGATGGGTATGCATATTCCCCTTGGGCTGGAGGCAGCTTTGAGCCTGTAGCCTGGCTGCTGATGTTCTTGGGTTGTGGTTTGCCTGTATGGGACACTTCTTTGCCCCTCTTGCCACTTTCTTTGCCATTAAGCTCACACAGAGCTTATTGCCCCATCCCTGGCAACGCTGCAGGTCAGGCTGGGCTCTGAGCAACCTGCTCTGCTTGCAGATATCCCTGCTGACTGCAGAGGGCTGGACCCTTACAGGTCCCCTCCAAGCCAGAGCACTCTGTGAGTCTGAGAGCCCCTCTGCTGTAGGGTCAGACCAGCACAAAGCTGTCCCAGACCTTTTGACCTGTGGCAAATTTGCCCTCAAAAGCTACAGAAAAGGTCTTTGGATCTGCCATATTCTGGTTAATGTTGTTCCTGCTCTTCTTCAGCTGGCAGTGATTTTTCCTCCTTCACTTGGACTTTGCTGCTCACTTCCTCCTCCATATCTCTCTGCTCTTTACTTCCTGCTCAGTTTTTCTGTTGATTATAGGAACATTTGACTCTCCTCTCTTGAAGTGCTTCTGTAGCCAGCAGCACAGACAGGATTTCATCTCTCTCTCTTGCTTCCATATCTCACTTGTTTGACCTCCTTGGGTTACTCAAGAATGGATGGAGAAGTTGGTTTTAAACCTAACAAGCCTGTGGACAGATGTCCTTTTTCAGACCCTGAAATTGTTACCAACTGCTAATTGCTTTCTGTGCTGATAACTCATAGAAGTGTTTCTTAATCTACTTCAAGCGTAAATGAGAGCGTCTGGTCCAGGGAGACAGCACAGAGCCTCCAAGTATCTAGAAGCCAAGTAGGGAGTGTGGACACGTATGCTTGTGCCAGCAGGTGACTCCATCTGCTGGAAGGTCTGGTTGCAGAGTCCTTGCCACACTTCCCCATGGCAAGGAGATCTGCTTGAATTCTGGGGAGCTATTTCTAGTTTTGAGAATCTTGGAGAATCTGGATTGGGGATAAAAGTGTGCATAAAGGTGTGGAGTGTTTCAGCAGAGCTGGCTGCACGTGGAGAGAAGGGAAGGGGAGGTTTAGGTTAGGCACAAGGGAGAAGCTCTGGGCAGTGAGAGTGGTGAGATAGTGGAACAGGCTGCCCAGGGATGCAGGTGAGGCCTCGTCCCTGGGCACATTCAAGGTCAGACTTGGTGTAGCTCTGGGCAGCCTGCTCTAGGTGCACCTGCTGCCTGCAGGGGGTTGGGCAAGATGACCTTTGAGGGTCCCTTCCAACACAGTGCCATCTGTGAACCTCAGAGAGGGGCCAGGAAGTTTGTGGGTTGTGAGCAACCTGTGGAATGAGCCTTCTGAGACAGTCTGGCCTGTTGGGTGCTGTGTGTCACTGGGGTCATCTTTCCTTCTACACTGGCACGGGGAGAGAGCAGGAGAGAACTGCAGGAAGAGGGACTGGGATGTGCAGAATGGTGGAACTGCTTTTTCCTTTAGTTGTCAGCCAAGCAAAGGAGGAGATGTTGCTAGGCCATTGGGCTGTGAGCCCTTCTCCAGTTACTCTGCCATTGCCTGTGTCAGAATATGTGAGCCTTGGTGTGCAGGAGACCCTGACTTGTGTTGCCATAAATGCGGTGATTTTTTTTTTCCCCTCATGTGAATCAAAGCCTTTGGTTAATAATGAGTTTATCTGAGTGTTACAAAGGAGAAGTGGAAAATGAGACATCTTGTCTGCAAGAGATTCATTCCCTTTCCCATTGTGCAGAGCCAGTTGGCAGCCAGTGTCAGGCTAGTTCCATCCTAAGCTGATGTTTTCCAGCTGGACACTATCACAACCATGTTTTCAATTAGTGTTTTTTCCTGGGGTACTTAGAAGTGATAGAAAGTGATTTACCTGCAGGGAAACTATTCATATTGGAGCCTGCAGCTAGGCAACACCTAACTACCTGCTTTGGTTTATTTCCCACTCAGCAGATACCCACTGGATCACAAATCCACCACTGAATTTGCTTAGTTATTACAAAATCCATTGGCTTTTCTCTGCAGCTTTTTCTGTGTTCAGAGGTGCTGCATATCACAGGTTCTTTTTTTCTGGGTATCTGGGACTCCTCCAAGAGTGGGAGATGGTGGTGCTCTAACCCAGGGGTTTTGCAGTCTTGTTAGCTCCTTAATCAAAGGTCTGCAGGCCTCTGCAGTCACTTTTAGAGGAAACTTCCTTGAAGTAATTTGGAGAGTTTATAATTTTGACATTGATAGCTGCAGTGCTGCAGTGCTGCAGTGCTGGGGCAGCTCTGGAGTCCTCAGCACAGCACACACAGGGACCTGCTGGAGCAGGGACAGAGGAGGGCACAGCAGTGCTGGCAGGGCTGGAAGGGCTCTGCTGTGAGGCCAGGCTGAGAAAGTTGGGGGTGTTGAGCCTCTGGAGAAGGCTCCAGAAGGACCTTCTGGTGGCCTTTCAGTGCTCAAAGGAGCTGATGAGAAAGGGGACAGACTTTTGAGCAGGTCATATAGTGATAGGACAAGAGGAGATGGCTTTGGAGGGAGTAAGAGGAGATTTAGATCAGGTGCAAGGAAGATATTGTTCTGTGATGGTGGTGAAACACTGAACAGGCTGCCCAGGGTGGGTGTGGATGCCCTGCCCAGGGTGGGTGTGGATGCCCTGCCCAGGGTGGGTGTGGATGCCCTGCCTCTAGAAGTGTTGAAGGCCAGGCTGGATGGGCTGCTGACCTGCTCTAGTGGAAGATGTCCCAGCCCATGGCAGAGGGGTTTGGAACGAGAGGATCTTTGAGGCCCCTTCCAAGCCATTCTATGACTTCCAGGTTATCTGGAGGTTGGTAAAAGGCAGGAGGTTAACCACGTGTAGGTTCTTGGGAGAAGCACGTAGAGAGTGTAGCAAGCTTGAGCAAAGCCCCTATGGGATGAACAGGAAAGCTGCTGCATTAGAGGAAAAGGATCCTTAAGATGGAAAGCAAATATCTTGAATGCTCTTGGAGGATTTGGAAAGCACTCTTGTAAAATGCAACAGGAGCCTGTCCACAGCCTCTGCTGTGCTGCCTGGGGATCACAGAATGGGATGGGTTGGGAAGCAGCTTTAAAGGTCATCATGTCCAACAGCCTGCAGTGAGCAGGGACATCTCCAACGAGATCTAACGTGCAGGGCCAGTGGTGGGATGGTTAAGTTGGCATTGTGATTGACAAGCTGCCCACGTCTCTGGGTGCCTGTGCGGAGCGAGCAGAGCCCTGGTGAAGCTCCTTTGGCATGTTCTGTAGCTCTGTGCTGACGTGCACCGAGCCCTGCTGGGCAGAGAGCTTCCCTGCAAATCCTTCATCAGGCCTCAGCTCGCCAGCCTGCCCGGGTCCTTAAAAATAGCAGACAGACTGATGAAAAATAGCATCTCACTCCAGTAATTAGTTTGCTTTGTTATAGAAGAAAGTGCTGTTGAGTGGTTTAAAGACTGCCAGAAGGTCCCATCTGTTCAAGAAGTACAGAGATGAAGTGGAGAGGCTGATTTAGGAGTGGGCAATAGCACAGATTTATCTTTGCAGGCAACTCGGATTCCGCTTCTGAGCGGTGCCCTTGTGAAATTCCTCTTACGCTGCTATGAAGTTGCACCCATCAGTAGTGAGCAGGGAAGTGAGAAGTCCTGTGGCATGGGGGGGGTGGGTCTGGGGAAGCTGCAGGGCTGCCACTGCAGTGAGGAATGCTTTGAAATGAAGCATTGCCCAGCTCCAGCACTTCCGCAGGGCGACTTCATCTTAATTTGACCCTGTGGCTCTGAGCCCTGCTCTGCTGGGCTGATTGGTGCCACGGGAGATCAGTGAGCAACAGCTGAGGGCCAAGGAGCTGATCATTTTTAGGACTCTTACCCTGTTATGCTTATCTCTCTCGGTGACTCATTTCCCCTTCAGTTTATTTGTTGTTGACCTATTATTAGTTCATCAGATTTGCTTCTGTCACTCCCAACTCACTTTGCTTAAAATGAAGCTGGGGGTTAGTGGAAGCAGGTGGATGTAGAAGGGCAAGCTTGGGCTGGGGTATCAAGCGTAGCCTGAAGCAGAAGGGACCAAGCTCTCAGGATGCATTGGAGTGGCACAGAACTGGGGTGTTTGGAGGTGATGTTAGTGAACTGAAAGGGAGAGTCACTCATTATCCTCAGGAGAAGAGTGGTGGGAGGAAGAGGATGAAATGGAAGGGTGAAAACAAACTGGAAAACGCTGGTGTGATGTGGCAGTTGCTGGAGATGGTTCAGGTGCAGCCCTGGGGGCAGCCAGGCTGGGTTTGTTTCTCCTGAGCTGTGAGGCAGGCTGCTGGGGCTCACTTGCTTGCCTTGTGAAATGCACTTTGGTTCCTAATGCTTTCTGGGCTTGCCAGCATCTGCTGCTTCTAGGAGCTTTGCCTCCTGCTCAGGCTAAGGTGCTCAAAGCCTGTCTGTGTGTAGCTCTCTTTGTCATTAGCAAAAGCTCTTCCACTCATTAGGCTGGGTCTGTGTGCAGGAGCCCTCCCAGTGCACTGGTGACAAGGGATGGACAACAAGAAGTGACATCCCAGCTTGTTCCTCATCCTCAGGGTTAATTCTGCCTGTGCTGCTCTACTTTCTAGCTCTTGGGAATGAGTACTGATCCCCTTGGGAGGACCTTCAGTGCATTCCTTTACTCTGAATAGTGATTTTGTGCTGCTTATGTTTGCAGTCTTCATCCTGCTGCCCTGTTTTGCTGGGCTTTGTTTCACTTACGCTGTTTCATGTGTAAAACCAGCCAAGTGCTCAGAAGGAACCAGACAAATCCTGTCTCTCCACCTGGACAAAACCCAGCTATAAATACCCATCACTAACCATATGTATTTTGCTACCCATGGCCTCATCCATCCCATCCCCTCCCTGGGGCATCAGCAGGGAGCTGGAGAAGAGTTTTGGCTGACAGGAGTGGCAGTGCTGAGAGCTGTGACAAGAGATTTGTCGTTTCAGGGTGACTGCTTGTGCAGTGCAGTCCTTCCCCACAGCCAGAGCTGCTCTCCCTTGTGTGGGGAGCAGAGAGCTGCTGCTGGCTCTGCCTGCCTGCTGCCGGCACCAGCACCTCCTCAGGCAGGGCTCTGTGCTTGCAGCATTCTGCTGCAGGCTCACCTGGCTCTGCTCTTCGGTGCCTTCCAGCGTGGGGGCTGAGGGAGAGGAATCCACTCCCCACCCCCGTGTCACCACCCAGGCAGACAGCAGGGACAGGCTAAAGGCAAATTGTTAATCTGAACTCATTTACCGCAAATTGGCGCTGCAGGTTCGTTCATCTCTTCTCTTGGAGGCCACAGACATTACCCCGAGAATATGATTTTTAAAACTTTATAGAAGAAATTTGCTTGTAACTTATTGTGCAAACCTTCAGTCAGCTTTTAATGGCACCACCTGCAAGCTTGCAAATGGAATCTGACCCTTTCTGCACAAGAGTGAAGCCATCAGAGGAGCTGCAGTCACATCATAAAGTTGAACTGTTTCAGTAATGCTCCTCTTCTCTTACCCCACTCCCAAGAGACATTATTTTCTTTTCTTTGATTTTAATTTCCTTGCTGGAAATTGAAAACCACCTCAGAGTTGTTTGATCAAAGCACACAAATGTATTTTCTTGTTAAGGAAAGAACAATCAAGTTCTGGACAGCGCTTTGAGTCCCAGGCTTTGCCAGGCCATCTGCTGGCAGCACCTTCCAGGGCCCAGCTGCACTTGGTGCTGCTCCTCAGTGGCTGCTGTCCTGGGCACCAGCCTGCTGTGCCAGGCTGTTAACCTGTGCATGTCTCCAGTGAGAGCAGCCTCAACAGAAGGCAGGAGAGCAAGGGGGAGGGATGTGTGCAGGGTGAGCCTGGTGCCATTGGGTGTGATGGAGGAAGGTTCTTGGCTGTGAAATTGTCTCCCAGGAGAGCTGGTGCCACACATCACACCTGGAACACCTGGAGACCACCCAGACAGAGTCCTGCAAAATGCTCTCTTTGTGCAGAAATTCCTGCTGGAGAAGGCAGACTTAATGAGGTGACCTAATAGGTCTCCTGCTGCTTTCAACTCCTGTAATTGTTGAAGCCTTTCACATATTAAGTACATATCAGAACTCATCAACAGCTGAAATTAGCTGTGGCTTCTCAGCGCTGCCTTTGGCCACTGAAGTCATCTGTGGAAAGCAGCTGGGGATGGGTTCTGCTGCCTCCAGGAACAAAAGGCTCATGTCACTGCTTAGTACAGTACCACTCACTTTGGATTCTCATCCCCACAGGATAACTGCCCATTTCCAGACACTTCTGAACTCAAGGTGCTCACAGCCCCCAGCAACCCGACCTGGAATGGTTCCAGGGATGGGGCATCTGCCACCTCTCTGGGCATCCTGGGCCAGTGCCTCACCACCCTCAGGAGAAAAAAATTGTTCCTTGTATCTAAATCTTTGCTGGTTTCAAACCATCAGCCCTTGTCTTGCCACAACAGGCCCTGCTCAAAACTCTGTCCCCAACTTTCTTACTGAGCCATTTCAGTATTGAAAGGCCACCAGGACGTCTCCCTGGAGCCTTCTTCTCAGGCTGAACAACCCCAACTCTCCCAGCCTGGCCTCACAGCAGAGCCCTTCCAGCCCTTAGATAATTTTTGTGGCCATTAATCCAGTCTGACTCAAGCAAATACATTTAAAATACATCAGAAGAGAGAATCTCTTCTTGTCTTGTCCAGCAGCCCCTTCATCCTTCTCTCTCCTCCACTACTACATCTCTGCTTGGTCTTTGCTGCTCATACTACTCCGTGCTGAGGATGAGTGTGCCGTACTCAAGCCCTGCTCCAGCCTGGGCCATTCAGCAGTGGCACACTAAGGTCCTTGGCTCAAGCCTACAAAGGCAGTGCTCAGTGCACGCTGCCACTCCTGCACCCGACGGCCATGGGCTGTGTTCCTGCAGTTGCCTTCCCTCTGCTCTCTCCACTGGCTCTGGTAGCTGCACTGCCTGCAGGATGCAGCAGCAGGGACTGCTTGGCTGCTGGGTGGGGAAATGCCTTCTGCTGGGTGCGATGCTCTTGCTGGGGGGGGGAGTGGCAGAGGGTGAGCTGTGCAGCCCTGGCACCGGCAGCGCTGGCAGTGCCAGCCCCGGGAATGTGTCCTTATCTCCCTCATGCAGGCTGGCAAACTGTTGTGGCAATCAGTGCAGCAAGCAGCAGACAGGAGAGCAGCCTTGGGCTGCCTTTTGCTCGCTCTCATCTTTCTCTCCTGCACTGAGCAGCATTGTTGGACTGCTCGTTCCTGGTGCCTGGCGTTCTGTTGAGTTTCTGTTGAACGTTCAAGTACAGCAGCACAGTTTTATGCCTAATGAAAAAAGCAGTAATTGTTTTATGAATAGCAGGGCAGAATTTGTCCACAGTAAGCCAGAGATCAGGAAGCACACAGCGTGTCAGGCACGAGAGTGCTGCCCAGCTGGCTCTGCTGCACGGAGCAAAAGCAGCACTCTCCTACTGTGCACCTGGTGCAGGCTCGCAGCAGCGTCTGCTGTGCCACCACAGCACAGACCCTGGGTGGCATCAGGCTCAACCAAGGACATCTTCCAGTGTTTGGGCTCTGCTCTTGTGCTTTGTAACGTGCAGGGGAGGAGGCAGGGGCAGAGGGAGGCTGGAACAGGCTGCCTAACCTTTGCCTTCTCCCTGCCCTGCCTGCAGACGGTACCAAAGCCGATTGCGCTGGAGCCCTGCTTCGGCAACAAAGCCGCTGTGCTCTCCGTGTTCGTCCGCCTGCCGCGGGGGCTCGGGGGGATACCACCGCCCGGACAGTCAGGTGAGACATCTGCCGTCGCTTTGACTCCTTCCCCAGCACAGCTGCCTCACCCGACAGCTTCAGACGTGATCCCATGGGCTTGCTGTGCCCATGCCGCAGCAGAGGATGTGCTCTGCTTGTTCGGAGCTCTGCTGCCTTCTGACCTGAGGTTTCTTGGGTCAGCTGATGGATGAAGATTTGATATTTGGCTTACAGGTTAATTTTGGCTGGGGAAAAGGAGGCATCCGGTACAGATAGGTTTGCAGGAGTTACGTAGCAAAGAAACCTGTCTCACGGTCTGTCCCCACCTGTGTCTGCAGACAGACACCAGTCCCCTCACAGCCTCACCAGCTTATGTGCCCTTCTCTGGACACACTCCAGCACCTCAATGTCCTTCTTGGAGTGAGGGACTCAAAGCTGAACTCAGTATTCAAGTGCTTAGTGCAGATCCTTGCCCTGGTGCTGCTGCCCACACTGCTGCTGCTCCAAGCCACAGGATGCTTTTGGCCTTCTTGGCCAACAGAGTTGCAGAGGTGATGGCTGCCTGGGAAGTGCAGTGAGGCCTCCATGCACCAGCACCTTGGGGACTCATTCTAGCAGGTGTGCTGGTGCAGAGAGGGACACCTGCTCTGTCATGGGTTTCACGTCCACTGAACCCCACACTTCTTATTTCCAGCTTTGCCTGCAGATGCTCTCCATAAAGCATGAAGTGTTTAAAAGCTGCTTTGAGAGTAGCTGCTGAAGTTTAATCTCTCAAGCCAAAATGCTTTTTTTATTTTTTAAATAAGAGCTCCCCAAATGGTATTGATTCTGTGACTGGGGGGGATGTGGTTTGTCCCTGTGGGCGCTGTGTTCCCTGACTGCTCTGTTCTGTGGCAGGTCTGGCGGTGGCCAGCGCCCTGGTGGACATTTCACAGCAGATGCCAATTGCCTACAAAGAGAAGTCAGGTGCAGTACGGAACCGCAAACAGCAGCCCCCTGCACAGCCAGGAACCTGTATTTGATGCATGGACATCAGAAACTGTTTTAAACAAAATGGAAAAGGAACACCCAAGAGGAGGAAGAGGAGAAAAGATTCCCAAGTTGTGTCGCAAGAGACTAGAAGCACTCAGAACCCCCCACAGACACCACCACTTCCTTGCACCCAACTCTCTCTCTCATCTGCGTGACAGTTGGCTTGTTTGGCAGCTGCTGCCCCGAGCTCTGCTGACTCCTGGCTTCAGAGGGCTCCTGTGCTCTGCAGGGCTCCAGCAGAGTGACTCCAGTGCAGGGTGGGCAGCGTCTGACGGTCAGTGTAAATACGGCGGCGGCCCCGGGGGAAGGAGACTCAGGTGTAGCCATGGGCAGTGCTTTGTAGCTCCTGTATCTATCAAACTGTACCAAGGCAAGCGAGCAGTGGCTGCAGCTGTCAGCTCCCAGCACACAAACGCCACTGCTGGCCCACAGCATCTCCCCCCTGCTCTCCTTCCATCTCAGCTCTTTGCTCCTGCGGTCTCTGAGCAGAACTCTCCTCCAGACAGAGCGGCTTTGGGGTCAGGACGGTCCAGAACATCAGCAGCTGGGAAGGCTCAAAGGTCGATACCTCACCTTGCTCAGACCACATGCAATACCTGGGGAAGCTGAAGGCTGCTCTAGAAGGACTCAGTGTTTACATAGTCTTAACCTGCTTGGAGTACACCACACACAAGTGCCTAGACTTGAACAGATCTAGGGAGGGAGGAGGCTGCTACCCACACTGACGTCTAACATCATTCTCTTCCTTTCAGAGGTCTGTGTGCACACAGACAGAGCCACCCGGGGCAGGCCTGGCTCCTTAGGGTGTGCCACATGCAGTCGGGGGGAAATGGCATTTTCCTGACCAACAAATGACTCAGCCAGAGGGGAGTACCTGAGGGGAAAGCAGAGTGTCACTGTCTGCTGCTGTCACCAGTGTTGCTGATAGGAGCAGTTTGGGTTGCAGGTCAGACACGTGGTATTTCTTCTGCTTTTCTCTGCCCATTTGGCCTCTTTCCCTCCTCCTTCCCTCCTGCCATTCCTCTCCGTGTGAGCTGTGCTGTGCTGGAGCTCAGAGCCTTCTCCTCAGCAGCATGATTTGCTCCATCTCCGTACAGGGTGTAAAAGGCAACACTCCAGGTGCCACATTATCTGAGGATGACTTTAAAAACCACTTCAAATAAAGAGCAAGCAGAGCAGCTGCATTTGGCCACAGGTTTGAGTTGCTGATGTTTCCCATTGGGATTGAGCTCACTTACACATTGGAGGTGGCTTGTTGGTGACAGAAGGGACTTGCAAACACCAAAGAGGTGACTCAGCTCTCAGGGGATGTGCCTGACCACCTGCCCTACTCTCACTAGCTGGGACTGTGTTTGGAAGTTCAAGGTTGGGCTTGACACATCTGCATGCTGGTCCCCAGTGTCTCCCTTGACTCTGGAACGTGGCACAGTGCCAGGGCCATGGGAAGCTGTGATGGTGAAGCTGGTAGGGAGGTGTTAGGTGGCGGTGCCCAACGAGGCGTGCCAGCCTTGCTTAATCACAGCAGGGATGGCTTCATCCGGGTCACTGAGCTGCTGGCTTCTGTTGGGGACATCTGCTACTTAGCAATTGGAGACCTACAAAGCAAGGGGAGTGAAGGGAGAGTGCTCTGGAGCCTCCTGGCCAGGTAGCACCAAACCAGAGCACAGAGAGCTGCAGCTGTGCGTGTGCTGCTGTGCTGCTGTGCTGCTCTGCTTGCTCTGGGGCTGAGCCATGCAGTCTGCAGGAGCTCTGTGGAGCACCACAAGAGAGGCCTGAAGGGCTGTGTGTGTCCAGAGAGCAGCCATGGGGGCAGCCTGCTGGTGTGTAGGCTGGGGTGGAGTTTAATTTAATGTGCCAGTTTAATTGTGATTTAATGTGTGTTACCTCAGGCAGCCTCATCTCCTGAAAATCTGTTCCAGCTGTGTGTGTGTAGAGCTGACCTGAGCTAGAGGAGTAATACTGGACTGAAATCCCTCCCCTGTGCTTGCTTCACATGTTCGTGGGCTCCATCCTTGTGTTCAGAGATCTCTTCTTGCCTCTCCAGCACTTCTTGGGGAGGAGAACTGCCAAGCCTGAAGGAGAAAGCTCTTGTGCTGAAGTCTCCATATTCAGGACAGCACTTAAGCAGGTGCTTGAAGTTGTTGCTTAGGTTTGCCTGAACAGAAGCAGCTTTCAGAGCAGCAGGCCTGCAGGGGTGAGATATTTTTACACTAGCAAAAAGGCAGAAATGTGAGGGTTTAGGGGCTTTACCTCCTCCCTGGCCCCAGAGAGCTGAGTTGTCTCATCTCAAACGTGGAGTGTGCCCAGAAGTGTAGCCAGAGAGTGCCATGTCAGAAAGAATAGAGTGAAAAAGTAAATTAAAGGTGTTGGAAAGCTGAGCAAAAATGATCAAAGGTTGAGGTTTAGCAGAACCAGGAGCTAAGGAGAGGGACAAGAGTTACTCATAGAAAAGAAAGAGCTCCTGCAGGATGTGGCTCTGCTCTGCATCTTCTCTCCGTACTGATGAGGGAAAAAGAATTCTCAGACATTTCTCTGCTGCAAACAGTTTCATCCCAACTGGAAAGCAAAATAGAGGCAAAGGTGGGAATGGTGGTGGTGGGAGGAGGAAGAATTGCTGCTGGTTATCACCGGGTCAGTATCTACAGTGAAGGATTTGTGGGTTTCTTTCTTTGGGAGGTGATGGGGTGGGGGAAGAACAACCTTACTGGGTGGAGGATCTGTACATAGATGACAGCACACCAGTTTTGCACTTGTACATAAACTATACAGCAGCGTGCAGAGGGTGGGGAAGATTTCCACTGTATATAAACCAGAAAAATATTGAATGTATTTTTGATGCATTTTCAGTGATGTATGAGTTTTGTCTTAATAACTTCTTCATACAATGAGTATTAGTTTAATCTTTTTTTTTTTTTTTTCCCCCAGAGCTTTAAAGAAGCATCAAAAGGTCTTGGTGATCTCTGGCAGTATAAGGCAGGGAGGCATATCCTGACTTGGTTCAAATGCATTTCACTGAGATGTGGCTCTTCCATTTCACAGGGGGAGAAAAACCCAAGGCTTGAGTAATAAATGTACTCAAAGTAGTTGTTACCTGCAGGATTAGGTCAGCAGTTGAAGCCTGTACCCTTAGGTCTGTGGCAGTGATTTCCATTCAGCATCACTGTTCCCAAGCCTTTGTAGCTGGCTGAAGCTCAGCGTTCCAAGGTTTCAGCCTTTGAGAGTAGCCTTCTGAAAGAAGGGTCTGAAAACTCAGAAGTGTTGCAGCCCTTTTGTCCTGGGAAGCAGCAGTGCCCCTGGGGCTTGCTTTCTGCTCCACCATTGCTCCACTCTCTTTAGCCCAGGATTTTCTCTGGACTGTTGTGGTGTGGGTGGCAGGAGACCCTGCCACAGCCTGGGTCAAGATGGTTTGTGGGACACAACTTCCTTGGGTTTGAAATGCACTGTACTGAAATTGCCAAAATAAAGCTGTGCACAATGGGGTAGTGCCTGTGACTGAGTCAGAGCCTGGCTTGGCTTGGAAGGGACCTGGAGAGCTCCTCCAGTCCAGCCCCCTGCAGCCAGCAGGGACATCTGCAACTGGAGCAGGTTCCCAACAGCCCCAAACAGCCTGACCTGGAATGGATCCAGGGATGGGACATCTGCCACCTCTCCAAGCAATCTGGACCAGGGCCTCACCACCCTCAGTGAAAAAAATCTTCCTTCTCTCTAGTCTGATCTCCCTCTTTCAGTCTGAGCCATCAGCCCTTGTCCTGTCACACAGAGGCACAGCACAGGACACACCAAGCTGCTGGCGTGGTGCCACCCAGGCCTGGCAGTCCCTGCTCTGGCAGGTGATGAAGTAAATACTTGTCAGAAACATCTTTCTCTCTGCAGGCAGCCTTTGCCAGAAGGCAGGCACGGGGCTTGCTGCGTGGATTTCAAAAGGCAGCTCAGCTGGCTTGGGCCTCCTCGAGCTCAGATGAGCTTTAGATGAGACCTCCTCGGTCAAGAGGCTGAAAGCAAACTTCTGCCTTTCCCCTAGCCTGCTGGAGCTGCAGTGCCACAAAGATGAGGCTGCTTCTCCAGCCTGGACTGCTCCTGCTGGCAGCAGCTGAGAGCCTGCGTGAGGGGCAGAGCACAGCTGCAAGCCCTGAGCCTGCAGCACAGCAAAGCAGCAGCCTCGGTGCACCTCGTGGGGAGCTGCAGCTGTCTTTGCTTTCCCAGCCTCCAGCTTCCTTCGGGAATACTGTAGGGGAAGGTAGGGTTGGGTTTTCGGAGCCTCCTGAGCTAAGCTGCAAGAGCAGGTTGGGGAAGGAGCTGTGCATGTACCACCTGGGGGACAGAGGAGCAAAGGGAAGGGGGGGCTGGGGCCGGGGCTGTCTCTCCCTGCTGAGTGTGGAGCTGCCACTGCCACTGCCACCTTCTTGCTTGGTCTGTTGGGAGCTGTCCCTGCCAGAGTGCTCTGGCTGGGGAGGTGCTGGGGTCTGTGCTGCTGTGTGCAGTTTAACACCACCCAGACCGTTTCTGTTCATCTCCCAGCTCATGGAGCTCTTTAGACATTTCCTCTGCGTTTAACTTTGACTCCACCAACCTCTACCAGAAGGCAAAAAGACCCAAACAAACAAACAGCTCAAACCCAGACCAGCAGAACTGTGGAGGAGTGTGCCTGGTGTCAGCCCAGGGCTGGGCTTCGTTCAGAAAGCAAAGCCAAAAGCAAACAATGGAGTTTCCTTTTACTCTGAAATTTGTGCACAATAAATGTTCTTGAAGAGCCTTGGATTAATTCTAGTCTGGATTCTTTCTTTTATTTTTTTTTTTTCTGTTGTTGTCGTTGGTGTTCTTTGTCCTGTAATTATTTCCTATTCCTACCTGTGTCCAGACCCGAGCTTAGTTTGTTAATATGTATAATTTAGCATTTCTTGCATCCATCTGTAAATAGGAGGGAGTGCTGTAAGCTGTCTCAGTGCTGGGGGCTGGGGGGCTGCAGGGCTGGGCTGGTTCTTTTGTATTGTACAATGACAGCTCACCTGCAGCCGGCAGGAGGGAGTCCTTGGAGGCCTGTGCATTTTAAACACAAATGTGAGCTACATGTATATAAACACCAGGAAATAATGCAAACCTTTCCTCTGAAATAAAGAGTAGCTGATCTGGTTAAACTTTCCTTCTCCCACTTGGTTGGTTTGCTTTCCTTTGGGTTTTGTTTTTTTTTTGTTTGGGTTTGCTGTGGGATTCTTTTTCTTTTAATTGTTTTGTTTTGTTTTGTTCTTTTTGTCTCCCTTTCCTTAGAGTGAAGAAATAACTCAAGGTGTTTTTAAAAACTCCTGGCTGGGAGAAGGGGGAGATTCTGTTATGCTGGTGGTTGGTCTCAAGGTATTTGGGAGACTGCATCTGGAGTACTGGGTCCAGTTCTGGGCTCCCCAGTTCTAGAGAGACAGGGAACTGCTGGAGAGAGTCCAGCAGAGGCTGCAAAGCTGCTGAGGGGGCCTGGAGCAGCTCTGTGAGGAGCAGAGGCTGAGGGCCCTGGGGCTGAGAGCCTGCAGAAGAGCAGCCCCAGAGGGGATCTGAGCAAAGCTCAGCAAGTGCTAAAGGGAGGGGGGCGAGAGGCTGGGGCAAGCTCTTGTCCCTGATCTTCTCCACAGCTGCCTCTCAGGAGTGGTGGAAGGGAGGAGCATCCTAAAGTTGTGTCCAAGACTTCACAGGAGAGAGAAAGGAGCTCATCCTCCATGCCAAGTCGTGGGTCCAGGAGGGTTTTCATTTGCTGCAGCCTCCTCAGTGCTGAGCTCAGGAGCCTTTGCTGTCACAGTGCACTTGGGCCACTGCATTAGCCCCAAAGCTCAGGGCTTCTGCACTCAGGGTTTAAATCATCCCAACAGGAACAGAAAATCTCAGCCTCTTCCCTCCCTTCCTCACTGCTCTTTTCCCCTCTGAACCACTCCTTCCCCTGAGTCGAAAGAGAAGACTCTGAGCTCGCTGCAGAGTGCATCATCCAAAGAGTCTTGCCAATGATTTTTTGCAGCCTTCTCAGCTCTTGGTGCCAGCTGTGTCCTGGGTGCACAGAAAAGCTGGGAGAGCAGAGTCAGAGGTGACCTCTTCTCTCCCACCCCTCGGAAGCCTGCGTGCAGCAGTGCCTGCATCCAGCAGCAGCCTCCTGCCGCCACGCAATCCGTTGTTCTCCATTTATTTTTATGTCACTCCTCGGCTCTGAAATTAAGCACTGCTGAGATGAAGCAGAGTTGAACCTGGTATTTATGAGCCATGAAGGTTTCAGCCACCACCATCTTCTCAGCCCATTGTGCTACCCCTTCCCATGGCATTAAACTTGGATGCTGAAGCCCAGTGCAGGGAGCTTGGTGCTGAGCTGAGCGGAGCAGCTCCCTGGAGGCGCAGCCTGCAGTGCCCAGCCTGGAAATGAAGCAGGCAGAGGGTGGTGGGGTTAGAGCTGGTCAAAGCTGCTTTGCTCATGCATGAAGGCCACTGTGGTGTTAGGAAGAAAAGGGCAACATCTCTGGGTGCAGCCCTGAACCCTCTTTGTGTTTGGACACTGACTTGAGCTTCACTTGGAATTTTTATGTAGATTTTTTATTCATTTGTTTTCTAGCAAATCTCTTTTCCCCCGAGCTGGCACCAAACCTTTCCATTTGCCTCTAATCACTTTCTCTGTGATCTCTTTTTTTTTTTTTTTTTTTCAAGGATGCCAAAAATAACTCACAGATGTTCATGGCATGTGTAGAAGTCTCCTCAGTTGGCATGAACCACCACCCTCCCTCCTCCTCCATCTGCCCTCCCACTGTGCCCAGGGGGAGGGTGCAGCCCCAGCCAGCCCCAGCTATTTCACCCACCCAGGGTGCCCAGCAGCACCTCAGCCCACTGCTTGTGCTGCAACTCTTCCCATCCCTGCTCCATCTTACAGTGCTCCCCTCCTCCTCTTCCTCCTCTGCTGGCACCAGCCTTCAGCTGAATCTTCCCAAGCTGCCCCCAGATCTCTGCATGTCTGGACCCCCCCTGCAGCAGTAGCAGCCCCAGGACTTGTGTGGGTTTGAGTGCCCTTCTCAGCTGGCACTGCTGCCTCCAGCTCAGCAGAGCTGCTGCTGCAGCAGCTGGATCTCCAGCCAAGCCAGGGGCATCTGAGCCCCACTGCTCTGCCACCCTCCCCATTTCACACAACCTCAGCCTGGTGGGGGTTGGAAGGGACCTCTGGGGATCATCCAGGCCAAGCCCTGCTGCTAAAGCAGGGGCAGCCACAGGAGGCTGCCCAGGACAGCAGTGTGCAGGTGGGTTTGGAATATCTCCAGAGGAGAATCCACAGCCTCTCTGCCCCAGGCTCCAGCACCCCACAGCAAAGCTTTTCATTTTCTCAGGTGGAGCCTCCTGGGTTCCAGTTTGTGCCCACTGCCCCTTGTGCTGTCCCTGGGCACCACTGACAAGAGTCTGGCCCCATCCAGTCTGCCCTTCAGCTCTGGCTGAGCATTGCTCAGATCCCCTCTGGGGCTGCTCTCCTCTAGGCTCCCAGGGCTCTCAGCCTTTGCTCCTCACAGAGATGCTCCAGGCCCCTCAGCATTTCTTCCAGCTGCCCTTACAGCACAGCACCAGGGAGCTCAGCACCAGCCTGGCCACACGGGCATGGGCGGCCTGGCATCAGAGACAGGAGCAGGAGGGTGAGGAAAATGCATGTGTGCTTTATTCATGGATATGTTTGGCTACTGAATGTACAGAAGAGAGAAGTACAGGTCGCACCCCAGCAGCACGGGCAGGCACCAGCTGCCCTCCCCTGTGTGCCAGCAGCCCTCACCCCCCCTGCTGCCCACCAGGTTATTGCTCTAGCACCAGCTCCACCCTGCAGCATCTCCCACCCTGCTGGGACAGCCTGGTGGTCTTCGAACAGACAGCACAGCTCAGAGGCTTTCAGCACTCCAAACCACTGGGAACGGAGCTGAGCTGCCAGAAAAAGAGCTCAGTGGCTGCAGGAAGGTTGGCTGCTCTTGTCCTGCTCTGCCTTTTGCCTCCCGTGGCTCTTCTTTGTGCTTATGGGAGTCCTTCAGGTATGGAGTATCTCCTTAAAAACAGCCTCCTGGGCTTGGCCAGTCTTTGCCTTTGCAGTGGGCAGTCAGGAGGCTTGCAAGGGAAGATCTGTGGGTCAGGTCACAGAGCTCAGCACGAGGGAGATTCCACCCAAAGACGTTCCTGACTGTTCCCAAGGGAAAAGGAGAGGCCACTGCACCCCTGTGCTTGTGGGCAGGGAGGGGTGGGACAGGCTCTGCTTCCTCCAGAGACACTCAAACCCATCCTGTTTCGGCAAAACTTGACTGGTGAGCAGGCTGGGAGGGAGCTTTGCCCTCGAACCTTGGCCAGAGGGTGAAATGGTCAAGCTGAAGTCATGCAGGTTTGGGGGCTGCTGCTGCTCTGGGTTCTGTGGGATGTGACTGCCCAGCCCAGCCCCTAACCCTGTGCCACATTTGCTTCGTTTTGAAGCAAGCCCAGGCCATGGGGAACCCATGGGAATGGAGAACCTGGGCTGAGACAGTGTTTGAAGGGTGCTGGATCCAAATTCACAGCACAGGACAAAGGCTGAGGACCATTTTCAGACCTGCAGCCTCAACTCTGCAGCTTTTGAGGTCACTCAGTCTAGGGCCCAAGAGGAGCCCCTCTAGCAGCCAGCCATGCACACTGCTTGCTGTCTGCAGGCATCCTGGCTAACCTCCACCATGGCTTCTGAGCTTCTCATGCAATGCCTCTGTGATAATGGTCCATGGTGCTTGGCCATCACCTTCCACAGCCTTGAGGCACCTCTAGCTGGTGAGCTGCCATCCTTCCACACCACCACCCTGGGCAGCCTGGTCCAGGGCTTGATAACCCCTTCAGGGAAGAAATTGTTCCTCATGTTCAAGCTAAACCTCCCTGAGGCTGTTTCCTCTTGTTCCATCCCTCATTACCTGGGAGAAGAAACCAACCCCACCTGGCTCCAACCTCCTTTCAGGGTGTCGTAGAAAGCCAGGAGGGTTTCTGTGTATGTCTTAGACACCCAGAGGTGCCCAGCTGAAAACAGGAGTGGCTTCCTGCTGGGCCAAACCCCAAGAGAGCTGCTGCACAACACTTGAAGCAGTAGGATGGGAAGGTGTTCTGCAGGGAATGGACTTTGGTGTGCCAGCTGCTGCCAAGCCTTTCTCTGGGTCCAAACACCGAGGAGACAAAGAGGTTCTTGGAGGAGCACAAACCAAGGAATCAATGAGCTGCTGCCAAGCCCAGGCCTGAGCTCTGAGGGAGGATCAGGACCTGTTCCATGCCTCCTGTGGTGGTTACCCTGGGTAAGCATTTATCCTGGGAAGCCTTCTCCCTCTCCCTGACCATTGCCTCGCTCGGCTCGAGGGGTTCAGGCCCCCCCAGGAGGCACTGAGAGTCCTCAGCTCATCTCCTTGGGGGAAGATCCCCAAATGCTCAGGTAGCCCAAGGTCACACATCAGCTTCCTGAGGACATCAGTCCTCAGCAGGGCTTCAAAAGTCTTTCCCCTCTTGGCCGGGGCAAGAAAAATCCTTTCCTCTGTAGCTCTCATTTTTCAGCTCAACTTTCTCCTTCAGCTTTTCCGAGGGAATTGTCCATGGCTCTGACCCGGCCCACAGAGAGCTGGAGTGACAACAACCAAGCTGTGAGGTGGAAAGGTGGCCAGGACCAAGAGTGAAGTGGTTGTTGATGATGCTGATTGTATAAAATCAAATGAGTTGGCAGGTGGAGGAGGGGGAAGGGATGTCCACGTCTTCGCCTCTCCTGCCACCCCTCCCTCCTCCCCAGGACAGTTCCTGCTCTGCTTCTTTTGTGAAGAAACCAACACAAAGAGAGTCTCTGCCCGGCCTGTGCCCCCTGCCTCACATCACAGAGAGGCTCAGCAGGGCGAGAGAGGGCAGAAGCCACAGCTGCAGCCCAGAGGCTGCCCGGCGGGAGGGAGCTGCTGGGCTGGAGGTTCCTGATGCCAGGCGAGTGGAGCCCCGCAGGAGCCTCTCCTCTCCAGCCACCTGCAAGAGAAAGGAGGCAGCCAGGGGTGAGTGGTGAAGCTGTTCCCCACCTTGGTCCCTCTGAGGAACCTACTGGGGCTGTGCAGCCTCCCCAGGTGCATGTGAGCAGAGGGAGGCAGGGCTGATCTCGACACCCCACCTAGACTAGAGGCCAGCTCAGCTCTCTTGCAGATGGTGGTGAAGGTAGTTGGCAGCAGCGTGGCATAGAGCAGGGTCACCCTGTGGGCACTGTGCTGGGTGTGCAGCCCAGAGATTGGAGATGTCTTTGTGGGTGCCTACTCTGGTGAGTGGAGATCCATGCAGCCCATGCAAGCACTGCTGGCCAGCATCCTGACCTGGTGGCCTCTTCAGGTGGAGATGTTCCCTGGGTGCAGGACGTGCTCCAGCCCCTCAACGTCCATCTTGCAGTGAGGGGGCCAAAACTGGTCCCAGTATTGGACATGCAGCCTCAGCAGTGCTGAGTGAGAGGCACAAGCCCTGCCCTGCTGGCCACACTATTCCTGCTCTGAGCCAGCAAGCCTCAGGAAGTCGGTCAAGCCTCTGCATTGTGACCTCCAGGATCCTCATCTAACAATGGAGAACCTGTGCTCCAGGCAGCCAAAATGTTTGGCTGAAGCCACGCAGCTGCTCTGCAGCAGAGTGAGGAGCCAGAGCCATGGTCCCGGCTCCCCCTCCACGCTTCTGAACACCCCAGGGGGTTCCCAGCACATGAACTGCATCACTGTGGCACCCAGGAAAGAAAAGAGAAGGTGGCCAAAGGCAGGAGAGCAGACTCAGCCCTGTGCTTGATGGTGGGGAAGAGTATGTGAGGGCATGAAGAAGAGGGTGAATCAGGAGCTCCAGGAGGTGGAGGGGAGGTTGGATGTCTGCTCGGAGCTGAAAAGACACAGATGGAAGAGGGAGTTGAGGTGAGAAGGGCATGGAGGAGGTAAAGACACAGCCAAGCACCTTTCGGGAGCAGGTCAGCCCTCTCCTACCTTGGTGGGCTGGAGGTGCTCGAGGATGTTCTCTCTGAGGGTTGCCACAGCCCTGTTGGCATTTCGCTCCTGCTTGTACATCTGTGTGGTGGGGGGGATGGATGGGGCCGCAGCTGCACTCAGGTAGGTCCCATTGCCAAAGGCCAGAATGGCATTTTCTTGGTGGGGGAAAGAGATGGAGAAAAGGGGTGTCAGGGCAACATCTCCAAGGGGAAGCCTCCCTGGGCTGCACCACCCACACACGTGCCCGAGGGGCTGCACAGCTCCCGTGCTGAGAGAAGAGGGAGCTGCAGCCCTGCAGCCCGGTGAGCAGCAGGGCACTGCAGGCTGCAGGAGCCTCAGCAGCCCGAGGGGTTGCACAACTCTTGTGCTGAGAGAAGAGGGAGCTGCAGCCCGGTGAGCAGCAGGGCACTGCAGGCTGCAGGAGCCTCAGCAGCAGCAGCAGCAGGCAGAGGCACTTACGGAGGCAGCTGTTGTGGGTGAAGAGGCGCAGGAAGCTCTCACACTCTTCCTGCCGGTTGCCGCTGGCGTTGCAGGTGCACCAGGGAGCGATGCTGGAGGTTGAGTTGTCCACGTAGTTGGGTGTGATGGGGCTGCCTGCCAGGAAGGAGAGGGTTACCACAAGGCTGGTGCTTCAGGAAGGGGCAAGGATTCCCCTCCTTGCTGCTCTCCTGGCTTGCTTACAACTCAGCTCAGCCCCTCCCTGATGGCAGCACAAGAAAGCCCTCGCAGAGCTGGTGGCACAGGTCTGGTTTGCTCCCAGGGAAGAGATGAGGGCAGACACAGCTCTCGTGTCCACCTCACCACCAGCAGAACCTGCTGTCACCCTAAGCAATGGCATCTCCTGGGAACTCAGCTTCTCCAAGAACACTCTGACCCTGTTTGGAAAAGCCAAGCTCAGCCTCCAGAATGCTCAGAGGCAACAATGGAAGGGCTAAGCCAGAATGAAATCTTGACCCCAGAGCTTGTCAATCTGTCCTACTGACCAGGCTGGGCCAAGGCCAGTGGCTGTTGATGCTTCCCTCTTGGCTCTGGGTGCTTGTGCTGGCAGTAGCCAGCTGAGTTTCTGCAGCATCTGAAAAGCCAATGTGGCATCCTCTGGAGGCAGCAAGGTGACAGTGGATGGTGACTTCCAGTGGCATCACTGGTGGCAGCACCAAAGAACCTCTGATAGGATCATAGAGTGGTTTGGGTCAGAAGGGACCTCCAAAAGTCACCCACTCTAACCTCCTGCAGTCAGCAGGGACATCCTCCACCAGAGCAGGTCGCTCAGAGCTTTTTTGAGCCTCACCTTGAATATCCCCAGGGATGGGACCTGGGACCTCAGCTACCTCCCTGGGCAACCTGTTGCAGTGTCCCAGCATTCTCATGGTGCAGGAACTTGTTCTAACATCCAATCTAAGTCTCCTTTTCAGTTTCAAGCCATTGCCTCACTGCAGGCCTTAGAGCAGACGCCCTGGCACAGCCCAGACCGTTCCCC
The DNA here is from genome assembly GCA_013396835.1 of Psilopogon haemacephalus. Taxonomy (NCBI): domain Eukaryota; kingdom Metazoa; phylum Chordata; class Aves; order Piciformes; family Megalaimidae; genus Psilopogon; species Psilopogon haemacephalus. The sequence goes on from VWZI01009662.1 coordinate 536,227, forward strand.
CGGGGCCAGAGGCTGGGGTGTTGCAGCAGCTGGCGGTGCATGGTTTCTGCTTGCACTGCAGCTGGCCCAGAGCCACCCCATGCCCACGGCTTAGGTTTCTGGGAACGCCCAGCAGCTCCCTCAGGCCAGCCCCTGCTGCCACCCCGGGCAGTCAGAGCAGAGCAGGGCAGAGCAGCCCAGCACACAGCCCTACCTATGATGCCAGTGTAGGCCAGCAGGCAGGCGGCGTAGCTGTCCCTGCGGCAGCCACTGCCAGCCTGCGGAGAGGGTTGGCAGTTGAACTGGAACTCGGCGTAGCGAGACCTGCGGGCAGAGCACAGCAGGGCAGGAGTCAGTGCGGGCAGGGCAAAGGGAATGCAGGCTTCTGAGGGGCTCAACAGGAGAAAGTGAAGATGAGCACAGAGTTAGAGAAACATTTGGGGTGGGCAGGAGCTCAGTTTGCACAGTGTCTTGGTCAAAGCACCGAATCACTTGGCTCAAAGCAGCCTCCAGTCACACTCTGGGCTCGTTGGGGCTGTCTGGGCAATGCTGGAAGCTGCTGCATCATTCAGACACTGCCAGGCTGCCCTTGGCATGTAGCTCCCCTGCTGCCTTGGGTGGGTAAACTCTGTAAATCCTGCTGCCAACTAGATCCTGCCAGCTAATCCTGGCAAATATCTGTCAGCATGCAGGCATTCACTTGGGACGTTGCTGGACATCTAAGGCGTCCACGTGGGGCATCCAGGTAGGACACAGGAGCTGTCAGAGATTCACATCTAAACAGGCATCCCATGGCCAGGTCAGAAGGCATCTCAGGTGGCATTTGAACGGGTAAGGCAACTGAGGCAAGCACTGGCACTGCTGCCGCTCAAATGCAGCCCATCCGTGTGTGCTTCATCCCTTAGATGTGTCTGAACTGTGACCCTCAAATGATGGCTGTGGCTGGGCAGAGCTGAACCTGCTGCTCCTCCTGGACAGGCTGGGGAGAGCTGAACCTGCTGCTCCTCCCGGACAGGCTAGGGAGAGCTGAACCTGCTGCTCCTCCCAGACAGGCTGGGGAGAGCTGAACATGCTGCTCCTCCTGGACAGGCTGGGGAGAGCTGAACATGCTGCTCCTCCTGGACAGGCTGGGGAGAGCTGAACCTGCTGCTCCTCCCGGACAGGCTGGGGAGAGCTGAACATGCTGCTCCTCCCGGACAGGCTAGGGAGAGCTGAACATGCTGCTCCTCCCGGACAGGCTGGGGAGAGCTGAACATGCTGTTCCTCCTGGGTAGCCTCTATCTGCCATGTGCTGCTGCTCCTGCTCGTGGACCTGAGCTTTCCCGCCCACTTTTCTCCTCCTCCCATCTCCTTTCTTTCTCTTGTTTCCATGATTGCCCCATACCAATCTCTTCCCCCAAGCCCCTGTCACCCTATTTTGTCCTGCATTATTTAGGGGAGGAAGGCACCGATGGGTTTGTGTTATTCATGTCAGAAGAGCCCTCCCCTCCGGGTGGGAAATTCAAGGGGTTACAGCTGGGTAGAAGCCGCAGGGGGACGGAGCAGTGCAGGCAGGGTCAGCCCTGGAGTATCTTACTCCCTTTCTTTCAAGAGCTGTGATTTGTTACTGCCTCTTCTCCCGGTTTCTGCACTGCTGGCTGTGACCGGGTCACACACCCACCCCTGGCTCCCGCCGTGTCTCCAGAGGATGTTTGCTGCTATATATTCAGAGAGCAAAGAAGCAGATAATTAACAGCTGTGGCACTCGCAGGAGACAGCCTCCAGCCTGCCGGGAAGCCACTCTCTCCCCTTCGACTCTCCTCTCCCCTGCTGGTCCTTGCCAGGCAGAGGCCAGCACTCCCATGCTGCCCATGTGGCCAGGGGACCCCAGGTCCGGTGCCGGTGCGGCAGGGGCGCGGGCAGCGCGCGGAGGCTACCTGCAGACGTAGTTTTCGCGGCAGGAGTCGAGCGGCGCCAGGCAGTTGGGCTTCTCCTTGGCCTCGTAGGAGCAGGCGGGGACGATGGTCTGCCGGCGGCGCTCGGCGCAGGCGGTGTCGTCGCAGGGGCAGAAGAGCAGCTCGTGGGTGTACTCGGGCGGCACGCGGTCGAAGAACTTGCGCAAGGCCTTGTGGCACTTGGAGCGGTTGCAGGAGTCGGCGCGCGCCAGGCGCCGGATGCAGAAGGAGACGTACTCGGTGCGCAGCCGCTGGCACATCTCGTCCACGTTGCAGGCCTTGGCGGCGTCCAGGCACCGGTTCACCTGCGTCACCTCGTTCTCGGCCCCTGCGGAGGCAGGCGGGCGGCGGTGGGGATTGCGCTCACCTGCCCCTGCTCGCCCAGCTCATACCCATGGCCCCTCGGTGACACCTGCCCCTGCTCGCCCTGCTCCCACCCGTGGCACCTCGGTGACACCTGCCCCTGCTCGCCCTGCTCCCACCCGTGGCACCTCGGTGACACCTGCCCCTGCTCGCCCTGCTCCCACCCGTGGCACCTCGGTGACACCTGCCCCTGCTCGCCCTGCTCCCACCCGTGGCACCTCGGTGACACCTGCCCCTGCTCGCCCTGCTCCCACCCGTGGCACCTCGGTGACACCTGCCCCTGCTCGCCCTGCTCCCACCCGTGGCACCTCGGTGACACCTGCCCCTGCTCGCCCTGCTCCCACCCGTGGCACCTCGGTGACACCTGCCCCTGCTCGCCCTGCTCCCACCCGTGGCACCTCGGTGACACCTGCCCCTGCTCGCCCTGCTCCCACCCGTGGCACCTCGGTGACACCTGCCCCTGCTCGCCCTGCTCCCACCCGTGGCACCTCGGTGACACCTGCCCCTGCTCGCCCTGCTCCCACCCGTGGCACCTCGGTGACACCTGCCCCTGCTCGCCCTGCTCCCACCCGTGGCACCTCGGTGACACCTGCCCCTGCTCGCCCTGCTCCCACCCGTGGCACCTCGGTGACACCTGCCCCTGCTCGCCCTGCTCCCACCCGTGGCACCTCGGTGACACCTGCCCCTGCTCGCCCTGCTCCCACCCGTGGCACCTCGGTGACACCTGCCCCTGCTCGCCCTGCTCCCACCCGTGGCACCTCGGTGACACCTGCCCCTGCTCGCCCTGCTCCCACCCGTGGCACCTCGGTGACACCTGCCCCTGCTCACCCAGCTCATACCCGTGGCACCTCGGTGACACCTGCCCCTGCTCGCCCAGCTCCCACCCGTGGCACCTCAGTGAGACCCACAGAGACTTCCAGAGTGAAGCCCACATTGTCCCTCCATGCCCTGGCAGGGACAAGTCTCCTTTCCCTGCTCACCTTTCCCAAGAGATGCCACAGACACCCAACAAACTTCACGCCCCAGGCGCTCTCCACCAAGCTCCTACATTTAGTACAAAGCAGTTTCCTCTACCTCAGACATCTCCTGACACTTCACTCACCTGAGTTAACCAGCCTGATGCTGAGGAATTCAGCAGCACTAGAAAATACATCTCCTTATGGCCATAACTGGGCCCCTCTGCATGACGAAGCTCTCCTCCAAGGGACCTTCCTTCTCCAAAACGTTGCCCAAGATCAAGCACTGGCTCAGAGGCTGTGCCAGTCTCCTGATGGGTGGCCTGCACTAGTCCTTGCCCCTCAGACTCTCTGCCCTGTGCAATCAATTTTCTCAGGGTTGATGATCTTTGAGGTCCCTTCCAACCTAAACCATTCTATGATTCTAGGGTTCTGGAGGGTCAGGTCTGGCCTTGACAGCAGCTGTGCTGTGCTCATCCCAGGACCTGCCCGGCCAAACAAGAGTCATGTAGGTCTCAAGGCACATCCTCAACAGTGCCCTGACTCGCCCTACCCAGCCAAGTTCTGTCCTAAGCACCAACAGTGCCTTCCCAGGTTGGAGATCAGAGCTCCCATCCCACCTGATGGGACCCCGATGGTGCCTGTCTGTGAAGCACACAAGGGTCTGTCCCCACACCCTTCCCAAGGCCATCCCACGAGCAGCCTGGGTGGGAGAGCAGGGCTGTGCTGTGGGCATGCAGGGAGAGGGGAGGAAAGCTTACAGCAAGGAGGACGAGCAAGAAAAGAAAGCAAAACCTGTGGTGATGGATGAGAAGTGTCCTGCTTTGGGGGGCTCTCGAGCTGATGCGGCAAAGGCTTCCTCTGCACATGTTGGGGACAGGTGAGAGCAAAAGGTATCTGTGGGACGTTGCTTGTGGGGCTCCAGAGGTGGATGAGGATGTTTCATGCAGCAGGGAGATGCTGCAGAGTCCCTAGCAGGAGTCAGTGGAGACATTAGGCTCGATCTGATCAGAGAGCTATGATGAGGATCCTCCAAGCGCGAGGGAGAAAATGAATCTGAAGCCATTTTTCACCTCTCTGAATTAAACTCATGACCTGAAGCACACTGGAAGGGCTTTCTCCCAGCAGAGAAAGATTTCTTCATAGAGGAAAAAAAAAATCGCCAGGATGATAAATTTCCAGAGCAGAGTCAAGCCCTGTCTTTGGCCAGGATAAAAGCACTCAGCCCCTGCTGGCAAGCGCTAAAACCTGGGCAGCCTCCCTGAGCACCTCAGGCCTGGCTTCCTGCCTTCGTTCTCACTGATGTTACCACGGAACCATGGCACGGGTTTGGTTGGAAGAGACCTTTAAGATCACAGAGTCCAACCATGAACCCAGCACCCAGGTCACCACCTGACCACAGCCCTCAGCACCACATCTCTGTAGCTCTTACACCCCTCTAGGGCAGCCTGCTCCAGACCTTGACAACCCTTTCAGAGAACAAACTGTTCCTCATGTCCAACCTAAACCTGCCACGGAGCAACTTGAGCCTTTTTCCTCATCAGGCACTTACTCTGCTCCTCTGGACATTTATTTTCCCTTTCCTGTTCTCTCCATTGGAAGTGCAATTCCAAGTGCTGCAGTGCAACTTTCCCCTGGTGTGTTCCCACCAGGTGGCTATCTCCCTTGGAAAGTGCCCAGAGATCAGTAGTGACAGAGCTTTGGGCTCTGCTGTCAGCAAACACAGGAGGCAGTGACTGGGAAGGTTCCCTTCCCCTGTCAGCTGAGGGAGCACCAGGCACAGCCCAGCTTTCCTCCTTCCACACCCTAACAAGATGTGTTTTATAAGTCACCACTGCAATTAGTGCAGGGGTATGGAGTCCCCAGTTCAAGTGAGACAGGGAACTGCTGGAGAGAGTCCAGCAGAGGCTAGGAAAATGCTGAGAGAGTCCTGGGGCTGAGAGTCTGCAGCAGAGCAGCCCTGGAGGGGAGCTGAGCCAAAGCTCAGCAAGAGCTGAAGGACAGTGAAGAGGAGGATGGAGCCAGACTCTTGTCAGTGGTGCCCAGTGACAGGACAAGGGGCAATGGGCATGAACTAGAACCCAGAAGGTTCCATCTGAAGATGAGGGAAAAACTTCTTTGGTGTAAGAGTGCCCAGAGAGGTTGTGAAGTCTCCTTCTCTGGAGAGATTCCAAACCTGCATGGCCATTGTGATCCTGGGCAAGCTGCTGTGGGCAACAAATTCTTGGGAATTTGGGTTTTGGTAGATTTGAAGAAGGGTCCTGTGGCAGTTCTGGTGTGATCCTGGGCACTGTGCAGGCACAGGGTGGCAGGTTGGAAGCTATGTTACAGAAACTGTTGATGAGAATAAACCATAAAAGCATAGAATGGCTTGGGTTGGAAGTGACCTCAAAGACTACCCAGTTCCAACTCCCCTGCCATGGGCAAGAACACTGCACTAGCCCAGCTTGCTCAAGGTCCTGTCCAGCCTGGCCCTGAACACCTCCAGGGAAGGGGCATCCACAGCTTCCCTGGGCAACCTGTTCCAGTGCCTGCCCACCCTCACTGTAAAACATTTCTTCCTAACATCCAATCTAAATCTGCCCTCTTCCATCTTCATCTACCATCTCCCAGCTTGTAACATAATTAAGTTATAAATAAGGAATAGAGGAAAGGTTAAACCAAGACACTTCATGCCCCTAGATGAGTGCTGAGCCCTCTGGTGTTTCCTCCTGCTCCTCTGAGCACATTTGCTTTGCTGCCCAATGGGTTTCGGTCTGCTTTAAAAACCTGACAGTGCCTTAACCAGGCATAAAAATCCCCATCCCTAGAATTCACCGTGCTGTGAAGAGCCCTGTGGGACTCCAGTGAAGGGGGAAAAGCTGCAGCAAAGGTGGCCATGACCCAGCAAACAGCTCTGTGCACGCTTCAGTTCCCATGCTCAAATCAGTCAAGTGCAGTCGATAAGAAGCTGTGAGGTCAGGGAGCAGCCCCCTGCCCCTTGCTGCTCACATTGTTGAGGGCTGATGGCTTAATTTGCTCCTGGACATTTCCACCTAGCAAGTGCCTCACCATTGTGTGGACTGCAGACATCCACTGGCTGCAGGGACCTGCTGCTCTTTACTTGCTTGGGTGCACTCCAGCTGTGGATGCCAGCCCAGAGTCAGGGGCATGCTTGGGATGAGCTGCAGCAGCAGCACTGTTCTGGCCCAGCTGCCTGAGACACACAAGGACTAGCTCAGCCCACCCCAGATGGGGTAGTTTGGTGTCCAAAATCACCATCAGGAAAACTCCCCCATGGCTGTGGTGCATAGGCAGAGTCAAACGCTGGCTGTGGTGGCAGCTGTGGTGTTGGTGATGGATGGTTTGGCAGCTACTGCACTGACCTTTCCACTGCTGAGCCAGGGATTCATGCCCCCGGGGGGGTTAGAAGGTGTCAGGCAGCTCTGCTTACATTATTAAGAGGGTTGCAGGATGCAGAGCAGAGCACAGGTCTGAGTCCTGAGGTTGCCCTGGGGGCATAGGGTTAAAGGCTGTGGCTGGGGTCAACCTGTAGGTTGGGTTATTGACCTTTTTGCCTGCAGTGTGACCCTGTGACTGATGTGGATGTCCATGCTCATGGCTAAGCATAGCCAAGCACTCCTGCTTGGCAGGAGGTCTGCATGGTGGATGCCTCATCCTTGGAAACACTCGAGGTCAGGTTGTCTGGGGCTCCGAGAAGCCTGCTCTAGTTGAAGATGTTCCTGCTCACTGCAGGCACCTGAACATGACCTTCAAAGGTGCCTCCCAGCACAAATCATTCCATGATTCTATGGCACAGGGCACCTACTTCCTAAGAAGAACCACCCACCCGTGATGGCTTATTGGAAGAGACCTTCTTAAGTCCCTCAGTCCCAGCCCAGAGCAAGAAAGCCAAAGGAAGAAGACCTCCAGTGCTGCTGCTAGGACTACCAACAGCTGAGCACAAGACTGAGAAGCAGCTCCCTGGCAAAACAACTGCCAGCTCTCAGCAGTGCTTGGTGAGCCCCCAAAGGACAGCATTTGATGCCACAGCCTGTGCCCCCCAGCTGAGCCCCCAGTGCTGCAGCACCTTCCCCTCACCTACCCGCGGTGATGGAGGCCAGCCGCACGTAATCAAAGCCTCTGATGAAGGGCTCGTAGGGGGAACTCTCCAGCACGTTCATGCCTGTGTTGAAAAGAGAAGTCAATGAGAAGGCAGCTGAGGCTCTGGGGGATGCCTGCAATGTCTGAGGCTCAGCAGATGCAGTGCAGGTTTGCCTGGGGGGTCCCAAGCGAGGGGCCATGTGCTCTGAAGGCTGTAAGCAAAGGGCTACTCGGAGTCACAGCAGCCACGTCCTCAGAGCAGGGAGCAGATGGAAGTGGCTGTTGCAGATCTCTCACAGCTCTGGAGGAACTCTCAGGACATTGAAGAGCTGCAAACCTCTACAGCTCAGGTCTGGTGGGTCAGTACCTGGTGGGTACCACCCGGTGCTACTGAGGCAGCAGCTTGCCAGCACGTTTTGATTTTATTAGGTGTTTAGATGGAGCAGGACAGCAGCAGCAGAGGCACCCTCTGGGATAACAGCCCTGCTCCAGGCATATGCTGATCAGCAGCTGTGGTCAGGAGGTAAACGGCTCCCAGGGCAGGGAGCCCCCTGCAATTACCACAGGTGCAGCACAGGGCAGCTCTACACCTGCACTGAGATATCCTGCGTGGCTGCTGAGTGGAGAGGGGCCCATTTGTATGTTCCAGCATAGCAGTTTTATGTCCTGATGATATAGCACCTTATCAGGGAATTGTTATCAGGCTGTCAGCCTGTTATTGTGTCTCCAAATGGGAAGGTGGCTGAGCACAGGCGCTCAGGAGGAGCTGAGTAAATAGTGTGCTTTGTAAATTCCCTGAGCACACACTTCCACAATTGATTTTGTAAGAGGGCTTCTAGGAAGCTCTTTACAGCCTCCTGGGTAGGTATGACAGAGAGACAAAGCTCTACACGGGGCGCCTGGGTTGGCTGCCTTGCTCAGTCCATTAAGCATCTGTAAGGACTCTGCAGCATGTGACAGGCAGGAAATACATTTCCTCGGGGAAATTAGAGCAAGGATCTCAAAGGTTTGGGAGTGTCAATCTGTGCTGCAAGTGAACTCTGTGTGCAAACCATGTGGGACTCAGGACATGACAGCAGAGGAGAAGTAGGGCAGAGTCCTGGAAACCTCCCAAAACAGCACTATTGACAGCCATGCCCAGGATGGAGCTGCTGGGCAGGAAGCCCACCCATCCTGGCCAGCCAACACTCAGCACTTGTTCTGCACCTGGAGACCCACACCTGGCCCAGGCCTGTTCCCTCCCTGCCATACTCTCACTGCTCTTCCAGCTGTGGTTCCAGAGCTGGAAGTGCCTCTGCCACCACTGCCCTGTTGAGGTGAAGGGAGGGGCTGGGTTGTCACCCCTTCCCCAGGCTTCCCTGCCAAGCAAACAGATTCACCTGGTACTTAGCTGGCATCCTGGGGGGTGCTGAGGCTTCTTGCTTCCCCAGCCAGCTCATAGCACCACACCCTGGACCCTGCAAGCTGTGCCACCTGAAAGCTTTCTGGCAAGGTGACCAAGCAGCTGCCTCTCTGGCAAGCCTGTGCATCACAGCTTCCATCCTCCCTTTGCTTGCCCTTTTGGCCCATGTCATCACCCCTGCACCTCTCCTTCCAGCTTTCAGCCAGCAGCCCTTTCTTAATCTGCTACACAGCCCATGGCTGATAGGGCCTGGTTTAATTTCCATGGTGCATAAAATACTCACCAGCCTGACAGGGAAGAGTTACGACCACTGAGGTGCACTTTTATGATGACTCCTAAAAAATGTCAAAATGCAAACTTACTAAATGCTGGCTCTGGGAGCACTTTGCACTGAACTTGATCTCACCAGCCCCAAATCTTCACTGACCCACAGGCAGTGATGCCTTTGAGGGCTTCCAAGAGAGTCTTTTTATTTTTTTTTTAGTTCATGCAGGTTTCTCCTCAGTGCTCATCATTTACCATGAGGGTAGTGGAACACTGCAACAGGTTGCCCACAGAAGTGGTTGGGATCCCATTCCTGGAGACATTCAAGGTGAGGCTTGACAGGGCTCTGGGCAACCTGATCCACTTGAGTATGTCCCTGCTGACTGCTCTGTTGGGCATGTCCCCACTGACTGCAGAGGGGGTTGGACTGGATGAGCTCTGGAGGTCCCTTCCAGCCCAGCCCTTTCTCTGCTTCTATGAATTTTCTTTCTGCCAAGTCCATGCTCTTGGCTGCATTCCAAGGCAAGAAAGCCGGCAGGTTAAGAACCAAAGGAAGGAGATGCCTCAGGCTTTCAGGAATGGCATTACCATGGGTGTCAGTAGGTCAGAGAATGATGCCCTCCATTGTGGCCACTCTGGTGCTGGGGAGCTCTGCAGCAAGCCGCAGCAGCGGTGGCCTGTAGGAAGCTGCCCAGCAGCGGGCGCGCTGCTGACTGACCTTCCATCAGCGTGTGGTGGATGCTCCAGTAGACGCTGAGGCAGTGCTTCTCCTTCTTCATGCCCCTCTTGCACTTGCAGCCGTAGAGCTGGCTGGAGAGCAGGGCTGTCACCGTGCTGCGGCACTGGCTCTTGGCGTCGGGGCCCAGCTTGTTGGCTCCGTTGCCTGCGATGCATTGCCGCAGGGTGCGGAACTTGGCGCTGCAGATGGGGTCGTTGGTACAGGACTCCCCTGCTTGAAGGCAGTCCCTGCTGGAGCTGACAGCCTCTGCCATACCTTCTGCAAAGAACAGAGAAGGGATGTGAAGGGGGTGGAGAACCTCAGGTGGAAAATGAGTTGTGCCTGCCGTGAGCTGGAGCAGGCTGGGACGCGCATCTTCAGGCAGGGGGGCGGAAATCCTCTTAACACCACCCACCCTGTGAGCAACAACCTTTCTGCTGAAGTCTCTAAAGTGTGCAGATCCCTCCCCAACAGGTCAGCTGAAGGGTTTAAATGAGCAAGCTTGCCACTCCTAGGTATGGATTGGGGAACACTGGCTGCTTGAGTGCGTCTGCATGGCAGAGGAACAGGAGTGGGTGAAAGCAAGATGGAGCCATGCTCACTGCATGGCTCATGGGCACAGAGCTGTGCCCCAGCAGTGGCAGAGGCTCAGCCATGCTCAGCAGGGCTTGGTGGCAGCTCGGTGATGGAGAGACCGAGATCAGGACAAGGCAAGTTGCCCTCCTGCCGGCTGGTGTGGTGTCCTGGAGCATGTTGGCACAGGCTGGGCATGACTGCACTGCACTTTGGGGCAGCAATGAAGAGGGAAACCTGCTTTATGGGAGAGAGAGTCAGTCCCTCTGCCTGTAAGGTAAACTGCTGTCATAACCTTGAAGGAAGACTTCTCAAAGGACCTCCCTGTCCCCAGCACAAATTGTCTTCCCTCTGGATAGCAGCCAGAAGGATGAGGACAGCTTACACTTCAGAAGGGAGATAAGCTGGGGGCACCTTCTAGTTTTTGAACCCCTCCAGGATCTATTCTTGCTGTGACCCAGCTGTGGCATGTTAGAGCCTTGGTTTCCATCTGTGAAGGCTTTGTGAGATCTTCCCTCTCTTCAAGAGTGTTGATCTCTCCATAAAATCCTTTCTTCCTCCTTCCAGAAAATCCTTTCTTCCCTACCTCACCTGCCCTGAATTTCTGCACCTGCCTCTGCTCCCCTGCCAGTCCCAGTGCTCGAAGCCAGCAAATCCACTTCTCCTCCCACAGCAGTCACAGGGTGTTGGCTAAGAAGGAGCTGCTTCTGTTACTCTCCATTAGAGTAGAAGGTAGCAGCTGGAGTTCAGATACTTCAATTATGTTTAGTACAAACTTTGGGCCGACCCACCAGGAGGTTTCCTCCCAGAACATCTCCATGGCATCCCAAATGCAGACCCTTCCATCCAGCTCCAGCCTGCTTCAAAGTGCCTCGTGGCCAGCACCAAGCTCTCCCTTAGTTCAAACCTCACAGCACCTCAACTTGGAGCTCTCCCACCCCTGATTTATTCATAAACCTGCTTTATTTAGCACTCAGGGCTTGCTCAGATCTGCCAAACGTGGAGAGAGGAATTATTTCCAACACGTAGAAAGCTCTGCCCTGGGCTGTTGTATCTTGAAGAACTCAGAACACAAGGAGCAAGCTTCCTTGCAGTGTCATCTGGAGCTGGAGCTGCTGACAGTCTCTGCTTGCAGACAGCACTGAATGCTCCTCGCGCACACCTGAGCACAACACAAGGGGGGTGGGAGGGAGGGTGCTTGACTTATTTTGTCCTGCCCTTCTCCAAAGCATGGCAGGGTTTCTTCTAGCAGAGATGACTTTGTCAGTGTCATGTCAGCCACTAGAGAAGTAGGTTAAAGCAGAAATTATGACCCCCTCCTTCCCTCTCTCTGCTACATGAACTGCTGAAGATACTCCCCAGGATGGTTATAAACACAGGCAGCCTGTAAAAGCTGTAAACCACTTTGGGATCCCACCTGAAATAAATCTAACAGATTGACCAGCTAGAGAAATTTTTCCTGCTAAAATTTTAAGTAAATATATCCTGGAGCTGAGTGTTCCTTACAGAACAAAGAGCAGGGGGTGGAATATTTACAGCCCAAGCCCAAAGCATAAAACATCCTCGCTCAGGCTTTATGACAGAGGTGATTGGAGCACCTTGGAGTGGAACGTCAGGGATGACCCATTCCATAATCATGTCACTTAAGACCCAAACCATTCAGGGGCTTTCCTTGTTGGCAATGTCTCTGCAAGGTAGACAACACAGCACCACCTCTTCCTGCTCACACTGCCCCTCAGAGAGTCATTTTATGCACCATTAAGAGAGTGCCTCTTAGGGAGCAAAAAGATCATCCCTGACTTACGAAGTAAATGGCAGTGACAAAGGCAAACCCAGGTCTGCTCTCCCACAGATCAGAGGGGAACAGAATCATCGAGTGGGGTGGGGCAAAAGGGACCCTTAGAGCTCATCCAGCCCAACCCACTGCAGCCAGCAGGGACATCTGCAACTAGAGCAGGATGCTCACAGCCCAAACCCAGAGCCTGATCCAGAATGGTTCCAGGGATGGGGCATCTGCCACCTCTCTGGCCCCTCTGAGTACTGAGAAGCCACCCCAAGGTCTGTCTGGAACCTCTTCTTCTCCAGGCTGGACAAGCTCGTGTCCAGCTTTTCATCCAGCAGCACCCCTGAGTCCTTCTCCCCAGGGCTGCTCTCCAGCCCTTCATCCTCCATCCTGATCCTGGGGACTGCCCAGCCCAGCTGAGGGCTCCTGGTGGAGCTGGAGTCCCTTGCTGGCTTTGCCTTCAAAACCAGCACACTGCTGACTCTGCTGGGGGGCTGCCTCTGCCGGCCCAGGGGCTCAGGATGTGCACCAGGCTGGCCATGCCTTGGGCTTTGCATGCCTCTGCTTTTCTAAGAGCAGCCCTTGCAGCTCCCTCTGCTCTCTTTAGCAGGCCCATTTGTCTGAGCTTTTATTGCTCACTTGCTGCTAATTTCACACTGTTTACGGTGGGCAGGCAGAGTAATGAGTTTATTTTCGCATCCTGTTTGTAGCTGTGCTCCACAGCTGCCTCTGCTCTTGCTTACCTCAGTGCCACTTACATGAAGTCAGCCCTAACGTGCAGGAGTAAGGGACAAATCTGACCCTTCCCATTGCCTTGGCAGAGCCTTGGTTCGCCTACAGGCATCTCAAAGTGCACTTTGCTGAACAAGAAGGTCTGCCTCTGCTCTAAGGAGACCCTTTCCTTGACAAAGACCTTTTCCAGGCAGCCACCTCAGGTGCAGGCTACCCCTCAGAGGTCTTCTGCTGGCCAGACTGGTCACATGCAGCACATCACCTTCAGTGAGAGGTGTCCCTCTACAAGCTTTGCTTTGCCTGCAAAGGTGGATGACTCCTCAAGCCACACTCACACTTCCAGCTAGCACATGTGCCATGGGAACAGCTGGGAGAGGGCACTGCAAAGTGTACATGCAGCTCGTGTGAACAGGACAGCAGATGCAGGCTCTGGACCTGAGGTGGGCACCAAACCATCTCTCTGTGTTCAGCTGGGAGACGTGGCCATTGCTGGCAAATCCTGATGGGCTGGGTCAGACTGCATCTGCAGGACAGGGTGGGGGTGCCACTGAGATCCAGATCCAGCAACTACCAACCCAGCCTGAGCTGTCAGAAAGAAATTGTTGCACACAGCTGGAATGAAAAATTATGAGAAAGGGAGTCTGAAAGAAATATTCTTAATATTTCCTAAATGGTCACAAGCCGACAGTGATGCACGAGTGGGGCCAGGTGGACTCTGCTGAACCTTGCTTAGATTATGTTCTCATTTCATGGTTTTACAGCCAAGTGCTCACCATCACCTTGAGAATAAGCTCCTGTATAAAGCTCGAATTTCTTTTCCCATTTAATGCAGAAACAGCTGCAGAGGGTAGAGAGGTGCCCCAGGAAACACCTCTGCCATCCCAGTGGACCCTGCACCCAACCTGCCTGAGAACAACCCTCCCAGCAGATGCCCCACACCTTCTCCAGAACTCAGAGCTGTTGTGTGGATTTTGTAGTGCTCAGCAGTTGCTTTCTGGATGCTCTTCTCCAGCCAAGAGAAAGTTTTTTTCCCTTCCATATGCCTTGCCCTGAGCTCAGAGCATGCTCAGTGCTCCACCACCACGAACACTTTGAGGGCTGGCTCAGTGCTTTGCTCATGAAATCAGAGCAGCTGATGTGAGCAGGATGACAGCTCTGGTTGGTGTCTGCAGATGGAGATGGTTTTGCAAACATAATACAGACACTGAAGTCCCACCCTGCACGCTGACCTTCTTCTGCCACTGCTTCTTCCCAGTCAGCACCGAGGTGGTGGAATCCACTGAGAACACCTCAGGAGCACAGAGTCTGAGGGTGTCAAAGCAGCAGTGTAAAGGTCAGGCCAACAACATGCTGCATGTCTCCAGAAGGTGTTAGAAATGTGCTGCCTGACTCTTGGCACCTGCAGGTCTGCCCTTTCTCCCCTTGCTTGCAACCTTCTGTCTGGGCTTGCTTGGTGCCTTCGAGCAGGACTTCACAGGCACTGGGAAATACAAACAGATACAACAACTGACCAACTGCTTCCTTCTCCTCTCTAGCTGAGCCACGGAGGAGATCATTTACTCATTGTGTGCAGCCAAAACCAGAGGAAGCTACACTCTGCTCTGTCTCCCTGCTTACCACAGACTCCTACAAGACATCCAGGCACCTCCTGAGCCTCTGGCAAAGCAGGTGATGTATCTGCACAACTCAAATGAGGTACAAATGTTTTTAGTGAGCTGTTCTCTGCCCTGGGAGAGCTTACAATGCAAAGTGAGGGTGAAATGTGGTGGCCATGAATGCTAAATGAAAGCCAGAGAGGGCTCAGCAAGTCAGGGTTTAGACATCTGCTGAGATGATCTCAATAATCTCCAATTTGCCTTTCAGAGATCTTCTCTTCTGTAGCACCCTTAGCCACTTGCCAAGGAGCAAAGTGTCACTCTGACTTTGATGAAGCTTGAAAAGATGAAGCCATTTATTTGTCCCCCACCAAGTCAATGACTAGAACCTGGCTGTTAAAAAATAACCCTGGGCTGAGGCAGGAGCTGTTGGATTGTGTCTGCAAACTTCCAAGTTAGATGACCCTCTGGGGGTCTGTGGTCTGGTGAAGTTACATCATGTCTCCATTATCCTTGGGGATAAAAGAAATCTGCAAGAAAACTTGAGATGAAGTCTGCTACCCTAACACATCCTTCTTGACAAGGCTTCAGCCTTTGTTTTCTAAAGATGCCTCTGCAATGCCCTGTCCTGCTGGACTGACTCAGCCAGACTAACCACCAAATGCTCCAAGCAGCATTCTTGTGAAAGGAAGATGCAGCTCAGACCATCAGCCCAGTGCAGGGCCCAGCTGCAGAGACTAATAAGAATCCTCTTTGCCAGCAGCACCTCTGGGCACCCCCAAGGCCTCAGACTGAACAGAGCTGCCCTGAAGGGTCTGTTCTGAGACACACACTCTGCACTGGATGAATCCTGGCAGGGGACATGATCCACTGAGTCCTGCCAGGAGATGTGATCCATTTGTTGCTGAAACCTGGGGCCATCACAATATTGATGTACTGGGGGCCTTCAGGTTGTGATTTCTGCTGTAAGAGCAGTTCTTAGTAGCTCATCCAAACCCTCTGGCTCCAGCTGCTGCTGTAAGAGGAGTCATTGCCACCATCCATCCATCCATCCATCCATCCATCCATCCTTCTATCTATCTATCTATCTATCTATCTATCTATCTATCTATCTATCTATCTATCTATCCATTCATCTATCCATCTATCATCCCTCTAGATATCATCCATCTATCCATCTGTCTATCCATCTGTCTATCTATCTATCTATCTATCCATTCATCTATCCATCTATCATCCCTCTAGCTATCATCCATCTATCCATCTGTCTATCCATCCATCTATCTATCTATCTATCTATCTATCTATCTATCTATCTATCTATCTATCTATCTATCTATCTATCCTACCTACCCACCCACCTGTGCCTGAAGATCAGCTCAGCTTCCCCTCCCAGAGCTGCAGACAAGGCAATCCAATGCTCATCTTTCTGAGCACATTTCAGATAGCAATGATCAGTGCCTTCAAGGCAGTCTTCAGTGCAGCAGAGTGAGCTGCAGCTCTTTATGAGCTCCTGGAATGGCTTTGCACACACATATACAAACACACATCTGCAACCTTTTAACTCCCTTAACTCCACTTTGCTCCAAATCATCTGAGTGAGGCATTCTGCCATTCACCAGCTCTTCACAATCTCACAAAGTCCTGTCAGCTACGCACAGGCTGATGTCAAACATGACACTTTGGGGAAGGCTTTAGCTGTCAAATAAAGTTTTACTGGTTCCTACAAAATACTGGAGAAAATTCTCCACTGCAAGGGTTCCCAAACACTGGAACAGGCTCCCCAGGGAGGTGGTTGAATTCCCATCACTGGAGGGGTTTGGAAGAGGCAGAGATGTGGTGCTGAGGGACACGGATTAGCAGGTGGGGAAGGGTTGGAGCCCCTGAGCTTGAAGGTCTTTCCCAGCTGAAGTGGATCTGTGATTCTAGGACAGTGTCAGAGCACTCTAAGGCAGCAGCCCCACCCTCCCTGACCCAGCACCTCTGCTTTCTGTCTTCAAGGTAGAAGCTGTTGCCATGTTTCCTGCACAGCCATTTCTCCACTGCCTTCACCCCTTTGGCCATCTGTGACAAGTGCAATACGTTCTGCAAGATCTCACAGATTCTGTAGAACACCTCAGGGCTGTTGTATTTTTGGCACTACTAATTTTTGCATCTGTGCTATCAATTACAGCAAGCTCTGATCTGGATTGATCTGTAACTCCCAAGCCTTCCTTCAGTGGCACTGTTAATAGCTTGCTGCAGAGTCTTGTCTTTTCCCTGGCCTCCAGAAGTTTATTCCCTACTGTGCCTGAGATGAGAGAAATCTCTTCTGACAGATTTGCACATCTTATGCTCTTCTCCAAAGAGTCCTCAAGAGCAAGCTCCTCAAACCCTCTCAGGACTCTGCCTGTCCTGGGCTTTTCTTTTACTGGTTTGCAGACCACTCAGACTCCATGGATGCAGCTGCACAATGAAAACAAAACTCTGTCCTGCTGTCTGTTAGCTGAATGATCTTGCTTTGGGGACAATGAATCTGGGGTCTGCTCTTCATTGGGATTCATCCTCCCTACCTGAACATTTGTCTCTAACACCTGCAGCAAGCTGTCCCTCTGCACTTTGAGGTGCTGTTTCCAGTGCTCTGAGCTGGAACCCACTCATCTCTGCTCAGGGTTTGACTTCAGCTCAGGCTCAGCTCTCTGAGGCTCTCTCTGCAGCCCAGGGCAGGGTTGCACACCCAGGGGCTGCTCCTAGCAGGAAGAAGCTGCTGGGGAGAGCTCCTGCCAAGGGCTGCAATGCAGAAAGGCTCTGGCTGAGGCTGCTCCTGGGCACACCAAGGGCACTGCCACAGCTTGTGTGCCATTTGGGGTGCAGGAAGCAAAGGTGGCACCTGCAGGGAGAAGCAGGCAGGAGAGGTGACCCTAAACTGCCCAACAAGGGATTGCAGCACACAGAGCTCTGTGCCACTGTCCCAAGCCTTTTCCATGGGGCTTTACTGCTCAGGTTGCTCATCTCTGGCTGGCATCACTTGCTGAAACTCAGATGCTTGCTTTCTTCTCTCTTTGCCTTTCAGCTCCCTCTGTCCAGGCTGTCAGCCCCATTGCATTTGGAGCCTTTCTCCATAACAGCAAGAACTGTCATGTCATTTCAGTCCAGGAGCCAGACTCTTCAGATCTTCGTTGCCTGTCAAAGCAGCACTTCTGCAATCAGCTGGCTGTGGCCAGAGCCCCTGGCAGTGTGGGCTCACCTTGCATTTCCCCCCACGAACCTCAGGTTTATGATTTTAAATGAGAAGTTTCCCCATTTCCTGACCCATTTCTGTAGCCTTTTGCCCTCCCCCTCCCAGCAATCTCTCAGGAGATCATCTCTGTGCCTTGCAATGTCTTCATCCCCTTCAAACACTTCTTGCACTTCCCTGTCAGAATTCTCAGGAGCAAGTTAAATTCCAGAGGGAAAATTTGTGCAAGCAACATCTTCCATCAGGGACTTTGGAAACGCAGGCTTGCAGAGCCTGCTTGGTCAGGGCAATCTGCAAGGACCCAGGAGGAGCAGCTGATAGCAGAAAAGCAAACACATCTCCAAACATTGTCTTGAAAACATCTCCCCTGACAGGCCAAGGCAAATATTTTCTCTGAATATTCCTACTGAGTTCTTTGGGATCTAATCTCAGTCTGAGGGCCCTGTCCCAGGGGCAGGCACACTGCAGTGCCTTCTATTTTGAAGCTCTATTTGCAGCCCAGGCCCTTGCCTGCTTTGTGCTCCCGAGCACAGCAGCACTCCCCCAGGCTGTGGCTGGGCAGGACCTGAGAGTGCAGATTCCTGCGCCCTGCTCACCACTGCTGTCAGACACAGCTCAGCTCTGCCTTCTTTGTTAATTTTATTGTGTTTTAACCAGAGTCCTGCTTTTATTTGCCTTGGTTCAAGTCACAGCCTCACCCCTCTCTGCCCTGTGATCCCCCTCACTGCTGCTGAGCTTTATTTTCCAGCTTATTAAGGCTTTAGCTTAAGTTAACTCCCCTTAACCCCAGCACTCCTCTTTCCTGCTCTACCCAGCTTTGTGGTGCATCACTTTGCTGCTCCTGACACCAGCTCATCTTTCAGGTGCTTTAGAGATGTAAATATGGAAAAGGATTTACACTGGGGACAGAAGAAAACAGTAAAAGGCTTTCCACCTGCCCTGGGCTCGGGTTGCAGTCAATTCCTGAGAAGGAGCTGCTGATGGATTTCCAGGAAGTTCTACCTAACAATAAGGGGGAAAACTCTTTGGTGTGAGGGTGCTGGAGCCCTGGAGCAGGCTGCCCAGAGAGGTTGTGGAGTCTCCTTGTCTGGAGCCTTTCCAGACTCTGTCTGGATGTGTTGCTGTGTGCCCTGAGCCAGATTGTCTGGTCCTGCTCTGGCAGGAAGGTTAGCTTGGATGATTTCTTTGGGTCTCTTCCAAGCCCTGACATCCTCTGATCCTGTGATCTCCAAAGGTTCTTTCCAGCTCCCCTTGTTTTGTGATCCTGTGAGAGAGACTGAGGGTGCAGAAAGAGAGATGTTTGTGCTGGTGGACCATGGAAGGGTAGGAACTTGCTCATGAATCAGGAACACAAATGTGTCTGGCATGTATGTCATGAACTTCTCCTCCTACAGAATGAAGTGCAAGAGCCTGGACATCTGCTGGTGCTCAATCCAGGACACATGCTGGGTGACAAGATGGTCAGCAATGCCTGGGAGATGAAGCACTTTGAGGAGCCTTTTGGGCAGGACCCTCAAAGTTGCATCCAGGCTGTCATATCCCACCACACTCTCCACAGAAGAAAGAGCTTTTCCCTTCAGATGCTGGTTTAAAATCCAATTCTC
Source organism: Psilopogon haemacephalus (assembly GCA_013396835.1). Lineage (NCBI taxonomy): Eukaryota > Metazoa > Chordata > Aves > Piciformes > Megalaimidae > Psilopogon > Psilopogon haemacephalus. Next base: position 555,430 of record VWZI01009662.1, read on the forward strand.
TCATGCCACACAACTACTTATAAAGAAATATCCTCAGAGGTCCCTTCAACCCCCTGCCATTCTGTGAGTGTGTGGTAAGCTCCCCCAGGGGCTGCTGTGTATGTGTATGTCAACCACCTCTGTAGTCCCAGTCCTCATCAAGAAGGAGATCCCCCAGGAGTGGGCAAAACAGTGCAATGTCCTTTTTAAAGGAGCAGCAGAGCTGGATGAACACAGACCAAGCCTGGCCAGGACAGTGAAGGATGCCAGGGGATGGTTTCACTCCTGCAAGCTGTCTGGCACAGGCCCTTGCCATGTGGCCTCCCAGCACTCCTGGGTGCTCATCAATACTGTGTCCCCAGCAGGGCAGCAGTGGCACATCTTCAGGCTGAGAAGGTCCCCAAGGGTCTGCCCTGAGTCTGGGACTGTTCAATATTCCCATAATGACTTGGATGATGGAACAGGGAATAGATTTCTGTAATTTGTGGTTGACACAAGATGAGGAGGGGGTCACAGGCAGCATGCAGGACAAGGCTGGAATTCAAAATTGTTCTGACCCGCTAAAGGCAGAGTCTGAGACCAGGAGGATGGAGCTGAATGGAGCTCTGGCACTGGGGGATGCAAATGTGAGAGGGCAGGGAGGAGAAGCCAGGGAAATGGGTGGCTTGCAGCAAGAGTGGGAAACGTGAGCGTGGTGTGGGGAGCAGTCACAGGATGCCCAAATAAAAGCAGCAGCAGGCAAACCAGCAAGCAAGGCTTGGGGGGAGTGGTGCATATTTATCACAGGAAGCAATTACCCTGCACTTCTCAGCTCCAGGCAGGCTCTTGCTGGGGTTCAGGTCCACCTCTTTAATGGGACAGCACAGACTGAGGAAGATGACAAGACCCCAAGGGAACAGTGTTTAAGTTACAAGTGGTTTTTCAGGGTGAGGAGAGGCTGAAAGAAGCCAATTTATTGTGTTCAGGAAAAAACAAAGCTTGAGCAGTGGGATATGTAAACAAGAGGGCTGGGAAGCAGGCAGTGACAGGCAGTCCTCAGCTGTCCTGGGAGGGTGGCTGAGAAGCAATTTGGAGCAAATGTGCAGCCAGGGAGCTTCAGTTAGATATTAAGAAAAGTGTTAGATGGGAAGCTAAAAAGTGGAACAGATTATGGAGGGTCTGTTTAATCCCCAGGCATGGAGGCATTTACAGAAGCATCTGTCAGGAGCAGCTCTGGCCCCCTCCCCTCCCTGCTGGAGCAGCAGGTGTTGGAGCGTGGTCCCCTCCTCTGCTCCATCCCTTCAGCACTGCCCAGTCACAGCTATTGAAGGCCTGGTGACAGTGAGGACTTGCAGAGGGGGAACAACTGCCAAACCCACACAGAAACCACTCTGGTGTCAGACAGAAAGGGAAGGTGAGTGCAGGCTGTGTGACACCTGCCTGCCCAGAACGAGACCTCTCTGCTCACAGTGCTGCTGGTGTCTGGCGGCAGTGATGGTGCTGGAGCAGCCAACGTGCAGGTGTGCAAATCCTAGCCCAGAGGAAGGAAACCTGCTCAGGCTGGGGCGAAATGCAGGAATAAAAAAGCAGCAGCTTCTCCTCCTCTGAAGCTAATTCTCAGGCTGGTGGCTAGGGAGCCATGGCAAGCAAAGGCCATGGGTTTGGCTGCTCCTCCATGGGGCAAGGGCTGTCAGCAGCACATAACCTGTGAAAGGCAGGCTCTGAGGAGGAGTGCAGCACTGGGCATGTACTGATCTAATTGAGCCATCTGGATTGCCCCAGAAGTGAAATACAGAGGTGCAGGGGCCTGCTAGCTCAGCACAGGCTTCTCTTGAGGATGGTGGAGATCCCAGTGTGTGGCAGGCTGACCAAGCCTCAGACAGCATCCAGGTGCCAGGAGATGTTTTCCCATTTTTATTTGGCTTTCAGACCCAGGAGTGCCTCTGCCTTCTTCAGTAAACAGCCCTGGCCAACATTCCCTCAGTAGCTCTTCCCTGCTTCACCAGGCTCTAAGACAGCTACTGAAGCTCTGTAGCTATCTCTTGGCTGCCACCAACCACTGGTGCTCTGCTAGCAAACAGCAGAAAGGTAGGTGGATCCCAGTCAGAGTTCAGCACTTGCTGGAGGGCTGAGTGCTGCCTTCCCATCCTTGCCAGAGCTGAGGGAAGAGCAGCTCAAGGGCAGCCTGAGCCCATTTGTTCACTCCGGACCCTCCTTTGTCTCAATGCCATCTCTACAGGCTTATCTTGAGGCAGAGCACGTAGCAGCTTCTTGTCCACTCCTGCCAACAGCAAAACAAGCACAATGCCTTCAAAGGCAGGGAACATGGAGTTCAGCAAGCTCTCCCAGGGAGCTGTGATGCCCACTGCATCAAAGCATCCTAAGAGCACCACAGCAGCACTGCTCCAGCAGGGGCTGCGACTCATTCTCAGGTTGCCATTCTCACTCTAGAGAAGCAAGAGAAAATTACATTTTCTTTGTTTGATCTCTGGTGCTTTCTGGATCAGGCAAGTCCACGGGTGTTGAGTTTGAAGCTCTGCCCAGCCTAGCACTTGTTAGCCAAAAAGAACCAACAAAGGACACTCCTTGGATCAGCCCTGCGGTGGTTTCCACAGGCTCCTGTCTGCCCCACACATCCTCACAGACAAAGGAGCACTGGACACACCTCCCAGCCCTGCCTGCCAAACACAAGAGCACCCAAGGAGGGCCAAGACAGACGAGCAGAGCTTGAGCATTCCTTGATGAGGAGAGAATCTCACCCAGTTTTAAAGGGTCATTTGTCAGTGAACCCTCTTCTTAATGCAGCCTCTTTCAAACACTCTGGCGGCAGCACTGCTGTGGCACAACCCTGGCACGTGTCAAGCAGGAGCTCTGACCCCTTTGCTGTGATTAAGCTCAATTTTGTTCCATCCTTTTTTATTTTTTTAAAAAATATATATATGATTAACTGGTGGCTAAAAAGGCTCTTTTTTTATGTCTCTTTGCAAGGGCTGGATCAGTTTTAATCGTATATAATTCAACACTTGCTATGCAATTCACATTCCCTGCTTTAAGATGAATTTGGCACACTATGAGCCCTCAGTTATGCTTCCCCCCAACCCCTCACCTCTGTTTTCTCTGGAAGTCACAAAATTCATTCAAACAAAAGCTAAACCTCCTTGAAGTTTTATGAAGATGAATGATGATTAAAATGGAAGAAGAGAGATCCTTCTCCTGACTTCACAAAGCCTCAGGCTCCCAATATGTGCTCTCCAGTGGCACTCTTCCAGGCAGTCTTGGGCTCGAAGACAAAACTCTGTTGGTGGCTGTACCAACCCGGGGTCATTCGCTCTATCTCTCAGTCCTCCTTCTCATGCCAACCTCTTTCATTTTGGCTTCTGACACCAGATATTAAAGGTGAAGGCTGAAGTTTACAAGCCCAAAGCATAAGTGAGGCTGAATAAGGCAGAAGCAGAGATCAGGGAAGGAAACCCAGTTGGAAGAACTGCATTAGCTTCTTGCTGAAGAGGAAGAGAAAAGGCAGTGAGAAATGAATGCTGCTGCAAGACAGCTGGGATTTAGATGTGTAGCTACATAACTATATTTACAGTTACAAAATTAGATATTTCCTAGCCCAAGTCACCTTTTTTTTTTTTGTTTTGTTTTGTTTCAAACCATCACCTCTTGTTCTGTCACAACAGGCCCTGAGAAAAAAGTCTGTCCCCAGCTTTCTTATCAACCCCTTTAAATACTGCAGGGCCACCAGAAGGTCTCCCTGCAGCCTTCTCTTCTCCAGGCTCAACACCCCCAACTCTCTCAGCCTGGCTCACAGCAGAGCCCTTCCAGCCCTGCCAGCACTGCTGTGCCCTTCTCTGTCCCTGCTCCAACAGGTCCCTGTCTGTGCTGAGCACTCCAGAGCTGCCCCAGCACTGCAGCTGAGGTCTGAGCAGAGCAGAGGAGCAGAATCCCCTCCTTTGTCCTTCTGGTCCTGCCATCTATGCAGGCAGAGGATAATGGACACCACAGCATCACCACAGAGAGGTAATAAACACAGAGGTAATTAAGAGTGAGGCAATCCATAGAGGACCCTAAATTAAGTGCTGGCAGTTCCCTTCTGGAAACACTTACATTCCATCACCATCTATGGGAGAGACTGGAGACCCTACCTAGCTGTGACCACCCCCATCACCAGCCAGGCTGATCAGGACAGACAGGCACAAACCTGGGCTGTTAGGTGCAGAAGATGCTGGAAGAGCAAAAAGAAAATCCTGAGAGCTTCTTCTGAAATGACCAGGGCTCAGCATGGGGACTGGAAATGCAAGGAGTCACAGGGTAGGACATGCCATGAGGAACCCAGACGGAGCTGAAATCCACCCTTCTCACCCCAAACTGGCATGCTGGCGTATTCTGCAGCCATGCAAACACAAAATGCCTCCAGCCTATGCCTTAGCAGAACCTCACACACGAGTGCTGTGTGTATCTACAGCACCTCAAACCTCAGGGGCTGACTGCAAGGCGGACCCAGAGGTGCCACTTCAATCATCAAACTCAGGTTAAAAATCTACCCTTGGATGCAAGGCAAGGCTTGTACTTGTGTTTAGAGTGCAGTAAGAAGCAGTGTTGCAAGATCTAAGCAGCTTTGGCAAGGCTTTTCAAATCCATCTCATAAAAGGCAGAGCGAAAGAGATATTTCATTGGGCTAACTGCTGGCAATAAAAGGCATAAAACCAACGTGGAGGCCACAGAGCAGGGAAGCATTGTGCAAGCAGCATGGCAGAGGGAGAGAAAGAAAGAGTGAAGAAAAGCTGACCATGTCCTGGGGTTGTTCTAAAGCCAAGCTGGCAGACTGGTGTCCCCCAGGGATGCTGAGCTGAGGCCATGGGCACACAACCACCCTGAGGGCAGCACGTTCAGAACAACAGAGCCCAAACATTTCCTCTGCCCATTCAGCAAGCTTTAATTAACTCCCTCAGTAAAGCCAAGGATGACACCAAGCTGAGTGGTGCAGCTGAACATGTCTGTTATCCAGAGGGGTCTGGAGAAGCTTCAGAAGGGGACCTGTGGGAACTTGATGAAGTTGAAGGAGGCTGAGTGCAAGGTCCAGCACCTGGGTCAGAGCAACCCCCAGTACTGATGCGGGCTGGAGGATGAAGGAATGCAGAGCACCTTGGGGATGAAAAGCTGGACACAGAATGCAGGCAGGGCTGGAAGCCCTCTGCTGTGAGGCCGGGCTGAGAGTTGGGCTTGTTCAGCCTGGAGAAGAGAAGGCTCCAGAGATACCTTCTGGAGGCCTTTCAGCACTGATCAGAAAGCTGGGGATAGACAAGGATTGATGGTCTGAAACTAAGAGGGAGATTTAGTCTAGAGAGAAGGAAGAAATGTTTCCAGTTCAGGTTATTTGGGGCTCTGAGCAACCTGCTCTAGTTGGAGATGTCCCTGCTGACTGCAGGGGTTGGACTTAATGGCTTTTAGAGACCTCTTCCATCCCAAGCCACTCTGTGGTTCTTTGAATCGCCACAGAAGGGCTGTGCAGATGGATGGAGATGGGAGTTGTCTTGCATCCATTTAGCTGATCCCACCTGAGCCTGGTGTCTATGTTTCTATATCACTAGAGGAGCCAGCTGCTCACCTGTGGGTGCTTTGTACCACTTGAGGTGCTCCAGAGAATCTAAGACATGAAGAAGGCTGCAGATGTTACAGTCCCATGGGAGACCTGCACATTTCTGGAGCAGCAACTGGAAACTGAGCAGCACATCAGGCAGGGCAAGCAGCTCAGCTGCTGATGGACACTGCTCTGAAAGTAGAGGGATATGACCCCTGGGCCTTAACCCTGGTCACACAGGAGTGAGCTGTCTGCTGAGGGTGCACTGAAACAAAGAGAGATGGCAGGAAAAATCTGGGTGCCAGGTGTCAAATGTGGCCACAGCAGGGATCATTAACTCCACTGTCAGGGAAAGCAGCAAGCTGATTAAAAAGAAGACCTCTGGCTTGTGTCAGAGATTAAACAAAGCATCTAGAGTCAGAGTTTGTTTGAGATGGGATGGACTTCCAGGCTGCAACACAGCTGCAAAGTGTCACCTGCTGGAACACTGGAAGGAGGCAGCATCCCAAAGCCATGGTGTCTCCATCTGAGTCACACCTGCATTTATGACAATTATGTGTTCCCTCCAGCCTGGAGATTTGAGGGGCCAGGGGGAAATTAAACAATAACAAGTTATTAAGCAAGGCTGGAACCTTCATGCTGAACTTTCTCCCTGTGCCTTCTGTATTTCTCTCCTGGATATCTGTTTTCAGGCTCAGCTCAAACAAGCAAAGAAGAATTTTGCTGTGAGCAATGATCCTGTAATCCAAGACAACTTGATCCATAGAGAGGGCTGGTAAGTTGCTGGAAGGCTTCTCTTACCCCTATAAAGCAAGAGTTCATCTGGGAAGAGGAGCAGCATCCTCAGCCATGCTGACTGGCTGGAGCACACAGACTATTATTCCTGCCACACTTTCAGTGATTGCTCACAGCTTTCACACGGGGTGGGAGGGAGGTCACCAGGTTGTGAACAAGCCTGAAGTACAGAATTGCTTGTTGGGGAGAGCCGGGGAAAGGTGATTATAATGGATAATACAAGAGAAGGGCATAAGGGAAATTGATTGTGAAGGGTTACCAGGAACATGTGGACTATTAACAACTCTATTGCACATCAGTGGATCCCAGACACTCGAATGGACAGGACCTTTACAGGGAAATCACATTTCCTATCACCTAATCAAGGCAGGGAACACTGTGGTTTGTCTCTCTCTTCCCTGCTCTCTGTTGCCTCCAGTTTCCCAGTTCAGAGAAGTTTAATGTCTAACCTGATGTTAAGTGCCATGAAGTTTGGCTAGAGCAGAGGCAGCTGAAGAGCCAGAAGCAGTGAAGTTCTGCTGTCCTCCTAAGGGTCTGACCAAAGCCCAGCTAATCACAGCTCGCCCCAAGTGCCATTTGCTGTTCCCCAGCACGCCCAGGGCACATCCAGGCTGCTCTCAGCCCTCTGCTGCTCTGCTGAAGACAGCACAAAGTCCTGCCAGCAGCCGGCTGTGAGGAGCCCCCTTCCTTCATCACACCAGGAAAAGCAGCTCAGAGTTGTCTGGGACCTGGCCAGGGAAAACACTACGAGTCCAGCCTGGTTCCTCTGCTGCCTTTCGCCTTATAGAGTCAAGACTCCTGCTGGCAAGTGCAGGGGCTCAGGGCTCTGCTGGGGATAAACAACAGGGCAAAGGCTCCAGTGCCTGCTCTGCATCTGCAAAGCTGTGGATGAGCTTCAGCTTCCCAGGGCTCAAGGAAGAATTGTTTCTTCGTGGTGCCCTGCTAGGTGCAGAGAGGGCTCTGAGCGCCCTGCTCCGGCTGCAGATGTTCCTGCTCCCTTGAGGGAGGCTGGACTGGATGACCTCTCCAGGTCCCTTCAAACACAGACCCTTCATAGAATTAGCCAGGCTGGAAAAGACCTCTGGGATCATTGAGTCCAACCTGTCCCCTAACCCTTCTCATTAACTAACCCATGGCACTCAGTGCCTCATGCAGCCTCCTCTGAAACACCTCCAGGGATGGGGACTCCACCACCTCCCTGGGTAGCCCATTCCAATGCCAATCACTCCTGCTGGGAAGAACTCCTTCCTAACATCCAGCCTGACCCTGCCCTGGTGCAGTTTGAGACTCTCTCCTCTTGTTCTGTGCCTGGCAGCAGAGCCCAACCCCACCTGGCTACAACCTCCCTTCTATGGTTTTATGGTTTTAGTACTGGGAACCACCACACAGGGTAGTGCCCACAGTGCTCTTTGGAGGAGAAGATTGCTACACCCATGTAGAACCACAGAAAGCAAGAGAGGGAGAGAAGGCTGCCAGGAGGAAGCTGGCATCAGCCTGCCTCCAGAACAGACACTCCTGAGCAGCTGATAGAGCCCCAGAGCAGGATCCTGCTGGACATGCAGAGGGTATTTGCTGGTGTCTTTTAGACACTTTTAGGATGTGTGTGTGAGTGCAAACCTCTTGCCTGTGTGGTCTCATATTGAGTCTATTTTAGCCCTTGCAAAGTAAACAAGGTGAGGGAAAAGCATCAAATTAGGGTAGGCACTGGGATTGTAGGAATAAAGGATCTGTGTGGGATGAGCTGGGGCTGGCTGTGGGTGTTGACCAGAGCAGAGCTAATCTGCATAGTTAGAAGTGGGTCAGTGTAAGGTTATTTGGAGCAAAACCCAGCCCTGAGTGGAAGAGTGGAAAGGTCTGAAGCGCTTGGCTGCTCCCATAGCAGATCTGCATTACAGCCAGGGTGCAGGAGCAGAACCATTCTGCTGTGGTCAGCAAGAAGCTGATTAAATCCCTCAGTGTTGCCTGCGTGAGCCCTTCAGAAAGCCAAAAGGACTGTATGATTCACAGGTTCAGAGGACAGGAGGTCAGAGCTGGCCTCCTCCCTCACACAGGCCAAAGGACAGCATCCACTGGCAGGGGCCATGTCCCTGTCATTAGTCTTTGGCTCAAGCCTATCACCCAGGGAAGAGGCCCCACTGACTGTGGTACCTAAAGAGAGCAATCTCTTCTCATCCTGGGTGGTGGTAGAATAGTTGATCCCCCTTCTTTTGGCTCCTCGGGTTGTATTCAGCCCAGCTTCTCCTCTTGCCTCTTGTTATTCTTTTCCCTCTGAGATTTAATTGTTTTGTTTTGTTTTTCTTTTTTTTCTTTTTCCCCCTCGTCTTGAAAACTGAGTCACTGCACCACTGCCTCCCTCCTGCAACAGCTTCACTCCTTAAAATCTCTGTCCCTGGAAGGTCTTTGCAGAATTACAAATAATCCACTGACAGAGTGGTTCAAGATCTGCCCCTTCAGGCATGGCAAAGGGACTCAGCCCCACGTTTCTGGCATCTTCCCCAGCCGTGCTTGTCTCCTGCAGCGAGGAGTTTCCATTTCTGTGCTTTCAGTCCTGCACACAACATCATCTCAGCCAGTCCTCAGGACATTCCTGTTTGCCTCTGCCCCGAGCTCCTCTCTCTCTGATAGAATATCCTCATCCTGTGACAAAGGGACTGTGATTTTTCTCCCATCCTGGGAACCCAGACCCTGCATACAGACAAAGCAGCAGCTCATTGCACCTGCCCCACATCCATCCCAGTGCTGAGGATCTCTGCCTCCATCACCCAGTACTTCCACACTACAGATTGGTGTCTCCTCCCAGAGCACTATCAATATTTTTTAATCAGGCAATGAGAGACCATAGCAGAGCAGACATGCTCCAGAGGAAAGGAATTAATTTGCATGGGCAGCCTTGGATCTGTCATGGGCTGCCTTTCTACTGCTTGCCTTTTCCACTGCAACCTTCCCCAATCATAGAATGGTTTAGGTTGGAAGGGAGCTCAAAGCTCAGCCATAGGCAGGGACACCTCCCACTAGAACTTCCCTCATCCAGCCTGGCCTTGGACACCTTCAGGGAGGCTGTGGAGCACAGAAGCACAGAATGGGATCTTCAATCTTTGGTCATATTCTCCCTGGGCAACCTGTGCCAGTGTCTCACCACCCTCACTGCAAACAGCTTCCTCCTAACATCAATCTCCCCTCTGCCACTTCAGTCCCATTACCCCTCGATCAGACCAGGCTATTCCTCCCCTCCTCTCCAAGAGGCTGGCAGGTGTGATGCACCCTTTGGAGCTGGGAATCCTGCACTAGTCTTGTGCTGTGCATTCCCAGCTCTTTGCAATGCCTCTCTCCATGGAGGAATCCCCAGTCTGAGGAAATCAGGAGCTGGCAGAGCCAAAGCAAAGAGGAGGCTGACTCTGGTGGCTGCACCGAAGTGACACTGATTTACACCAGCCTGGGGCAAAGCCACAACCATTTCCCTCTCCTCCCAATGAGCAGCTGTGGTGCCAGTGCTGAGAGACTGAAAGGATGAAAACATCCAACAGATCATGATCTAGAACCTGCAGCTGGAATCTCCCCAGCAGAATCACAGTGGGAAAGGTCCCCATAAAGGCCTGTGAAGTATGAATTAATGTAAGGACAGGGGTTTTAATCACAGCTACACCATTGAAAGTCACAGCAGTTCCTCGGAGCTCAGCCTGGTGGCTCTGGCTGTTTGCTGGTCTCACAGCTGCCTCTAAGGCACTAGGCACAGACCTTGGTCTTATTTTGGGTGGCATCAGCTCTGCAGTGAAGTCAGTGATGTATAAGGGAATGAGATTAAAGTAAAGTTTCATGAGCTGGATGATTTCCTGGCATGACTGAGCATCTCTGCTTCCTCTTCTGGATGCACAACCTTTTCAGGGAAGAAACTGTCCCCAACATTAAACCTAAACCTCCTATGGCACAACTTGAGGCCATTTCTTGCCCTGCTGCTTGCTTCTTGGGGGAAGATTCTCCTTTCAGGGAGTTGTAGAGAGCCAGAAGGTCTCCTCTCAGCCTCCTTTTCTCCGGGCTGAACAGCCCCAGTTCCTCAGCTGCTCCTCACAAGATTTGTGCTCTAGACCCTTCACCAGCTTTGTTGTCATTCTATGGACATGCTGCAGCACCTCAGTGTCCTTCTTGGAGCAAAGGGCCCAGCACTGAACCCACTATTCAAGGTGAAATTGGACTCTTGCACCTCTACCCAGCAATCTCTCCAAGCACTGTCTCCCAAGCATTTCTTTTCAGCTGCTCACAGCCTTGCACAGAGCAGAGGCAGATGCACAGACCAACAGAACATGATGAAGGCTTTTTGCCTTCGAATCAAAAAGCCAAACGTGCCCCAGGCTGAGACAAAAGCAGCCTCAGGACCATGGCCGTGGTGAGTCCTGCAGCCTGGCTCACTGCTGCTCTGAGCTCTGCTGCTGGAGTTCATCTCCCAGCGTGCACTACAGGTGCAGATCGGGATCCAAATCTCCTCCCTTTCATCCAAAACCATCTCCTCTCCTGCCAAAAATCCAGCAGGCCACTGGGACTCTCTTTCTTGCCCCTGGTTTTGTCAATATCCCCCACAGAGGGGAAGCAGAAGTCCAAAGGCTCTGCAGGCTGCTCTGCTGGGTTAGAATAAGCACTCTCCCAGTGGGGGTTGCTTTCAGGCAGTGTCTGGCCTGACCCCCAGCAAGCTCTTCTCTTGCTTTTGAAGTGAGTCCCAAGCTGCTGGGGTGGCCTTTGGATGAAGCCTACAAAGGGCTCTTATCAGACCAACCACACAGGGCCACAGCCAAAGTGCCTTTGGTTGTGCATATGGAACAATGCAAATGCACTGCAGAGCCACAGAATCATCTTGGCTGGAAGAGACCTTTGAGATCATCGAGTCCAGCTCTTAGTGCTGCAGAGGGCTCTGAGCAACCTGCTCTAGTTGCAAATGTCCTTGGTCCCTGCAGGGAGGTAGGACTTGAAAGATCAGCTGGCTTCAGCCCCCTCTGTCATGGCAAGGACACCTCCCACCCCAGCAGGTTGCTGAAAGCCTCCCCCAGCCTGTTCCAGTGTCTCACTACCCTTATAGGAAACAACTTCTTTCTAATATCCAACCCAAATCTAACCTGCTCTAGCTTCAAACCATTGCCCCTTGGTCTGTCACCACAGGCCCTTACAAGTAATCCCCCCCAGCCCTCCTGTAAACGTCCTCAAGGTACTGGCAGGGTCTCCCTGGAACCTTTTCTTCTCCAGGCTGTACAGACCCAGCTCTCATCCTGTCCTTGCAGGAGAGGTGCTCCAGCCCTCTGATCATCCTCACGGCCTCCTCTGGAACCTCTCCAACAGAGGAGGCTCTTGTGTTGGAGGCTCCAGAGCTGAATGCAGTGCTGCAGATGAGGTCTCAGGAGAGCAGAGAGGCAGAATCACCTCCCTTGTCCTGCTGGCCACGCTGCTCTGGATGCAGCCCAGGACACAGTTGGCTTTTGGGGCTGCCATGGCACATGGCTGGCTCATCAGCCAGCATCCCCAAGCCCTTTTCTGCGGGGCTGTTCTCAATCCAGTCATCACCCAGCCTGTGTTTGGATAAGATGACCTTTAAAGAGCCCTTCCACCCCAGAGCATTCTCTGATTTTAGCTAGCTTGGGGCAGACCTAGGGCAAGGTCCCTATCTAGACAATCCACCTTGCTATCACTGGCTGACAGCTGCTTGCCTGAAAGGAAAATCCTCCTCTTCACAGCAGATCCCAGGCTCTCTTCTGCTCACCTGTGGAAAGCCATCTAGAGGGAGGGCAGCCTACCTAGGGGATTTGGTCAGGCAGAACTTGCTGAAAGCAGCTTGGTGCTGCCTTCCCCCCTTGGTCATGTAGACTTAGAAAATATGCCTTTAATCTCATTAGTGTTAGACAGAAGCAGTAGTGGATGAATCATCAGATGCAAATGGAACAGTTTAGGGAATGCATGCATTTTCATTAGCCTGACTTCTCCTCCAGTGCTAGGGATTAGCCCAGAATTAACCCATTAATTCTATTGATCCCTATTAATATGTGCATCCCATCAGCACTCAAATCCCCCTGGACTCCTTTCCAGCCATCGATAGGAGCTGGTTTGTTTAACCAACAGTGCAAAACTAATCAAGGCAACTGGTTGGGCTGTGAAGTGAAGAAGAAAATGGTTTCTAATTGAGACTACAGGAGGAATGTGGGGAGGCAAATTATCACTGCAGGAACGGGGCCAGGGTGCAGTGATCACACTCATGCCAAAAGTACCAAGGAAGCTGTTCTGAGCACAGCTGGTGGAGGCAAGAGCAGAGCAGTTCACCTGTCCCAAAACCCAGCCAGCTCCACGCTGCTGGGAGACTTCTCCTCTAAAATCCACTGGGACTTTCTCAAACAGCTCCTGTCTACCTGTCACAAGCACACATCATTCTCTATCAGTATCACAGAACCACAGAATGGTTTAGGTGGGAAGGGAGCTCAAAGCTCAGCCGGTTCCAACCCCCCTGTGCCATAGGCAGGGACACTTCCCACTAGAACAGGTCACTTAAGGCCTCATCCAACCTGGCCTTGAACAATTTAGGTTGAAAAAGACTCTCAAGGTCATCGAGTCCAACCCTTTGCCCTACTCTGCCAAGGCCACCACTCTGCCACGTGCCCAGGCAACACATCCACACAGCTTTTAATGACACCCAGGGATGCTGACCCCTCCACCTCCCTGGGCAGCCTTCTCCAATGCCTGAACCAACTCTTTCAGTGCCCCTGTCACCTTTTGGACTCTTCACATCTATCTTCACAGCCCCCTCTGTGCCCTGTGCAGATCTGCTGTGCCACTGCTGGCCACACTCCTCCCCTAATGATGACATTGATGTGCATTGTCTGGGGTGGAGACAGCAAAGGCAGCAGAGATGAGAGGAGGTGGTCAAACTGCCACCTTCCCATGTGGGATAGAGCACCAACAGCTCCCCACTGGTTTAGTGCAGTTACAGGGAGGGCTGGCATCACCCAGAGGAGCACAGCAATCGAGGGCTGTGGAGGATCTCTGGAGACCCTCAAAGTCAAAGTGGGGTTGCAAAGGTGCTCCTTTCATGTTCCCAGCTCAAAGCTGCTGGGTTTTCATTACTGCTCAGGTAGCAGGATGGCTCTGCCTCTTGTAGCCTTTTGCTTGGAGGAGAGGATAAATGAGGTCTTTGATGTTAAAACCCAAATGAAAGCAAACACCACCGAGCTGCTCTTTAAACTTGGCTTATTCCCCAGCATGCAGCCCTGGCAGCCTGCTCCCTGGGCAGTGAGAGCAGCCAGCCTGCCCTCCCGTTGACTCTGCACGCTGAGTCCATAGCCATGGCCATTTTTCACACCACTCTTCCAGCAATATTTAGTCTCAGATTGCTTTTGCAAAAGGCTCTCTTCATTCCCCTCATCACAAGCCCTGCCTCATTTTCATCAGCAAGCTGAATGCTATCCCCTGCATCCCTGCCTAATTATTAACCCAGCCCGTTGAAGTATCCAGTCATTTGCTGGTATTTTACTCACAATGAGAAGTATGAATGTGCTCCATTAGGATTCTAATATCCTTTATGCTCAGCCTGACATTTGGGGAGCTGCTTTATTACAGCCGACACTGTGGGAAGTGGGGCTGCCATGGTTAGCATCACTAATGCTGCTCTTGACCCCCGATTTAGGAATGCAGGAGGGGCCCTGAATGGTGCACGCTGGAGGACCTGGAGGCTTCTCACTGTCTCCCACCAGTGTCTGCTCCGGGAGATCACATCCCCATTACCCTGTCAAAGTCTAGGGGTTTTTCTCACTCCTCTTCAGCTCAGAGACACTTCTCTGGTCAAGCATTTAGCAAGTAGTTTAACACCCAAAAAAATCCCATCAAGATGTGGAGGATTAAGGTTGAGTTTCTCACTGGAAAACCTGTTGGCATGTTGATAAACACCAGAAACAATTGAGAAGCCTCAGGGTCACACTTCTGCTACAGTCCTGGGCAAGTTACTTCACTTCTCTGTTGTCTCACTCTGGGTCTGATGCTGGTGGCCTCACAATTTTTCCCAGCATCACAGAGTGGTTTGGGTTCATAGAATCATAGAATCAGCCAGGCTGGAAGAGAGCTCCAAGATCATCCAGCTCAACCTAGCACCCAGCCCTAGCCAACCAACCAGACCATGGCACTCAGTGCCCATCCAGGCTTTGCTTGAACACCTCCAGGGATGGGGACTCCACCACCTCCCTGGGCAGCCCATTCCAATACCAATCACTCTCTGTGCAGAACTTCCTCCTAACATCCAGCCTGAACCTGCCCTGCCACAGCTTGACCCTCTGTCCCCTCCTTCTGTCGCTGGGTGCCTGGGAACAGAGCCCAACCCCAGCTGGCTACAACCTCCCTTCAGGTAGCTCTAGACAGCAATGAGCTCTGCCCTGAGCCTCCTCCAGGCTAAGAAGGGACCTCTGGAGAACATCCAGTCCAACCTCCCTGCCAAAGCAGGGCACCCAGAGCAGGTCACCCAGGATCAGAATGGCCAGGTGGAGTTGGAATCTTTACAGAGAAGGAGACTCCACAGCCTCTCTGGGCAGCCTGCTCCAGGGTCTTACAGGATGTGGAGATGTGGTGTGGGGGATATGGTGGTCTCTGAGTTCACAGCTTGACTCCAGGGTCTGAAAGGTCTCTTCCAACCAAAACTATGCCTTGATTCGTGCAGCAGCCCATGCAGAGGTGCTCCATGCCTTTGGATGCTTTGAGCTGGCACAAGGGCTGCAGAGGCTACACCACTCTGAGCTCTCACCTCTCCCCAATAAGGAAAGGAAGTTTCAGACCAAATCACCATCCCAAAGCCCACAGCAGCAGTTCCCTTTTGTTCCCATCTGCTCTGCCTCTGGCTGACGACACAGATCCAGCTCTGTGCCACCCAGTGCTGATCCCGAGCAAAGTTTAAATGTTTGCTCTGCTGCCCCTGGCCTCCCCCAACGCCCCCCACACCCCTTCCTGCAGCAACAAAGCTCCAGCTTCTGCCTCTGCAAATTAAATCTTATCTCCTCGAGCCACTCCAGCTCTGCACACCTAGGATCCCATCTCTCCCTCTCATCTGACATAAATAACACCACCATGCCTGCCACAGGAGGAGGAGGACAGAGCCCAGATTAAAAGGAGCTGTTTAGCTGGCAGCAATATTACCTTCCCCTGCCCTTTGATTTTTGATTTCTGTGGTTGTTGTCGCTCTTGCATTTTTTATTGAGCACTGGGGTTGAATGGCTGAATAAAATGGAACTTCCCAGCTGAGAGCACAGATGCTCAACTGTGCATACCTTAGGGAAAAAACAGCTCCCGCTTCCATTTGGGCCAATTATTATGCAGGGGAATCTTTTCTCCTGGTGGGGAGGTGGCTAGGAGGGGGGGAAGCCTTTGGTGGCAACTGATTATCTTTTAAAGGAGCATTGGCCATTGCAGGCTGGTGAGCCAGAACCTCAGCAGCCACGAACCAGCAGAGATCTTGCACAAGTGCTGGGCTGAAGAGCTAAGAAAGGAGCTGGGAATGGGGAGGTTTGGGTGTGGAGATGCCTGTGCTTCATTAGATACCACTGCAGCTCTCCTCGGGGGCTGCATTTGGGGGTTTTAACTGGTGAGCTATTTTGTTGTTTTCCCCTGCAAATCAACTGCTTTGCTTGGGATCACATTTCTGTGGTTAAATTAATCCCAGGGCAGCAATCATTCCTTCCTCCCACCCTTGCCAAGCATGCACAGGTCCTGCACTGATGCTCTTTGCACAGACTCCTGACTCACCAAGCTGGGCCACCCCTGCTTTGTGCTCAGCCTGCCCAGCCCAGCTCCCTGCCTGCTCCCCCTCGCCCTGCCTCACTCTGCTGCCTCACAGCTGGGGCTCAGCCCTAGGCCCTGGTTTCACCCTGAGGTGGGCTCCTCTCCTGCACATAGATGTGGGGAGCAGGGGCTGGGAGCCCTCTGGCTGTTGGGCCTGGGGGAGCAGCTCCAAGTGGGATCTGAGCACTGCTTGGCAGGAGCATGGGGCCAGACTCTTTCCATGGGTGCCCAGTGGCAGCACAGGCAGCAGTGGGCACAGACTGGAGCCCAGGAGAGTCCATTTGAAAATGAGGAGAAAACTCTTTGCTGTGGGGGTGCTGGAGCCCTGCAGCAGGCTGCCCAGAGAGGTTGTGGGGTCTCCTTCTCTGGGGGGATCCCAGGCCCAGTCTCAGCCGTTCAAGCACCCTCACATGCTGGGAAAGGTCCTGCCTGGTACAGAGGTGAGGTCCTGGGGCACCTCCCTACCCCAGGCATGTCTGCAGAGCTGAGCTCTGCCACCTTTTCACCTCCATTCCTCCCCAGCCCAGCAAGGAGCAGGCTGAGCAGCCAGAGCCGGGGGCAGAGGGACAGCTTGGGGCCGGTGGGCTCAGCCAGCAGGCAGGAGCAGTGCCCTGGAGGGACGGCTGAGAAGCTTGTCCCTAACTTTGATCTGCAGGACTTAGGAAGTGTGTTGGCTCCAGGTGTAGGAATGAGCTCTTTAAACCTGTCCCCCCCACCCCTCTGGCCCCAAGCTGTTGACTCAGGGCTCCGTGCTGCGAGCAGCTGCCAAGGACTGCAGGTAGCAGAGGCTTTTCTGCCCCCTCCCTTAGCAAAGATATCACATCCCTCCTTGCCCCGGGAGAGAGGCTTTTATTTCCCTTCTTCCCTCACCTGCCTGATTAGCATCAGAAAGCTCCGTGGGCACGAAGGAGCCCAGGGATTAATCCCAGCTAAGGATGCCTCTTTCCCTCATGCTGACACTCTCCCCTCTGCATTTTGCTTCTCCCTTCCTCCTCCTTTTCTCAAAATATTTTCTCCTCCTGCTGGGTCTTTCCATCTGTTCTTTGTGTCCATTTCCCCTCCCTGCTGGGCCGGGAAGTCACAGCAGGGTTGTGGCACAAGCCCAGGGTTGTGCTCACACCAAGTCTGCCATTGCCAGCAGCAGTGAGCAGCTCTGCCCCAGCGCCTGCTCCGGGGAGGCTGCATTGCTGCTGGCGACTGATGTCCTGTGCAGCCAGGCTGCAGAGGAACTGAAAGGAGGAATGAGGAGGAGGAGGAGGATGGTTTTTGTTCGGTGGTTTGGGGCTTGCTGTTCCAGCTCTTCCACAACCAAAGTACAGCCTTAACTCTGCCTGTCCATGGAGCTTGGGCTGGAAGTGCTCAGGAAGAGAGTCCTGGATCAGAGCCCTGTCCCGGTGGGATGAAGCTGCAGCATCCTCCGATGCTATCAGACAGGAGGGACTGTTTTGCTAACAGGCACAAACTGCAACCCAGGAGGCTCCATCTGAGCAGAAGGAAAAACTTCTTTGGTATGAGGGTGCCCAGAGAGGCTGTAGAGTCTCCTTCTCTGGAGAGATTCCAACCCCACCTGGACACTGTGCTCCTGGGCAAGCTGCTGTGGGTGCCCTGCTTTAGCAGGGGCTTGGACTGGATGAGCTCCAGAAGTCCCTTCCAACTCCTGCTATGTGAAATTCCATGTGAGCCTCTCAACTGAGGTTAGAAATCCCAGGGAGTGCTACCACCACCCTGGCCCCCAGTGCAGGAGGACCAGTAGCACTAAAAAGCTTCCTCTTTTGCTGAAGCACAGAGATATTTCTTCTCCTCTCAAACATCAGTTGGTCCCTAGACCTTGAGAAAATCTGCATTAAACACGTTGTGACAGCCCCCCTGGGTATAACCTTGAAGAGAGTGGCTTCTCCCCAGCATTTTCTTGCCATTATACAGGTCATCGTTTCGACCCAAGGCTGGTGATGCTCTCCCAGGTGCAAGGAGATGGGTTAAAAGGTGATGGGTCTGAGACATCCCCCACAAAACACAGGTAGCCACACAGCTCATGCCCAAGGGCTGGGAGTCCAGGAGCTCTGTAGCCTGGAGAAGACTGAGAGGGGATCTCAATGCTTATTAATCAAGCAAGTTGCTCTCCAGAGGTCCCTTCCAACCCCCCCACACCTTTCTATGTGATTCTGTGATCCCTGCCCATGAATTCCCTTGACTTGGCTTTTCACTTTAGTTTAGTTGCTGAGCTCAGAATCTCTGCTTTCCACTCCTTTGTGCCTCTGCCCCAGCCCCCCTGAGCACAGAGCTGCTCCTGCTGCAGCCCAGCAATAGCTGTAACCATTCTTACAGCTCACTCTGCCAACGCAGCACTTGGGTTTTGCCTGGACTGCCTCTGCTAACCAGCTCCTATCTTTGCTTACAGGGCAGATAAAAGCCTCCTTTAGCAGTGGCTTACAAGGAATTGCCCATGGCAGCACTTCTCAGACAAAGTGTTCCAGGGTCGGACAGAGAATATTGCAAACTATTCCAAAGCCAAAGAATAAGAGATTTGCACATTAAGGGCTAAATACAGGCAGAGCAAACCCACGGAGCCTGGGGCCACCTGCCTCGGGTCCTGCCTCAAGAGACAGAGCTCCTACAGGGCTGTGCAAGCTTTCCTCTGCTGCCTGGGGCTCTGGTGGGAAGGGGATGTGTGTTTTACAGCAACAACTCAACACTTCCTTAGGTCTTATGCTGATAATTTAGGTGCCCATTTCACAGAATTAAGCAGGTTGAAAAAGAGCTCTGGGATCATGGAGTCCAACCTGTCCCCTAACCCTTCTCATTAACTAACCCATGGCACTCAGTGCCTCATGCAGCCTCCTCTGAAACACCTCCAGGGATGGGGACTCCACCACCTCCCTGGGCAGCCCATTCCAATGCCAATCTCTCTCTCTGCCAAAAACTTCCTCCTGAATCTGCCCTGCCACAGCTTGAGGCTGTCCCCTCCTTCTGTCCCTGGCTGCCTGGCAGCAGAGCCCAACCCCACCTGGCCACAACCTCCCTTCAGGGAGCTGCAGAGAGCAATGAGCTCTGCCCTGAGCCTCCTCTTCTGCAGGCTGCACACCCCCAGCTCCCTCAGCCTCTCCTCTTGGGGCTGTGCTCCAGGCCCCTCCCCAGCCTTGCTGCCCTTCTCTGGGCACCTTCCAGCACCTCCATTGAGTTGTAGGAGCTGAATGCTACAATGGTTCAGGTTGCAGTTTAACCTCAGGAGTCTGCTCTGTCTTCTTCTGTGTCTTCTGGCTGCTCTTCCCCACACAGCTGGTTTTACAGCTCCCAGCCTTGCTTTTCAGAGGCTGACAATCTGCTACCCAAATCACATTTCCCTGTTCCCAGCCATCTGTAAACTCGTGCTCCTGGCTGCTGCTTTCAGACACCCTGGGAGCTGCTCTGAGCAGCAGTCTCTGATCTGAGCAGGCTCCCCAGAAATGGCCCTCTGGCCCCCCAGGGACTGGGATGGGTCACAGCCTCATCCAGCAGGTATGGTGCTGGGCAGGCTGATGATAAGCCAGCAGAGCCACAGCTGCTGCAGCTAGGGAAGAGCAGTTGAGTGCACCAGCAAGTGGGCAGCTTGGCTTGAGCTTTCTGCAGTTTTCATGGCTGTGTAAGGAACAAAAGAGCCACTGTGGTGTTTTAATTAGCACCTCAGGCTTCCTTCACTTCTTCTGCCAGTTCAGTCTGTAA
This sequence comes from Psilopogon haemacephalus, assembly GCA_013396835.1. Classification (NCBI taxonomy): domain Eukaryota; kingdom Metazoa; phylum Chordata; class Aves; order Piciformes; family Megalaimidae; genus Psilopogon; species Psilopogon haemacephalus. The sequence goes on from VWZI01009662.1 coordinate 575,249, forward strand.
TTTCTGGAGTGCCTCTCCTTCGTTTGAATGAAAAGTCTCAAAGGCCTGAGAGTCTGCATCTCCTCCTTTGTGCAGCTGAAGATCAAGGCTCAGGCATCTCAGACACACTGCTGCTAAAACACACTTAAAATTGCCTCTCCCTGCACATCAGCTGCTGTGGTCCATCCACAGCCCAAACAATAGTTTTGGTTCTCTCTCAACACCTTTGACCCAGTTTGTGTGCTCTGCCTTCTGCTCAAATCCAGGCAGCAGTGAGCAGAGCCTGTCCCCCCCCTCCTCACCCCCAGCCCTCACACACAAACATTGATCCAATCCCCTCTCAGGCTTCTCTTCTGCAGCCTAAGCAGCCCCAGGTCCCTCAGCCTCTCCTCCCCAGGCAGTGTTGCAGTCCCCTCAGCATCCTCACAGCCCTCCCCTGGACCCTCTCCAGCAGTTCCTGTCCCTCTGACACTGGGGAGCCCCAAACTGAAGGCAGTGCTCAAGATGAGCTCTGAGCAGGGCAGAGCAGAGGCAAAGGAGAACCTCTCTGGCTCTGCTGGACACACTCTGCCTAATGCCCCCCTGGACCCCATTGTCCCTCTTGGCCCCCAGGGCACATTGCTGTGCCATGGATCTTCTCCCCCAGCACTCTCAGCTCCCTCTCCTTGGGGCTGCTCTCCAGCAGTCCCCTCCCAGCCTGTGCTGCATCCCGAGAGGCATGGGAGGACAGAGGCTTCCACCCCTCCCTTGTTACCATCTCTCCCTGTGCATGACAGATGCTGCTCGAGGAAAAGGAATTAAATTCTGGAAGGAGACAATTGTAGGAGCTGAGACTGTCAAGGAGAAGTGCTGAGTCCCCAGGCCAGGTTTGGGAACAGAGGAGCAGAGTGAGACACTGCAGCAGCCCAGCAGGCTGAGCAGCAGCCACGGGTGAGGCTCCTGCTGGTGTCTGACCATGAGAGGCACAGCAGAGAGGTTCCTGTTCCCTGCTTGGTAACGTTTTGGGGGAAGAGATGTGTAAAACTCCAGGACACTGGGATGGCCCAAAGGAACAGCCTGGGGCAGTTGTAAACAGGCAAACCAGGACCCTCCTGTAACAGAAGGGTTGCTCTGCTGTACATCAGCTTTAACAACAACCCTGCAGCACTTTCCTGCTTCTCAATCAAGAAGAAAGATTAGGAAGAGAGAGATTCCTTCTCCCCACACGCAGAGGGGATGGGGCAGTGCCCCACTCAGACTCAGACCCAGGATGGGACTCAGCTTTTGCCTGTGTCCCCAAGATACAGCAGAGAGCTGCCCTGGGTGCATGCTGTGGTGACTCTGGCAGGTACCTACCCTGGTATTTAGTGGCTGTAAGGAAGAAGAGCAATTGCTGTTATCTTCTGGATATCTTCTTAATCCCACCCCGAGCCTGTTTTCCATCAGGAGATGGAGTTAAAGGAATTCAGACTCTGCAATCAGCATGGCTGGGGGATGTCCCTGCTTGACAAGAATTGTGAGGCTCTGAGTGGTGTGCTGGGTGGTTAATGAAGCCACCTAGAAAGGCTGACAAATTTGCATTCATGTTGAAAGAAAACAATAATAATAATAATAATTTGAGCCTGCTGAAAAGTGCTGCTCTGACAGCCCTGGAGAGTGCCTCCTGCTCACCCACAGGCACAGAGCAGCCTCTGCTCCTGCTGTGCTGCTGCTCTTTGGGCAGAGCTCAGCCTGGCTTTGGACTCTGCTGCTCCTTCCTGAGCAGGAGCCCCAGCCCACCCTGCAGCCCATGACTCTGCCACCTCCAGCCCCATCCCTGGGCTCAGAGGCAGCTGCTGCAGGCTGCATGCCCAGACACAGCTGCACCACCAGCTCCTGGCCATGGCTCATGCATGGGGCAGCTGTAGGCTGGGAGCTGAAGCAAGGAGCCCCTCCTTGACTTGGAGTATCCCAGGCCCTTTCTGCTAAGCTGGGGAGCAAACTTCAGCTCCAGCACATGCTCTCAATTAAGCATATCCCTGTTGAGGTTGGAAGTGAGCCTTGAGATCATCAAGTCCAACCACTAGCCCAGAGCTCACAAACTGAGCTGTATCTCTCAACACAGCATTGCCCTAGGCCCCCTCTTCCTTCCTTTCCTTTCCTTCCTTCCTTGGGGCCTCAGAAGCTCTCAAGTCAAATCTGCAGTTGGCTTTCAGCACTTCCAGGATTCAGTGGCCCCCAGCACAGAGGCTTTCTGGGTCACTTTCTCACTTGTCTCACAGAAGCAGCTCACTGATGTTCCACCAGTGTAAGTCTGAGGTGACAGAAGAGCCCCTGGGACCCCAGCTGCTGTAACCTGTTGCTGCCCAGCCTTGGCTGGCTGCATGGTTTCTGGCCAGGCTGTGCTGAGATTGTCTCAGGAGCCTTGACAGCAGCAGGGCTTTGGGCTAGGAGAAAGGTTGAACTTTCACTGCACACTAAAGCAGCTCCCATTCTCCACCAGGCTTTGCCAGGACAGGCTTCACTGGTGAGAGAGGCAGCAGGGAGGAAAACAACAGGGAGAGACAAGGAGAAAAGCAAAGGGAACTAAGGACTGGGTAAATTCTGGCCAGCAGTTGTCTGTAATAAGGTTTGACTGTATTAATTAATTGAGATGTGCCTTGGAGAGCAGGAGCTGCTGCTGCTGGAAGTCAGCCAGGAAGCCAAACCCTTCATTTTCTCTGCAAAGCTGCTGATTAGAGCTAATCTCTGGGGAGATGGGCAGCCTCTGGGGGCCTGTGACACAGCCACGGGGACAAACTGGCTCTCAGGAGCTGCCCAAAGAGGTGGCCAGGGCTGGAGGTGGACAGAGTATTGCAGTGGACAGAGCCAGGTTGTCCTTTCACATCCACTTCTGCTTGGTTTCCCACGTGAAGCCAAAATGCACATCTGCCCTTTCTGTGTGGGAAGAAAAGCAGCCCAGAGGCTGCCTGCACCCAGCAAAGTTCAGGTCAGTGCTGCAGCTGAGGCTACCCTCGAGCCCATCCTGCCAGTCTCACTGACTGCCACATGCTCCTGTCTGGCATTGCTGGGAGCAGGGACACAAAGTGTGACCTCCTGGTCTCAAATAAGCTCTCCCCAATCACCCTGTAGGTGCCATGGACCTGTGCTCCAGATGGGTGCCAAGAGAAATGTGGCTGTGAGGTGCCCAAGGCAGAAGATCCTCCAGTCTGCTCGTGAGCCTGCCCTGCTCCTGGTGCTGTGGCTCAGTCCTGGAAGGTCACCAAACATTGGCAGTCATGGCTGAGTCTTGTGGCCAAGCTCAAACCCCAGCATCTGTGCATCTTTCCAATCCAAGCACTGGTGCTGACCTGGCTGGGAGAGGACCAAAAGGTCCTTTCCAATCCCACTTCTCTGCAATGCAAAGCAGAGTTGCTGCTTGCTGTAGGTGTAGCGTGGAGGAACCAGCAGGAAGCCTTTGTGCCCTCAGGCCCTCCTCTATGTCCCCAAGGACAATCCTCCCACTGGCACCACCAGAAGTGACAGAGGTCAAGAAACATCCTGCAGCCCTGTTGACCTGGCAGTGGGAGCCTGGTCTGAGGCTCAAACACCACAGCATGGACCCAGAAGAAAGAGAATCAGTGGAAGAGAGAGACCTCTGTGCCAGACTCTCTGAGTCCCACCTCTGCCTCCTGCAGTTCTCTCTCAGGGGTTTCCTGTGGGAGCAGAAGGAATCCCTCATACAGCTGCTCAATTTTCTCATCTTCTCTAGGAAATGCAACCCCTGTGGCTTGGGCATTTGTGAGTTGGGTTTAGATCTGACAGAGTGAAAGTGCTGCCTGCTGCAGCCCTTATGACTCTGCTTTGCTTTCTGTTGCCAGCAGGTGAGAAGGTGCTGCACAGAAATGGGTGGGGTTGAGATGTGCAGCAGTAAGAGATCACAGAATGCCAGCATGGAGGAACTGGATGTCACCTCTGGAGACCACCCAGTCCCACACTTGGGTTGGAAGAGGCTCTTAAGGTCGTCCAGTCCAAGCCCTCTGCAGTCAGCAGGGTCATCTTCAAGCAGAGCAGGTTGCACAGAGCCTCTTCCAAACCTCACCTGGAATGTTTGCAGGGATGGGCATCGAGCACCCCTCTGGGCAACCTGCTGCAAGCTGTTCACAGGTCTCTTCCAAAAGCAAAACCATTCTATGATTTTATAGTCACAACTTTCCCTGCCTGGAAATTGCCTCTTCAGCTGCATTTTCTTGCAGTATATTACAGCCTCTAAGTTGAGCTCCCCAAGCCTCAAAGGAGATGTAGAAACCTCCTCTCCATGCTTCACTTATTTAGGAAATATACTGAGCTGTATCATCTTTGGAGGGCTTTGCAGGAGGCTTTCTCCATGGCATGCAGCTGAGAGGAGAAGAATCTCCTCACAGGACAGCAGAGATGCAGTGGGAGGAGCAAAGTCAGTCTGGACCCATTGTGAGAGGGATCAGCACAGGGGCAGGGCTGTGTGCATCCCAGGCTCACAGGATGCCAGGGGCTGGAAGGGACCCACAGAGCTCATCCAGTCCAATCCCCCTGCCACAGCAGGACCAGACAATCCAGCTCAGGGCACACAGCAACACATCCAGAGAGAGTCTGGAAAGGCTCCAGACAAGGAGACTCCACAACCTCTCTGGGCAGCCTGTGCCACTGCTCTGGGACCCACACAGGCAAGAAGTTGCCTCTTGTGTGGAGCTGCAACCTCCTTTGCTGCAGCTTCCATCCATTGCTCCTTGGCCTATGGCAGGGAGCAGTGAGCAGAGCCTGTCCCCCCTCTCCTCACCCCCAGCCCTCAGAGAGTTACAAACATTGATTGGATCCCCTCTGAGTCTTCTCTTCTGCAGACCACAAAGCCTCTGTCTCTGGTGACTCTTCCACACAGCCAGATGTGGCTCTTGCCTCTCTCGGTGTGTGCCCATGCTTGGCTTGAGCAGTGTGAGCAGCGTGGGTGTGGGAATGCTCTCGGGTGGCTCCGTGGCCACGCACTCGTGGGTGTGTGCCCACCACCAGCCTGCCAGCCCAGGGGGATCCTGTGTGCTGCTGAAAAGCCTTTTTGCCTTACAGCGTAAATTAAAGTGCGACTGCAACGAGAGTCGGGAGGGAGCCCAGGAGAGAGGAGAGAAGATTGAGTATGTGCATATTTAAAGTGCTTTATGTCTGTGAATGTTTATTTGGGGAAGAGTGGAAGAGAGGCACTGACACTACAGATAAAAATAATACAGGGAAATACATCTCTTTTATTATTAAATTATGGATTAAAACAGGGAACGTGGGGGAACAGAGCAGCATCCATCTCTTCGTGGAGCCTTTCCATAACAATCAGCATAAAGTAATGTAGCAGTACCTGACAGCTTAAATAAAGATAGGAGCTGAGGCTTCTATCTGCACATTTATCTCCCCTGATCCAGACAGGGTAAAGAGGCATAACAGGCTCAGATAACAGCAGCAGCTCCCAAACGCCAGGCAGATTTTATACTCGGTTACTCCACATAATGCCAACATTGTTAGAAAACAAAAGCACCATGAAGGAACATTTGTTTCCCCTCCCTCCCCTTCACCTCTTTTGGTTTTTTCATTCTCCCTCCTCCTGCTCTCTCACCTCGTTGATCCCTGTGTGCAACACCATGGGGCAGATCTGCACCTCAGGGGGCAGCCTCAGACTCTGCAGGGCAGCAGCAGCACATGGGATGAGGGGGAGGAGAAGTGAGGCTCAGGTGGGTGCACACAGATCCTGTGCACAGAAGCAGAGAAAGCAGCAGGCAGCTCCCTGGCCTGCTGCAAGCTGTCACCAGGCCTATTGCAGCCGACAGCTATCGACCAGTGCATGCCAAGCCATTAACCTTTGCCACCCAACACGTCAGGCACAGGGGCAGGGAGAGCTGTGCCACAGCTGAGCTGAGCAGCAGGTGGGAGGTGCAGGCAGAGATGCAGCACAGCCTGCCCCAGCTGGTGAGCTGATGGAAAGTTGTGCTACAGCCAGGTGCTGCCAGGGGCCCCTGCTTTGTTGAGGTGCACTTCATCTTGGAGCTTCTGCCCTGGCCACACAGACCTTGCGTCTGAGGCACAGTCTCATCAGTGCCAAGTACAGGGAGATAGTTCCTTGCCCTCCTGGGCCTCCTGCCCACACTATTGCTGATCCAAGCCAGGATGCTTTTGGCCTTCTTGACCACCTGGGCACACACTGGGTCATCTTCAGCCTGCTGTCAACCACCACCCCCAGGTCCTTTTGCTTGGCGTGTTCAAGGTGGCACCACAGCCAGAAAACTCAACTCAAATTTCCATGCTAATATCCATGCCTCTGGAAAATGTAGCCCCCCTCAAAAGGTGCAAACAGCACAGGAGCATTGCTCTGGGCATCAGCTGAGAGACAGCACATGGCAGCAGCAGCCAAGGCCACGCTGCTCTGAGGGGCTTAGCATCCAGAGGACCACACTGCTCTGCTGACCTCGCTCAACTGCCTTTACTGCCAAGCAGCACTCCTGAGCCCACCTGCAGTTCTCTCTTTGCCTTGCCCCTCCGCTTGCAGGCTGCAAGAGCTGCCTCTGTGGTCCCAGGAAGCTGCTTCTCTGGCTCTACAGAGATCTGCATCAGGTCCTTCAGAGCTCAGCTGCACCACAGAAGGAGCCTGGATTTCTACGTCTGCCTTCCCAGGCACCTTTCCTGCTATGAACTTCGCCAATTTTTCCCCCCAGTGGGCAACACAAGAAGCTCATTGCCTCTGCCACAGCCAGTTGAGCAGAATCATAAACTCACAGGTTCAGAGAGTCCTTTTGGTTGCAAGCTCATCAACTCCACTGTCAGGTCACTGACTTCACATCAGCCTGTGGGACCTGAACATCTTCTGAGACTTCTATCAAATCTCTCTAAGCTGGCCACTGGGCTCAGAGAGTGCTGGGGGTGGAGAGCCTGACCCAGATACACAGGAGTCATTTTCTGAGGACAGCACAGGCTGAAGACCAGCATCATTAGCCTGTGTGCCTTGAGCTGAAGCAAACCTTCATTCCCACTGGCCTGAAGGGGGTTCTCCAGGGACACCTATATTTGGCTAGTTGAGTTGTTACGAGAAGAAAAAGTTCTTGGCACCACTTGCTCCAGGAGACAGGAAAAATATTGGCAGCAGCTACCCAGATTTTTTGGAAAACATTTACTTTGGAGTCCCTGCATAATGGAAGGTGACAATAAGAATGATTGTCCAAGCCTGACTTGGAGCCAGTGCCTCAGGGAGCTTCCTGCCTTCCTCACCTTCGTTTCCAAGGAGGATGGGGCCAGGTCTGAGAGCAGGAGGCCAGGTCTGAGGAGCAGGGGGGGTCTGGGAGGTGGAGTGGGTGAGGCCAGGAGTAGAGCACCAAGGGAAGGCTGTTTCATTAAAGAGAAGGAGGATTCTCATTCTCACCTGTTAACCACAGGCAGAGCCCAGGGCTGGCCAAGCCTCTTGGCTGATCCAGACCCATGCTCTGGCCCTGAGACCCCTCCCAGCTCTACCATCAGATGACCACTAAGAGCCCTGGCTGAGCAGCACCACCCTCCTGTGGCACCCTCAGCAGCAGTGTGGGATACATGGGGTGAAAGGCAAAGGAGGGGTGACAGAGCTCTCTCCAGCCCCCAGTTCCAAGGGTGCCCCTGTGCCTAGTGACACTGCTCCTGTCCTGGAGACCACCCAGGCCCCTCTCTGGGCTCACAGACACACCTGTGACCTGCAGACCCTACACCTTGCTGCACCATTTAATCCTCAGAGCCATCACCCACCAATTTCCTGAGGAACAAACAATGACCAAGCCCCAAGTCTAGCCCAGACTGAGGCCCTGCTCTTTCTTTTTCCAGTAAGAATGAGAAAGAAAAATAACCTAAACCTTTTGCTCTAACACTCAAACCCTTTCCTTCCCCTGCTTCATGCTGCTGCTCTCTCCCCTCCCCTCCCTGCCTTCCAGAAGTGTGACTAATCCTCTGCCTCCCCTTGTGCTGTTACCTTGAAGGTATTTATAGAGTGGGATCATGTTCTCTCCTTTGTCTTTCTTGCCTTTCCAACTCTGGCTAAACCAAGCTGCCTCAGGTTGCTCTCCTGTGTCATATCCTCCCCGAGGTCACACTCAGTGCAATGGGGAGCCTGGAAAGGCTTTGCCTGTCGGCGAGGACACTGCAGAGCTGACCCAGCCCCTGCACAGGATGTGCAAGGAGCTTGGAACACACTCAGAGAATCACTCAGGTTGGAAAAGACCTCTAAGATCATCAGGTGCAACCTTCTACCCAACAGGCACACTTGTGATGGAGTAGCTCTGCATGTGCTCATCATCAGACCCCCCATGGCTCTGTGCCCATCTGGGTGTGCAGGTTCCCACAGCAATTATCCAGCACTGGCATTTCTTTGCAGGGGAGGTCTCAGCAAGGAGCAGAGGGGCAGAATCCCCTCTCTGGACCTGCTGCCCACAGGAGGCCTGGCTGGCCATGGCCAAAAAGCAGCTGAGCAGTTTTAATAGGTGTGGCAGGCAGAACCCCATCAGTCAGTGTTGGAAGGGACCACAAGGATCAGCCAGTTCCAACCCCCTGCCATGCCCAGGGACACCCTACCCTAGAGCAGGCTGCCCACAGCCTCTGCCAGCCTGGCCAAAAACACCTCCAGGGATGAGCTTCCACCACTTCCCTGGGCAACCAATTCCAGGCTCTCACCACCCTCATGCTGAGCAACTTCTTCCTAACCTCCAATCTGAATCTCCCCATTTCCAGCTTTGCTCCATTCCCCCCAGTCCTATCACTCCCTGACAGCCTCAAAAGTCCCTCTCCAGCTTTCTTGTAGCCCCCTGAAGATACTGCAAGTTCACAATAAGGTCACCTGGGAGCCTTCTCCTCTCCAGACTGCACAGCTCCAACTCTCTCAGTCCCTCCTCATGGGAGGAAAGGTCTAAAATGATCACCTGGATTAATTCATGGTTCTTGGAGATGACACTGAGGAGAGGGTAAATGTCCTTCTTGTTCTCCTGACCTCTCTCTGCTGATTTAAAGGAAAAGCTGAGCCCAGGTGAAAACTGGAGGGGTGTGAAGCCCATCTCCTGCAGCCTGCTGGGACCATCCCTGTCTGCTGGGAGGGCAGGAAGTGAGGGACAAGGTCCACTCCTCTGCTGCTTGACTCAGAGCCCATCTGGAAGATGATTTTCTGTTTCCCTAACAAAAGCAAGTAAAGCAGAAGAGGAACGTCCAGGGCTTTATTTTAGTCCTCATTTTTCTTCCCCTGGAATTATCTTTAATAAGCATTTTATTTTCCACTTGCTATCTTTTATTGCAGTTTTTACTGGTCCTGATCTGTCACTGTTGTTCTGAAGCCAAATTGTGCCAAAAGCTCAGTATTTTTCTGGGGCAATGAGCTGCTTCTTCTTTTTTTTTTTTTTTTTTTAA
>VWZI01009662.1:584610-597627 GCA_013396835.1 Psilopogon haemacephalus
CAAGCCTGCTCTTCTACTGGAGGCTTTTTGGTTTTGCACCCTGGAGCTGCACCCATCCCTGAGGCAGATCACTGAACTCAGACCTCTGGCTTCAACAGTGCACATCTCTCACCTCGGCACAAAGCAGGATCCCTCTCCCTGTGAGTGGAGGATGGGAAGAGCTTCAGAGCAGATTGGGCAGCTACTGCACTGGGATTCAGTTCCTGCCTGAGTCCCAAAACGGGAGCTGGGTGGATGGAGTGCCCAGCAGGTGATGCTAAAAGTCACCTTGCTCCTGATGCTCCTCCCAGCTTTCAGTGAGCTGCTTCATAGGTTCAACATGGCCAGGTGCTGGGTCCTGGACTTGGGACAACAGCACCATGAAGGCTCCAGGCTTGGAGCAGAGTGGTTGGAAACTGCCTGGCCCAAAAGAAGCTGGGACTGTTGATCAGCAGCAGCTGAAGATGAGCCAGTGAGTGCCCAAGTGGCCAAGAGAGCCACCAGCATCATGGCCTGGATCAGCAATTGGGTGGCCAGCAGGACCAGGGCAGAGATTGTTGCCCTGTACTCAGCACTGGTGAGGCCACATCTTCCCAGGGCAGTGGTGGAACCCCCATCCCTAGAGGGGTGTGCAGCTGTGGTGCTGATGGACATGGTTCAGTGGTGACCAGAAAGGTCTCTTCCAAACAACCAATTCTATGATGCATACAAACACCCCAGGACAAGCTCTGCACTGCCACCTGGGTCTGCCTCAGAGGACTTCCCCTGCCTTGCCCCTGCCCTGTTCCCCACTCTGGTGCATCATGTTGCAGGGCCTGGCAGACACCCAGGCACAGGTACCATAAACTCCCATCCTGCAGGACATTCCAGCAGCCCTCTGGGAGGACTTCCCTGCCCTTCTTTTCTTATCTGGGGAGTGTTTGCTAATTTGTTTGTCTGGTGTTGTTGTTTTCTCTGTCTCCTGTGTTTATAATGAATAGTTACAGTTAATGTGATGGCACATAAAGAACTCCACCAGGGATCTGCAGCCCCCTGGGTCAGGTGCTTAATTACTAACAGGCTTTCCAGCACACATTAAGGATTGGCCTGGCTGAGTCTGGAGGGAGGAAGAAAGAAGCAGTATCAGGAGAGGGAGATAAATTTCCCTGCATTAGGCCCAGGGGGGTGGTAGCTCTCAGCTGCTGTACCCAGTGTGGATGGCTCCACACTCCACGCTGAGGGATGGGGCTCAGAGCTGTCACTTCACAATACACTTCCCCTGCTGAGACTCACATCACCTCCTGCAGACAGGGGAATCCAACCCCTTAGGGCTTCACCAGCTCCAAAATGTCTCTCAGACCTTTATGCACCTACACTTTCCTCCTCTCAGTTCCTGGGTTCCCTACCAAGCTTTGTCTGCACCTTCTGCCCAGCCTCTCTGAAGCCCTTTCTCCCCTGCTTCCCCCCTCCAGACCAGAGTCCGCTCAAGACCTTCCCTGCTGTTCCATCCCCACATCTAGCCCTGATGGAGAAGTCTTTTGCTGCAAGTTTGATGCTGATCTTTCACCCAAACAGTAGGGGATCCAGTAGGATGGACCCTGGAGAGGTTGCTCAGCTGAGTCTCAGGACATTTCCATTAGTTTGTCCCTGCAATTAACATCCTAAATCCTCACCCCATAAAAATCCAAACAAACAAACCCCAAACCAACCAACCAAGAGAAGAGGTGATCCATCCAAGTGAGCAGGAACACCCAGGGAATTCTCTGTGAGTGGGGCACCTGAGCACATTTCAGGGGTTCCCTGGGGCAGCACTGCTTATGGCTTTAAGGTGTGCTAAAGCACACGAAGCCTGACAAGCTCCTGAGTGATCCTATCACCTTCCCAAAGGGCAACCTGCTCTTCTCTCTTCCTCTAAGTAAGCAGATGTTGTCCTGGCTGAAAGCAAAGCTCCTCTTCTGGGGGGTGCTGGGGGTGCAAAGCTGGATAGGAGCCAGCACTGAGCACTCACAGCTCAGAGCCAGCCCTGCCCTGGGCTGATCCCCAGCAGTGTGGGCAGGGAGAGGATTCTGCCCTCTGCTCTGCTCAGACCTCAGCTGCAGTGCTGGGGCAGCTCTGGAGTCCCCAGCACAGACAGGGACCTGTTGGAGCATAGCCAGAGGAGGCCACAGCAGTGCTGGCAGGGCTGGAAGGGCTCTGCTGTGAGCCAGGCTGAGAGGGTTGGGGTTGCTGAGCCTGGAGAAGAGAAGGCTCCAGGGAAGCCTTGTGATGGTGAAGCACTGACCCACCCTGCCCAGAGAGCTGCTGTGTCCCATCCCTGGGAACATCCCAGGCCAGGTTGGACGGGGCTGTGACCAATGTGCCCCTGCCCATAGACCTTTAAAGGTCAATTCCAACCCAAACTATTCTGTGATTCTGTTCCTAGTCTATGCAGCTCAAGTTGCTCCTCACTCCACCTCCTCACCAGGCAGACATCATCATCTTCACATTCCCTTGAAGGTATTTGTAAGCTGTGAGCACCAGGACTCCCTGAGCTCTGCTTCCCACCCTGGAAGGAAAGCTCAGCTGAGATGACTCTGCCCATGCCCCTCTGATGTGGCTGTGACAGGCAGCCCAAGGTGTGCACTTTGTTTCTCAAGCATCCTCCCTGGCTTACATTCTCTTACTAAGAGGAAAAACAAAGCAAATGGATTGGAAGGGAGGAGGGAAAGGGGAAAAAAAAAAAATAAAAATAAAAGCCCTGCCATGAAATTGCTGTAAGTCATGTGTCAAATCAAGTAACCCTTGCAAGGAGGAGTGCAATCCCTCACCCTGCAGAGGAAACACTTAGGCAAACTCAGCCTTGGCTGGGGCTTTACACAAACAGGTCAAACGGCTTTGATTCATTCCAAGCCCTGTCTAATAACTCAGCCTGCTGCTTGGCTCCCCTCTCCATTAGGGGCTGGCAAACACATCCTCCTAACCTGCAGCTTTATTACAGGAGGCTCACGGCGCGGGGATTTATGTCGCCGCACACCTCCTGACATCTTTTTAAGGTGCCTTCTGCTGTACATGCCCCAATATCAAAGGCAAACACAGGCAGCAACCCAGCAAAAAAAAAAAAAAAAAAAAAAAAAAAAAAAAAAAAAAAGGCACAACCACAAAAAAAAAAAAAAAAAAAAAAAAAAAAAAAAAAAAAAAGAAAAAAAAGAAAAAAATGCCTGGTGCTACAGGAGACATCTGCTGCCTATTTCCAGAGTGCAGGTAACCGAGTCAGCTGGGTAATATCTGAGACATTGCCGTCAAGCCTGTCACGGGGAGATGCATTTTTCTTCCCGTGCATGGAAGTTAAAATCTCGGCAGAAATAGCCAGCCTGTTATTAAGACTTGTTTATCCAGAGTCACAGAGACAGGGAATGCTGAGAAGCTCTGAGCCTCCTCCTGGCTTTTCTCCCTGGGACAGGTGTGAAGAAGGGGGCAGGCTGGCTGCAAGCTGGGTCACTGTGTCTGCCCTGCTGCGGGAGCCAGCCCGCGGGACCTGGACACCAGGGACAGACTCATGGGTTGGGGGGAAGGGACCTTGAAGATCAGCCAGTTCCAATCCCACTGCCGTGGGCAAGCACACCTCCCACCAGCCCAGGCTGCTCAAGTCCTCATCCGACCAAGCCTTGAACATCCCCAGGGAAGAGGCATCCACAGCCTCCCTGGGCAACCTGTGCCACTGTCTCACCACCCTCGCATTTCCAATATCAATCTGCCCTCCTCATTCTTCAATCCATTCCTGCTTCTCCTGTCACTCCCAGCCCTTGCCAAAAGCTACTTCCCAGCTTTCCTGTAGCCCCCTTGAAGTACTGGAAGGCTGCTCTAAGTTCTCCCCAGAGCCTTCCTTCTCCAGGCTGAACAGCCTCAGCTCTCTCATCCTGTCCCCACAAGGGAGGTTCTCCAGCCCTCTGACCATCTTCATGATCTGTTCTGGACTGGCTTCAACAATTCAATTGCCTTATGCTGGGCACCCCAGCACTGGACACAGTGCTTCAGGTGGGGCCTCACAAGAGCAGAGTAGAGGGGGAGCATCACCTCCCTCATGCTGCTGGTCACACTGGTTTGATGCAGCCCAGGATACAGTTATGGGTGATGCAAATGAGTAATGAACAAAGAGAAAATCATGGTGGAGCTGATACATAATGGAGGGTCCAGCATGGGCAACAGGAGGAGGAAAAAATAAAGCAAATAATTCAATGAAGGCTGCCACAGTCAAAAGGAAAAAAAGAAGCAGCTGAAGGGAGAATTTCAAAGCCCTTTATGATTGATTTAACTCTATGAGCAATTCTCTGGGACAGGACCACATGAACTCTGTATGACTGCTGGCCCAGACACCAGCTTTGCTCCAAAAAATTCACAGCCAACATCCAAGTGAAGGCTCCCTTCCCACGAGGCTGTAGCTGCCCTGTGTTTTCCTTGCTCTGATTAATCAAGGCTGATAGGATTTCCCAGGTGGCTGCTGCGGAGGCATCAGCCTGCCTCGGTCGAGGCAAAGCTTGAGGCAAAGCCTGATCATTTTCCAGAGGCTGTGTTCCATTTGCCATCTCTGAAGGCAACCTGGAGCTCTCCCAAGACCTGTCCTGAGCATTTGCTGGGTCCAGCTCACATCTGAGTCTCTGGAAACCTCAAACGATGTGGTCAGGGACTGCCAGAGATGCTCCTGTTGCTGCCTCTCTGAAGAGTTGAGCGCTTGGCACAGGCACCTCCAGTTCCCCAGGGTTCTGCAGCTGTTAGAGGCTAAACTCAGCTGAGACCTGAAATGTGTGTGCAAAGCCTCCACAAAAGGCAGTCTGCAGCAGAGGCAGCTGGGACAGAACCATAGAGTAGAATCATAAAATCATGTGGGTTGAAAAAGACCTTTAAGATGTTCATGTTCAACCATTCACCCAGCGTTGACAGGTCCACCACTAAACCACATCCCCCAGGACCATCTTTATACTGGTTTAAAATCCCTCCAAGGATGGAGACTCCACCACTTCCCTGGGCAGTCTGGTGAAGAAACTGCTCCTCATGTCCAAGCCTGGTGCAACTTGAGGCCATTTTATCTACTCTGACCCTCACCTGGCTCCAACCTCCTCTCAGGGAGTTGTAGAGAGCCAGAAGGTCTCCCCCCAGCCTCCTTCTCTCCAGGCTGCACAAGCCCAGGTCCCTCAGCTGCTCCTCACAAGATCTGTGCTCCAGATCCTTCAGCAGCTTTGTTTGGTGCCCTTCACTGGACCAGCACCTCAATGTCTTTCTTGCAGTTAGGGGCACTCAAGGGACAAACACTCAAGCTTAGTCTTGTCTTCTGTCTTTGGCCCTCTTCTTCATTTTACAAGTAAGAGGAAGAGAGGAGAGACCAAACCCCAGCAGTTTCTCAGGTCTTCCCACAGCCCTTTAGCATCTGGAGCTGTTTAAAATCCCATCCCAAAGTGGACTGGTCAAAGAGGGGACATGACTTAGCCTGGCAGTGTGTGCAAGAGGAGCAATTGGATGCTGTTTTTGGAAGGAGCACCACAAAGCCTGCCCTGTTCTGCTCTCCTCAGCAAACTGGAAGGCAGCTGCCTGCTCTCGTGCAGTCAGAACGACCTCCCCAGCCCATATGTCAGCAGCAGCGTGGGGAGAGCTGCTAATAACTCTGTCAAAGCACTCAAGGCAGGCAGGTATTGCAGACAGGATTTTCCAGTTGGATTCAATAAATCAAACCCACAGCACAACTATTTTTATGGTGTCTTTCATGCAAACTGCTCCCCAGATGGTTTTGGACAGAGAGAGGAACATGTGCATGGAGGAGCTGCCAGTGGAGGAAGAAGAAGAAGAGGGATTTGCATGAAGGGAGGTGGGAAGAGATGAGACAGGAAATGGCCAAGGCAATGTGGAGCTGGGGACTATTGCTGTAAGCCAAGAGGGCAGAGGGAAGCTCTTCTTTCCCCAGGAGGACAGGAAAACAGTGCCCCAAGCACCCACAGAGGTTTATCTCTTGGGGGCCAATCATTCCCTCAAGCCACTTGCTGCAGGCAGCTGAATCCCAGCCCCCCACAAAGCTCCAGGTGGGCCAGAGAGTGCAGGAGAACACCCCAGAGGTCTGGCTGTGCACCATAGCCTGCATAGAAGCCACTCTCCATGGCAGAGAAAGGTGATAGTGCTGAGTGAACCCTCCCTGGAGGTGTTCAAGGCCAGGCTGGATGAGGTCTTGAGCGTCCTGATCTAGTGGGAGGTGTCCCTGCCTATGGCAGGGGGTTGGAACTGGATGAGCTTTGAGGTCTCTTCCAACCTAAACCATTCTATGATTCTGTGACTGCAGGACCCCCAGGGCAGACCTGGTGCAGGACTCTGCTCCCTGGGTCAGACAATGGAAGGAGAGGAAATGGACTCAGATTGTGCTGGGGAGGCTTAGGATGGATGGTAGGAAAAAAAAATTTTCTGGAAGAGTGGTCAGGCACTGGGGAGGTGATGGAGTCACCATCCCTAGAGGGGTTTTTGTGCTGAAACTCTTCTGTGATTCTGTGACTTCTTAGCAGCTCAGCTCCAGCAAGCTCCAGGGAGCTGCTTGGAGATATCCATAAAGATAACAACCTTCCCTAACAGCTATCAAGCTCTGCAAGTCAGCTGTGGTATCACTTGTTATTAGCCCCAAATCCTGGAGGAGTCACTTAATCCTTGATGGAGATCCTCATCCTTCATGAACACCTCTGCTAATTCCCTGTGGCAGCAGCAGCTTCCCCTCACCCAGGACTAATGTTGGCTTCCCCTTCTGAAAGTCCTTTCTGCTCTCCATAAAACATTCCTGGGCTGGTTTACTCCGTCTCCTTGACCACCACACCCCCTCCTGGACACACTGCCCCACCTGATCCCACCACTTTGATTTTCCTCCTTTCCCAATGCCCATCCAGGGCTCTTCAAACTCACTCTCCCTGCCATGACTTCCCAGCCTGCTTTCGGCAGGATTCCAGCTCATCTGGGAGCTTTTGGAGCAGGAGATGAAGGCAGCCCACACGAGGTGCTGGAGATGTCTGCCCAGCCCTTCTCCCCCACCCACTAGCACACAGCTCTCTCCATCATTCCACCCAGGCTTGAAGTTCACTGCCAGGAGGCGTTACCAGAGGGGATTTTGACAGATGTGTTTGGAACAAGGGAGCTGTTCTGGACGGGAGATTGGCAGGAACAAGCTTTTCACAGCTTTGTTCCTTTGTATTTCTTTTTTTTTCTACTGTCCTTCTGAAAGAACTGCTTTAGCAGGAGAACCACCTTTGAATTTGTCTTCTTCCACTGTTGGGTTGAGAAGAAAGAGGTCTTTTTTTTTTTTTTTTTTTTTTTTTCTTCATTATTTTTAAAGGAGCAAAAGGAATCTAAAGTCCACTGAAGGTAAAAGGAAGTCACAGCTAACTTGGGAGCAGAGTATTTTTAATCGTAAAGTGGCAAACTTTAGTGACATTAAAAGTCAGGTTCTAAAGTGACCAAGCAAAAAGTTATAAAAGTGAACAAGTCTCCTGAAAAAAAAGAAAAAAAAAGGAAAAAAAAAAAAAAAAAAAAAAAAAAAAAAAAAAAAGAAAAAAAAAGATGAAGGGAATTTCAGGCACAATAGGCACAATAGAAATTGCCTGTGAATATTGCCAGGAGTGCAGAGAAGACATTTCAGTGGTGCCCAGTGACAGGACAGGGGACAATGGGCACAAGCTGGAGCCCTGGGAGGCTCCATCTGAACAGGAGGAGAAACCTCTTTGGTGTGAGGGTTCTGGAGCCCTGGAGCAGGCTGCCCAGGAAGGTTGTGGAGTCTCCTTGTCTGGAGAGATTCCAACCCCACCTGGACACTGTGCTTCTGAGCAAGCTGCTGTGGGTGCCCTGCTTTAGGAAGGGGCTGGACTGGATGAGCTCCAGAGGTCCCTTCCAGCCCCCACCAGGCAGTGATTCAGTGGCTGTGATTTCTGTCTCCAAAGTGAAACCAAATCTCTACTCAGAGTGTTCCATATTAATTATTAGACTGAACTAGTACCAATCTTTACCCAGCAGTAATTACTGCTCCAGGCTGCAGAGGTGTGGGGAAAAAAAATTACTTCCTGGGTGTGCTGAGATCCTTGCAGAGGAATTTGCTCAGGGTTTGAGGACAGCCTGTTGAGGGAGAAGTTTTATTTCTCCTCTGCACCAATCTGGAGAGACATAAATATCCCAATCTTATTGATGCAAATAATGGCTCTCTCCTGTCAGAACTGACAGGGGCACTAATTTAAGGAGCTTTCCTCCTCTCTCAGACACTCTGGTGCATTTTAGAAAAGGCTTTTGCTCTCCCCCTGCAATCTGAGCTCCCCAACCAGGTGAAAAGCTGCCAGATGATCTCTTGTGTTCGACTGACTCAGTGAACAGCCTCTGGGAAACATATGCCAGAAATTATGTTGATGTCCAAGGACAGCAAAACCTGACAGATAAACACAGCAGGTGTCAGCAGAAGACAGCCCAGATGCCTTTCTGGGGTCCTGCCCTCCGTGGTAATGGGCCAGGAATGCTTCTTGGTCCCACAGAGACTTCACCACAAGCTCCTGCTTTCAGCTCTAGCCCAGATCTTACTTCTCATCCTTTAATTGATGTTGGAGTGTCCTCTGAATGCAGCTCAAGGGATGGGCAATGCTGTGGGGACTGCTTACAGTGTCCCTGTGAATGGATCTCACCTTTTCCATTTAATTATTTCAATGCTTTCTGGAGCATTTGCTTTGCACTAAGTCTTCCTGCATGCCTCACCTCTGTCCTGTGGGTGGGATTTCAGAGAGCCAGGGAACAGCTTGAGTTGGAAGAGACCTTAAAGGTCATCCAGATCCAACCCACCCACCATGTGCAGGGACCCCTCCCACTCCAAGCCTCATCCAGCCTGGTCTTAAACACTTCCAGGGATGAGGCACCCTCATTCTCTGGGCAACCTTTTCCAGTGTCTCACCAGCCTCATAGTAAAGTTCTTCCTAATGTGCAAATGAAATGCAGCCTGCTCTAGTTTAAAACCAGAGTATCTCATGCTATCACCACAGGCCAGTAGAAATAGTCCCTCTCAAGCTCTCCTGTAGGCCTCCTTCAGATACTGGAAGAGCACTATAAAATTTTCCCAGAGTCTTCTCTTCTCCAGGCTGAGTAGAGCCACTTCCTTCAGCCTGTCCTCCTGGGAGAGGTGGTCCAGGCCTCTGAGCATCCTTGTGGCCCTCCTCTGAGCCCTTCACAACAATTTCCAGCCAATGTCACACATGCAGGGAAATATCAGGGGACACTATGGCAGCAGTGAACTTCCCCAAGCCACCTCCTTGTCCACAGCAGTGTGCTCCTCTTCCGTCCTTGCTGCTGGCACTGATGTTCATGTGGTTGCTGGTGAGGCATGGCAGGGAGCTGATCTGGCTGAAAAGTGCTTGAGGAACATAAAAATTGTGTTCAGCTCTATGAGCTGCCTGGTCTAGATGATCCCTGAGCGTCTGTGCCAACTGCTTGTGAAGTAACAGCAGGAGCTCCCCATCTAGGCTGGATGAGGACCACCTTGGAGAGCCTTAGTTTCTCCAAGCCTTGCCTCCTTCACACATGATCCTCCTCAAAATGGCAAGGGACTGACAAACAAAAAGGAAGGCTCCCACTGCAGCCTGCATGGTGCTCAGCTAACAGGGCTGAAGCTAGGAATTGCCATGCTGAGGCTGCCCTCTCCAGCCCAGAACCCCTGATCCCCGTGGTGGGTCAGCCCAGGCACATCTAAACGAGCAGCCCTTGCCCACCCAGAACACAAACATCTACATGCATTGAATCTGCTGGGAGAGAGCTGAGCCTGCAAAGGTCAGATGCCAGCTCAGAGATGAAAAGGTCCTTCTGGAGACCCCAGGGTCAGAAGGCCAAAAGGTGAATGCTAGCTGAGATGGCTTTATTCCGGGTTGGATTGGAGGCTTTGAGTGTATCCCTAGCACCTGCCTGCTATTCCCAGTTGCACAGCTGAGAGTGGAGAGCTGCCCATTTGCTCTTTTCTTTGAGCCCACTTTCTCTCAAGAAAATCAATCAGCTCACCAGGCAGTCAATCAGGCAGTCAATCAGCCAGGCAGTCAACTCGACCCACTCGGAAAATGGATCCTGCAGAGACCTGGACTCCCACCCAGGGGCCCTGTGAGCCTCACAGGAAAAATCTCCAGCTCCGAGGGAGGCTGAGACCTCTCCCAGCATATAGTGCACAGCTCCAGCCCCTGCAACCCAGCAACTGTCCCTGCCTGAGGCTTGTCCAGGTCCTAGTGTTCCTCCAAACCCCTGGAACAAAGCACTCCCTGGCTGGACTTGTTCCTCTTGGGGGTAGTCGAAATCCATCTCCCACCCCCACGCCTTTGGAACTCGCAGGAGTTGCTGCTGCTGACATCTAGTGACTGGGAGAGACGAGAAAGAAGAGCCACATCCACCGGCAGAGAAACCTCCTCGGGGTCTTCCTCAGGAGGTGGGCTCCCAGCGGGGATGCTCGGGGTGCAAGGGAGGCAGTGCTGGACCATGCCGGGCGGCCCGGGATGTCCCAACCACTTCGATACATCCTTTCCCCCCCCGCCCCAGTGGCCACCCGAAGAGGACCATAGAGGACCAGCGCATCCTCCCCGCAGCCTTTCCTCCTCTAGTCAAGCACAGGCGCGTCCGGGGGTTTGCTGTCTCACAGAAGCACAGGAAAGGGGAACAACTCCAAACCCACAAACAGCCTAAGGGGAGCTGCAGCCAGGCAGGGGCAGGCAGCGAGGTGTCTCCCAGCAGTCACTGTCCCCTGCCAAGGGCTCCCAGCCCCGGGCTGCAGCCGCTCCGCGCACGGCTCCGGGGACGCGGGAAGCTCCCGAACCGCAGGCAGGAGAATCGTCCGCTCCGAGCTGAGGAAGAGCAGGATGCGAGCGGGATGCTCGAAGCCCGAGTGCTGGAGACCACATCCCGGTGGATGGGGTGGCAGCCCATGGGGACAGCCCCCGGTCATGCCACCAGACAAAGGGCTGCTTCTAGAGCTGGCGGAGAGCATTGCTGCCTCGGGATCTTAGCTCCCTGCTCCCAGGGAGCACAAAACAACCACGGACGCGAACACCTTGAGGACAGTCTAATTTAGGGGGAAGTGGGTGCAAGGAAATCTGCAGCAGGAACCTCTGACACACAGACACACATGCTAGGGTCAGACCACTGCTCGGGGTACGGTGCACGGTGCTGCACATCACAGCAGCAGAGCCGGGGCTGCCAGCCCTCTCCCACCGGTCCTGAGACCCTCATCTTCCACCTTCAGTCACAATGAGGTGACCTGGGGCCGTGAAAACCTTCACCCCCACCTCCACCACCGACACATCCCTCCAAGCTCCTCTTCCCCAGCAAGAAACATCTCAATACCAACCCGCCAAGTTCCTCTTCCCCAGCAAGAAGAGTCTCAATTCCAACCCTCCAACCCTCTAAGCTCCTCTTTCCCTCGCAAGAAGTGTCTCATTTCCCGGGGTAAAACGGAGTCATTTGGAGGCAAGCAGGGACTGTCCAGAGCGACAGTCGCAAGGATGCCAGCGCTCGGGTCCAGAGCAAAGGAGAGAACAGAAACCTGGGAGATGCTACCCACCGCTCCTAGGGTGCTGGGCAGGAGGACACCTGCCGTGCCCTCGGGATGCTTGAAACGTGTCCCCCGATGCGCACCGCAAGCGGAAAGTTGCCGTCCCTCCCCCTCTCCCCCCGCCGCTTCCTTTCTCCCGTGCTACTCACCCAGGAGGACCAGCGTGCAGAAGCAAAGGATGCCCCTCATCCTACCGCTTAGCACGGCTCGGCTCAGCCCGACTCGGCACGGCTCGGACCGACCGGCCGGCACGGCTCGGTACGGCTCGGATACGGCTGGGCACAGCTCGGTACGGCTCGGCACGGCCCGCGCAGGCGGTGCCGGAGGATGCGCGGAGGCTTGGGCAGGGCGAGAGGCGGCCCCGGCCCGGCCCTCCCGGGGCGAAGCTCACACCGCAGCCGGCTCGGCCCCGCTCCGGGCCCGGGTCATGCCCGCAGCCGGGCCAGGCTTCGCGGGCTGCCGCNTTCTTTGTGATTTTTTTTTCTTCCCTCTTTTTATTGAATTTGTTTTTTTCTCCCTTCCTCTTATCAAACTCCAGTCCGCGGGGCACAGCCTCCGCCGTGCCCGAGCGCCGGGGCAGTCCTCGCCGTTTTCCCGGGGCTGCCTCCGCCGTCGCCTCCGCCTCTCCGCGGCCCCGGCCCCGCGGGGAGGGGCTTGGCTGCCCGGACCCGCTCCTCCCCGCCTCTCCGGCCCCGGATCCCTGTCCCCCTGAAGTGCAGGGGAGGCATCACCCCAACAGGAGCAGCTGGCGCGGCCCCTTTCGCTCCCTGCCAGGATGTCCTTTCCCCCTCGCTGCCCTCCTGGAGGCTCCCGGCATCACCCCCACACCAAATCCTCGTCTCTTTGCAGCCTTAAACAGGCTGCTTGCTCAGGATGACATCCCCAGCTCCATACCCTTGGGATTTGTGCCCTGATCTTGACTGTTTGCTATCAGAGCCCTGAAGTCTCGGGCCGCATCCTACATCCTCCCAGCCACAGCACCTTCCACTAATCCCCTGCAACCTTCCAAATCTCAAAAAAAACCACCTCCGTAAATTCAGGCTCTGTGGTTTCATAACCTTCCATCCACGTCCTCATATCTCCTTTCCCATGGAGTCCATCCAGTCCCTGCAAGAGGTCCCTTGCCACCATCCCCTGGTGCTTCTGCCACCTCCCAGCCTCCCATGCCGTCAGTGCCCGTGTCCCGTCGGTGACCCTCCCTTTGCAATCCGAGCTGCAGAGCCTGGCTCCTAGAGCCACCTCTTCATCTTTATGATGACAAGCGAGCCTCGCTTCCCACAACCTCCATTTCATGCATGGAGTAGCTGAGGCACAAAATGTGAAGTGATGTCTTCAGGTTCACCCAGTAATTAACTGTCCGGCAGTCAGAAGCCTCATTTCCAAGTCAGTGCCCTGTAAACACAGCCAGCTCTGCTCCTAATGCAGCTTTGCCCTTTCAAAGGCCTTCTTTTCCTTTATTCCTCCTCCTCTCCTCTCCTCTCCTCTCCTCTCCTCTCCTCTCCTCTCCT
>VWZI01009662.1:600124-665254 GCA_013396835.1 Psilopogon haemacephalus
GTGGTTTTTTTTTAATAATCTGGAGATTGACATTTTTACAGCTGAAATGATTCCCTCCCCTCCTCCTTTTCTTAATAGCATGGTGAGGTTGTGTTCATTTCCAGCCTTCTTCTGACACCAAGGGGCCTGCTGCATAATCAAGGTGACCATGGTTCAGAACTGAGCTGGGCAGGTGTGATGCAAGAGGATCTTCAGGAGCAGGCAGAATCCCAGAGTGTGTCCCAATGTCTCAGAATCCCAGAATCCCATCACAGTATGAGTTGGAAGAAACCTCTGGAGATCATCCAGCCCAAGCCCTCTGCTAAAGTAGGTTCACCCAGAGCAGATTGCCCAGGATATCATCCAGGCAGGCTTTGAAACAAGCTCGTTCAGATATCCCAAAGGTCCTCTCAGTCTCTGTAGTGTTCAGTGCACCAAGTGGGCCATGGCTCATCCTGAGAAGCTGTGCCAGGTCCCAGGCACCCAGAAATCAGCACAATGCTGTAGAAGCAGCAGGGTTTGTTTTGTTCTGCATTTTCTGAAGCAGCAAGGTGATTTCTATGATCATCCAGTTCCAACCCCCTGTCATGGGCAGGGACACCTCTCACCAGACCATGTCACTCCAAGCCTCATCCAACCTGGTCTTAAAGACTTCCAGGGATGAGGCATCCACGACTTCACTGGGCAACACCTTCCAGCGCCTCACCAACCTCATAGCAAACATCATCTTCCTAATGTCCAATCTAAATGTAGCCTGCTCTAGTTTAAAGCCCCTGAGGGCAAGAATGAGCACTGAGAATCCTGCCAGTTCCTAATTTCCACTGGCAGTAGCTTGGGCTCAGCATTTCACTGCAGAGGAGTGGAGGAAGAGTGCATCATGAGCCCTTTGATCACTGTGGGTCTGTTGCTTCTGAACCCATCTGAATCTATCCATTGCCAGCAGCTGAACCCTAAATGAGGAATCCTCTCAGGCTGTTTTGCAGTGGACTTCTGTCCCTCATCCCCTGATGGGAAATGTCTGTGGAAGTGCTTTGCCACTGAAAAAAAAGTTCTGGTTTTGGTTTTGAAGCTGGAAAACTTCCTTTTAGAAGCAAGATTTGAGTCTCCTCTGGCAGCAATTAGAACTAGAGGGTACTGCTGCCTGTGAAAGCTGAGCCTCTCATTTACCTGTCTAAACACACATTTAATTTTCCTGCTTTTGGCACCTAAGCTTGAGAATTTTTCTTCTTACAGGTGGAACCAGAGTGTTGCAGAAATTGAGTCTGTGCCAGGTTTGTTTTTTTTTTTTTTTAATTTTCTGCTTTGTGAGAGGTATTTCAAATAAATAAAGAAATAAATAACCTCTGCAAGAGGGGCATTTATCGGTATTTGCACCTCTTTTATTTTTAACCACTTTGATTCAAGATCCCTCATGGATATCAGCTCTGGCATATGCTGGGTACATCACAAAGACTTTGTTTTTCTCCACAGAGCCTGAGTTCACCAAGCAAGTGGGCAAGTGTTAGCTGAGCTGTTTGCCTCCAGGGTCTCATTGAGGCTGTGCTGGGAATGCAGCTTGCAGGTGAGAGAGAGGGCAGCAAAGGGACTCCAGATTGAAGGCGAACACATAAAACCTTAGCAGAGTCCTGGTACCTCACGGGATGCTGCACAGAACAGTTTTTGGGTGGGCTGTGCTTCCCTGAGCCCTGCTTTCCAGCCTGGTTCAGGTTTGAAGATGTCACCTTTTTGACATAGCTCCATCACCCTGCGAGGATGCTGAGGGGACTGCAGTGCACCTGCTGAGGAGGCTGAGGTGCCTGGGGCTGCTGAGACTTGAGAAGAGAAGACTGAGAGGGGACTGAATCAATCTTTGTAAATCTCTGAGGGCTGGGGGTGAGGAGGGGGGGGACAGGCTCTGCTCACTGCTCCCTGCCATAGGCCAAGGAGCAATGGATGGAAGCTGCAGCACAGGAGGTTGCAGCTCAACACAAGAGGCAACTTCTTGCCTGTGTGGGTCCCAGAGCAGTGGCACAGGCTGCCCAGAGAGGTTGTGGAGTCTCCTTGTCTGGAGCCTTTGCAGGCCTGTCTGGAAGTGTTCCTGTGTGACCTCTGTGCTGCAGAAATGGGCAGAGGATATCTTCCTCCCTCGGCTTGGGTGATAATGGGGGAAACAGAGCAGGCTCTGGTAAAAGCATTTCCTGAGGAGTGATGAGCTGCTCTGTCAGTTTGTTGTATTTGGTTTTGCTCCCAAAGGCTGAATTAATGCAGAAAAATTCAGCAGGGAAAAAGGAAATGCACAGACAGAGGGAAATGTCTCTGCTGCTGGAGGGGAAGAAGGATGAGGAGGTCATCAGAAGTGTTTCCACATTTCTGGTTAATTGGACAGGTCCAGGCAGGTGGACCTGCCAAAGTCATTGATGAGCTGGGCTGTGGGGACATCTGAGGTTCTTCCCACATCACCACCTTCCAGCCAGGTGGCCCTTGGACCTCAGACCCCCTTTCACTCCTATTTATAGAAAGATTCAGCCTCAGGCTGAGCCTTGACACTCTGCAGAAGTACTGCCCTTGCTCTGCAGGGGCACTCAAGGGAGTGAGCAAGAACAGCTCACACACACCAGAGACACTCAGCCACATCCTTACCATACCTACCCTGCCCCCCCAGCCCCACTGCCTGGTACAGCTTCCCAGCCAGGTTCGGTGTCTCCAGGATCACTGCTCCCTGCAGCAGCTCTGCCCTGCCTGTGCTGCCTGACAAAATCTGCCCCTTTGTCCCCAGAGCCAGAGCTGCTGCTTCCCCTTCCCGAGGAATTCACTCTAATTGCCATAATCTGCTGCCTATTAAAACTGATAGCTCTGTTATCACTGTTAATAACAACTAATTAGTGAGGCTGTCACAGGGAGTGGTTGTGTAAGGGAAGGTATTTGTCCTTAGCTTCGCAGAAGGGCTCTGCATTAAACCAGAGGAAGGCACAGGGCTTCAAGGGCAGTGGAGCCTGGGGACTCTTAGTCCCTAGCAGTGACAAGGAGATGCTTCACCAGCTTTGGGAAGAGCAGATCCTCCCAAGCTGATCAGCCTCTGAAGGGCAGGGGCAAAGAGGCTGGGGCCAGACTCTTGTCAGTGGTGCCCAGTGCCAGGACAGGCGGCAGTGGGCACAAACTGCAACCCAGGAGGTTCCACCTGAACAGGAGGAAGAACTTTGTCATGAGGGTGCTGGAGGCCTGGAGCAGGCTGCCCAGAGAGGCTTGGAGTCTCCTTGTCTGGAGACTTTCAGACCCCACCTGGACACTGTGCTCCTGGGCAGGCTGCTGTGTGTGCCCTGCTTGAGCAGAGGCTTGGACTGGATGAGCTCCAGAGGTCTCTTCCACCCCTCACCATGCTGAGGCTCTGTGACTCTCCCGGCGCAGCTGGCTCTGCACATTTACTACACCAAAAACATCCCCTGGAAAGGTATCACCAGAACTCCTGAACGGCATCAAACAAACAAGCAAACAACAACGGCAACAGCAGCAAGCAGCAGTGGTGGCAGCGGCACAGGAGCAGGCAGGCAGGGGAGGATGCAATTTGAACACAGAATAAAAGGGGAAAGGTTTAGCTTCTCTTGACATCTTTGGAAGTCCCAAAGCCAGTGCACACCCTGAAAGCTTCACTGAAAGCTGACAGAGGTTGCACTGCAGCGTGAGTGATGTTTTCAGTGTCGGTGATGAAACATGAACACTTTTCCCACAGTCATTTTTTCCCGGTGAAAACCTGCTCAGTAAAAAGAAAAAAATAGCCCACATTTCTCATTCCTAATTCTCTGATTTCTTCCATATCCCAAAAGCTCCATAAAGCAGAAGGTAAATGGCTGCTTTGTCAGGAGAGGGGAGGCACTTGAAGGGAGATGATTTCTCGCCCCAAAGCCTGATGTGTGTCACTTTGTGATGGGATTGCCTGAGACCTCGCTCAGCTTTCTGCCTTTGAGAAGCACACTCCCAGAGCTGCTGCAGTAGGAGTGGAGATTGAGAGATAGAGTGAACCATTTTGGTTGGAAGAGAGCCTTAAGATCATAAGCTCTAACATCAACCCAGCGCTGCCAGGTCACCACTAAACCATGCCCCTCTGCATCACATCTACATGGCTTTGAAACTCCTTCCCCAGGCAGCTTGTTCCAGGCTTTGACAACCTTTTGTTTGAAGAAATTGTTCCTAATATCCAACCCAAACCTCACCTGGCCTGACCTGAGTCTGCTTCCTCTTGTCCTCTCACTTTTTGCCTGGCAGAAGAGATTGGTCCCTACCTCGCTTCAAGGTGCTCAGAGCTAACTGCACCAAATTCAATATGCTCCTGACTTTTATTGATTTTTTTTTTTCCCCATATAAAAGGATATCTTTAGGATCAATTCCAGATCATGGATGAGAAGTGAGCATCCCCTCCCACAAGGCAGTTTAGAACTAGAAGGAAGGCTACACAAACAAGCCCCCTCCCAAGCTCTGGTCTGTGCAGGAAGAGACTTTTTGGTCCTGAGCAGGAAGAAGCCTTCAGCATCCATCGCTGATGCCTACTGAGTGCTGCTCCTGCTGTGAACAGCAGCAGAGACCTTGCTCACTCTGGCAGGGAGTGCTGCTGCTTTCCCACCTTTGATAACACCCCCAAATCTTTGCAGTCTCTCTTGAAGCCCAGCAGCAGCAGCGATGCTGTGAGAAGATGGATGACCCCATCGCGGCTGTGCCGAGGTGGCCTCCTGCTGCTGCCAGCTTGGGGAGGTGAATCTGCTGCTTTGCTTTGTTTTACTGCTGCTGCCACTCCGGGGGGCTTGGCAGCTGCTCTCATTTGTAAAACAAAGAAGGACTGCTCCTAAAAACCTTCCTTAATGGACGTTTGGGACCTTGTAAAGGAAAATGGTCCTGTAAAAAATGCCACAAGGGCAAAGCTTTAGGTTCTGTCCTTTAATCTTCTTCCTTTCCCCTTTCCTCTTAAAACTGCTGCTGGCAGGCCACCTGCAGCCAATGTTCTTCCTCCTAAGTTGGAGGGGGAGCAATAACACATCCAGGAAGGTCCAGCTCCTAATGCCCACAGCTCTAGCCTGAGCACTCAGGCACACAGCCTGGTCCCTTGGCTTTGGCACAATGGGGTCACCTCCACACTGGGCACTGCTCAGGCTGCACCTCCAACACCGGGCTCAGTTTTGGGGCCCTCACTCCAAGAAGGACATTGAGGTGCTGGAGCATGTCCAGAGCAGAGCAACAAAGCTGGTGAAGGGTCCATAGCACAAGTCCTGTGAGGAGTGGCTGAGGGAACTGGAGAAAAGCAGACTGAGAAGAAACCTTCTGGCTCTCTATAGCCAAGTGTGGGTCAGTCTCTTCTCCCGAGTAATAAGCAACAGAACAAGAGGAGATGTACTCGAGTTGCTCCAGTGGAGGGTTAGGTTGGAGATGAGGAACAGTTTCTTCCCTGTGCCTGCTCTCCTTTCAGCTATCCCTGGGGCCAGGCAATCGCTAGGGGCACATTGAGAGGGCAGCAAGAGCTGCTCTGAATGCCCAGGGAGGAGCAGTCTGCAAGCCTCAGGCAGGAGCTGGCCAGCCTCAGCCTCCCTGTCCACCCTTCAGGTGGATATTTGGATGAGCAAGTCCTTGAGCTGGCCCCCAACATGATGGAAGAGATCAGCACAAGTTGGACTTGTCCTGTTTGGATGTGCTGGTGCCTCTGACGATTTTGGGAGGCACTTGTGGACAGGAGGGAGACGTTTCCAGCAGAATTCAGACCCAGGCTTTGATTTGAGGCACATTGCAGAGTGCTCAGATCTTGTCTCGGATTAGGAGGAATTTGGATCTGCCTTTGGCAGCTGCTTCCACAGTTTGGAGAATTCAGAGCCAGAAGCTGGCACCGATTTCAAAGCTTCTTTTTCATGACTCTTCAGGGCCTTGTTGTTATCTCAAATGATGCAAGCACAGCCCAGAGGCAGGTTTGAACTGAAACTTTCCAGCCCCTTTCCAAGTTTTCTAAGATATTCCAAGATTTTGACTTTGCCAACCTTTAGGGTGAGCATGGCTGGCAAATGTTTTCTTCTTTCCTGCAAGCAGAGTTAAAATCAAAACAAACCAAACTGGGAGGGGAAAAAAAAAAAAAAAAAANAAAATAAAAATAAACCTTTAATGAACCCAGTGTGGTGTGAGGCTCTGGCAAAAAGCTTCCCTCAGCTCAGCCTTGGGTGAGCAATGTGAGGCTTTGCAAAGGGAGCAGGCACCTCCCCCCTCCCTCCCCATAAAGAAATAAACCACAATGGTTTCATCCCTCTCAAATCACTCTTTGGAACGGTGTCAATGGGAACATCTTAACAGCTGCCCCCCGGACGCGCTGCCACTTTTCAGCGTCCTCAATCACCTTGGGGGAGAAACCCTGCCAAGATCTGCTTCCCCCAAAGCCTTCCTGCCCAGACTTCCTGATCCCGGCTGGAGTGCCTGACGGATGCCTTCACTGCCTCCATTCACACTCAGCTGGCTCAGGACATCACACACCATGATGGTTCCCCTTGGCACTTTGTGCTCTCTGCAAAGCCAATGCCCAGGCACGTTCTTTTTTTTAACTTTGATAGGTTCCAACCTCTCTGCTGGGCCAAACACTCCTGCCCTGCCACCCCTCCTGGAAGATGATTCATTGTGTTACTGCTTCAGAGAGTGCTTTCCAGTTTATTAGAAAGGAATCTTCCATTTCATTAACCAGGAAGTTTTACGAGTTTGGGGTTTTTTCAAAGCCTGGCAGCATCCTAGACCTTGTGCTCTCCAATTAGTGTTTCCAATAACCACTCCAATAGTGAGGGAAAATGTTATTTTCGAGGCCTGTATTCTCCCACATCTTCTCTCATGGCTTTTAAAATTGCATGCTGTGATGACTTTCCTCCAGGGAAGCATTGGAGGATACTCTTTGCTTCCAAACACAATTATAATACATCCCCTTGCAGTTCATCTTCCCCCTGGGCTGCAGCACAGGAGTGCAGAAGCAAAGCTTCCTACCCCACAATTTCTTCAGCCATGATAATTTGCTACCTACTCCAGGAAACCAAACATGAGCAGAGAAGGCTGTCAGCAGGAGAGCTGCAGAGTCGTTTTCCCACCCTTGTACTCCTGGAGAGCCTTCTGTGGTTCAAAGGGAAAGGTGCTCAGTTCCCCCCCACCCTGGTCCTCGAGTGGCATCACTTATCAGAGATCCTCTTGTGAGGCTGTTTCAACACAGCCTGGGTGGCACTGCCTTAGCACAGGCACTCAGGGGAACAGGTCCTGCCCCTTTTCTGTGCTCACTGCCCTGTTCCCAGGGGAGAAAGGCATCAGGTGAAGGGCTATGGGCAGAGATGCTCTCCTCAGGGAGCTAATGGGAGATGAGCTCTTCCCTCTTCTCAGGCTCCTTCTGCTGTGGGAAGAGAACAAGCTGGCAGTGACATGGTGTCACACTTATTGATTTAGCCCAAAATTCATTGCCTTAGCCCTTCCATACCCACCACCTTGACCCACAACCCTCTCCCGCCCTGCCAATCTCCTAAGGACTGATTTGCTTCAAGCAGAACCCCCCAGGGCTGCCAGCAGAAGCTGGTGAGCAGCTCAGGAAGCTTTGCTCCTGCCCTCTTCTCCTGTTGACTCTTTATATTTTCAATCAGTGTGCATAAGCCCAGACTATTTCTGATCAGGAGAAGGCACTCCTCCCACAGCACCAGGTTCAGAGCAGGGTTCACAGCTGGGGAATCATTCTTTTTCAAGTCTCTGGTTTTACTGGAAAATCAATAAAAAGCAACTGATGTAAGTCAAGCTCAACTCTTCCCTTTCTCATTTGCAGAGAAATGAAAAAAAAAAAACAAAACCACACCAAAAAAACCCAACAAAACCAAAAACCCAAGAAGCTGAAAAAAAACAACCCCAAAACCCATCACTTAGGGTCAGCCCCAAATATTTCCCTTGACCCCCTAATTAAATTTTGCAGTTCATTTCTAAGTTATTAAAAACAAACAGGCCCACTCTGAGAGAAATTCCACTCTGAAATGACAAATGGAAGCTGAAAGGCTTTGCTTTGAAATTGCTCTGGTGTTTCTGGATGTGAAACACAAGACAGGTTGAAAAGAAACATTTTGACATTCCCCTTCCATCATCCCCATGCTTTTATTTTCGGCTGCAGCCATCAGCTACACTCAGGCCACCTTCACAAATAACACTCTGCCCCCAACCCTTCACTGCTAATTGGATGAGCTCTTGGTGAAAAATGGCTCGCTGGACTCTTAACAATATTTGGTCCCCACTTAGTCAACAGCTTTTAATTTCTGCTTTCTTCCTTTGGAGTTTGCTCATCATCCAGCAAGGGGCAGGGCGGCCACGATTTGGTGAGCACAAGCCAAAGTGAGAAGAGGTCACTCTCCTTCTGTGTGGGGAAAGGGGAGAACAGAGAGGAGAAGTGACACAAAAATATCTCTTGAGCAAAAGCCCAAAGCAGTAACCCCAGAAGGACTGCAGAGCTCAACCCATCCCCAGTCTGGAGAGGAGAAGGCTCCCAGGACACCTTATTGTGGCCTCGCAGTATCTTCAGGGGGCTACAAGAAAGCTGGGGAGGGACTTTTGAGGCTGTCAGGGAGTGACAGGACTGGGAGGAATGGAACAAAGCTGGAAATGGGGAGATCCAGTCTGGATGTTAGGAAGAAGTTGTTGAGCATGAGGGTGGTGAGAGGCTGGAATGGGTTGCCCTTGCAGGGAGGTGTTTGGGGCCAGATGCCAGGAGGTGTTTTTGGCCAGGCTGGCAGAGGCTGTGGGCAGCCTGCTCTAGGGTAGGGTGTCCCTTGGCATGGCAGGGGGTTGGGACTGGCTGATCCTTGTGGTACCTTCCAACCCTGACTGATTGTAGTATTCTGTGACTCATAAGGACCAGGCTCAACTCATCATCTAAGGTATATTTGACCCATCAAGACCAGGGCAGCTTGCAGCAGCCAGGTGCAGGTGGGGAACCATCAGTGGCCACCTCAGCTCTTAACCCAACTGCAAGGAAGAAGAGGAGAGTGAATTCTCCCCTGGGCTGTCTCAGGAGTGGGTTGTAAAGGAGCTCCTCTTTGTTACTTTGGGAAAAATCCTCTTTTTAGCATCCCCATTCAGACAACATCTCCACAGACCTCAGTTTAAATGGGACAATCATCTGGGTTAAAGGAAGTCTTCCTCTTGTTGCCAAATGGACATTGTTCTGCTGGGCTCCCTGTAACATCTCTGTAACTGCATCCAGGAGAGAAGGCAGTGCACAACCACAGGGAGAAGAAGCCTTTGCCCTGTGCTGTAGAGCACCTACCCCACAAGCACCTACCTGTGTGCCATGCCCCAGCACAGGCCTCTCTAAGAGCCTGGAGGCTGAGGCAGATGCCAGGAGGCAGAGTTTTGCAGGAGCAGAGGACCTTGCCAGCAGCACTGCTATCTCCAAGGGCATGGGGAAGTGTATCTTTGTTAGTCCCAGCCCTGCAACGGTCCCAGCTTTGCTCAGCTCTGGCTTTAAATGAGCTGTGATCAATTAAAAGCTCTTGCTCACTGCTTATTCAAAGGGCATATAAATCTTCAGAGCCTGATCTGGCTTTTGGACTGCCTTTGGAAGACTGAAAATAAAGCCATTGCCAACTCTAAATATTTCATATCTCCATGTTCCCAAGCTCAAATGAGTCTGACAGCTCTGGTAAGCTGTAAGGAAACAACCACAACAGAGCAGAAATCTTGGGGAAAAAAATTTCACCTCTTTTCACCTCGGGAGGGAAAATTCCTTTTGGTTTTCTTCCCTTTTTAGGGAACGTGGCCTCGCAGGGGGACAAGCTGGAGGGCTCCAGCACTGTTTGTTGTTAGGCTGCTGCTGAAATCATAGAATCATAGAATGGTTTAGCTTGGAAGGGAGCTCAAAGCTCAGCCAGTTCCAACCCCCCTGTGCCATAGGCAGGGACACCTCCCACTAGAACAAGTTGCTCAAGGACTCATCCAACCTGGTCCTGAACACCTCCAGGGAGGTTGTGGAGCACAGAAGCACAGAATGTGGTCAAAGATGTGATCAAAGATCCCATTCTGTGATTCTGTGCTCCACAACCTCCCTGGGCAACCTGTGCCAGTGTCTCACCAACCTCACTGCAAAGAACTTATTTCTAACATCCAGTTTCAATCTCCCCTCTGCCAGTTTAAATTTAAACCCATCCCTCCTCCTCCTCCTGTCATTCCAAGCCCTTGTCAGTAGTCCCTACCCAGCTCTCCTGTAGCCCCCTTCAGATCCTGCAAGGCCACTCCAAGGTCTCCTGGAAGCCTTCTCTTCTCCAGGCTGCAAAGTCCCAGCTCTTTATCTGTAAAGACCAAAAGGAGATTCTCATTGGTATGAAATGATTTCAGGTCTGAAACGGAGGTATCCCAGCAAGCTGCTGTGAAGCAGCTGCAAATTGGCTTCAAGAGGTGGAGGATAGAATTTCTTCCACCTGGAGAAGCATCCTCCTGACTGGTAGCTCCACTTGAAAGGCAATAGGTAGAGAAGATGGAACCCTGTGGCTGTTTTCCTCCCCTGCCCCTCTTTTCAGGGTAACTGCAAGACCTTCCTTTCCCAGGCTGTCAATGTGGCACTTTGGAACATGTCCCACACACAGCTAAAACAAATAAATGTGCGTGGGACTGACTTTCTCATGCTAACCAAGTCCTCGAAGACAGGGGAGACAAATGGTGTAGGGCATTGGCTGTGCTTACCAGGGTGGGATTGACACTTCTGCCCCTTGCCAGGGCTGGATTAGGAAGAAGTTCTTCCAAGAGAGAGAGATTGGCATTGGAATGGGCTGCCCAGGGAGGTGGTGGAGTCCCCATCCCTGGAGGTGTTTCAGAGGAGGCTGCATGAGGCACTGAGTGCCATGGGTTAGTTAATGAGAAGGGTTAGGGGACAGGTTGGACTCCATGATCCCAGAGGTCTATTCCAAGCTGGTTGATGCTGTGCTTCAGTGATGTAAGGCAGGCAAGGAGAGTGGCTACATTTGCATCAGGTGGTGATCCAGTCTGGTGCCTAACAGCAGAGGGAAGAGGCAAAGTTCCATAAAAACAGAGGTGGATGCAAGGGAAAGTCATTAAAAGCCCTCAAAACAGAATGGATAATGAATCCTCCGTGGGCCACACTGCCTGCATAACCCAGTGGGCACCTGACACCACATTTATCTTCCAAATGTTACCTCCAGTCCCTTAAAACACATTATCAGAGCAAATTTGTGTTGCTGGAGGACTGGAAACATAAACACTCCAATTAAAATCTTTATCAGTCAGACAGTGCCTGAGAATTGAAGTCCTGAGCTGAGCCTGCCCAGCCACCACTGATGCCCCTGGAGATACAGCCCTGAGAAGGCTTTGCAAGGGAGCTGTGGAGGACACCACCCTCCTGCTGCTCGCCGGCTAATTGTGCCTTGTTCCGCCTCTGTTGCCGTCGTTGTTGCTGTGTTTTGGCTTCCCTCTGTCCCTCAGCATTGAGCATTCATTAGTCACAGGGGCGGGAGGTTAAACGGCTGCGTGAGGATCGCTTTGATTTGGGGTTGCATAAAGCTTCACACAACTTCTGCCTAATGCTGCTGCATTCTCTCATGCCCTCTCCTCCTCCTTTCCATTATTCTTCTCAAACAACTAACAGGACTGATCTTGCTCGCTGCTTTCCGATCCCTGCTCCCCCCTCCCAGCTCCTGCTTTACAGTAGGAGTTTCTGTGCTGCAGCTCAACAGGGAAGCTTGGCAGGCACCAAGGCTTCCAGCCAGGCTCTGGTGGCTCTGCTGCCCTTGAAATCTCACCAGCGTGGAGGAACTGTGGATTCTTACACTCATCTTTAAGCTAATCCTCAGCTCACTCTTGTTCTGCCTCTTCCCAGCTTCCTTCTGGAAGTCAGGGTCCCTGGGTCCCTTGGATGCTCCAAGAGGCAGAAGGCTCCCAGCAGCTGGGCAGCTGACCTGTGGAACCTGTTTAAGGGCAGAGCATGTGGGCTTGGCTCCCTAGTTTTGTTCTTCTTCCTTATTCTGCAGCATCATAATGATGCTGGAGTGTCTTTCCTTCCTATTTACACTCTAATTATGGTCATTTGGATTCACATCATTTGAAGTCTTTAAACTTTAACTCTCGGAGGCTCTGAATGGGTATAGCCATCTCTGTGTGATGGAGCTGCCCACTCCAATCAAGGGAGCAAAATGGGCACTTCTGGGAATGACTCACCACCTCCTCAGCCACAATCTAAAATAGAGCAGATGGCCTGGATCCTGTTTCAGCCCAATGCCCAGAGAGGAATCCCAGGGCACTAGCTCCACTGGAGACTCCTACCTTGCAGACTTGGCCAAAGGAAACAGCCCTGGGTAGGAAACCCAGGCCCAGGAGTTGGTGACATTTAATACATGCTCAAAAAGAAAGGCAAACCTCACAAGGAAGGATGCTCATGTTTGTCCCAGCAGGAATGCAGTGTTAGGATACATGCAGAAGGGAGGCAAGAGCCTACCCTAAACTAAACACATGGGTGGGGAACATGCAATGCACTTTTCTTGCAAAGTCTGTCCTCTGGGCCAGAGCATCAGACCCTCTCAGGGAACACTTCACCAGGACCCTCATTCTGACCTGGAACAAAGAGGACCAAGAGAGCTCCTGTGCTCTGCTGATGTCCAACAGACTCAGTGGAGCCTGCTCAACACACAGTTCAGAGAAGCATTTGCTTCCTCTCTGTGTTGATGGGCACCAGCCAATATCTGCACCTGGGAGTGTAAAAGGGACTCAGAGAGACCTGAGCTTTTGTCTTCCATCAGAAATATCTGCTTGCCATAAATTGACCTGTGCATCTGCAAGCCAGGGATATTCCCCTTTGGAAGATGTTCTTCAAGAAGCAAATTGGGGAGGGAGATGGATGGGAGAACAGTTAGAGGCCAGCCATGCACTCTATCAACCCCAGACGAATGAGCTGTCACATGGATATATAGGGAGAGGGACACAGGTTTGTAAATTAAAGCCCTGACAACTCCTGACTCCAATCCAAAGTGCTAATTGGAAAGACTTCAACTGCTGCTGTCCCCAGAGACCTGTACCTCAATCACAGGCCTGCCCTCCCTGGGTCAGCCCAGAGAGCTCTTCTCATCTGCTGCCTGGGCTTTTCCTGGAATAGGCTCAGAAGGACAGGAGAAGATCTTTGCTCCTGCTTGGCTCTCCTGGATGTTTGCTTTGCTCCTGCTTGGCTTCTCTCAGATGTTCTCTTTGCTCCTGCTTGGCTTCTCTCAGATGTCCTCTTTGTTCCTGCATGGCTCTCTTAGCTCTACTGCACTTGAGTAGGAGCACCTAGAGGAAGTTCTGATCCTCAGCTGGTGCCATGTCAGTGTTGCTCTGACCGCCCAAGAAGCGATGCCACTGTGCAGCTTAGAGCCCTTCTGGCAGTGGCTGGTGGCAGAGTTACTCCACTTTAAACCAAGAGAGGATCAGTCCTCTTTGTACCAGTGTAATAAACACTGAAATTTCACACTTTTAATTATGGCTGTAACTGATTCCACCATTAGTGGTTAAGTACCAATTATGCAGATTTACAATGCCTGTGGCATTGTCTGTATCCAGCATTTGATGGCCCAACATGACTTGGGGAAGGTTGCATTAAGCATTAAGGTGACACCTGGGACACTGCTCTTTCTTGCTTGACTGGCAGGAGATGACTTGGTGGCATGCAGAGAGCTCCTGGCTTCCTGATGCCACCATCCTTGACTTTGCTAGTTGGATCCATCTCATCTGGGTTGATAAAATGGTTCTGCTTCCTTTAGAGGACACTGAACCCTTTGGCACTGTTGGCTGCATTTCTGGGCAGAGAGTTTCCCAGCTGAGCTGTGTGTGGCCATCCACCAGAGCTGGACTCAAGGACTTTACTGCTAAAGCTGCCCAGGGAGGTTGTGGAGTCTCCCTCGCTCTGGAGATATCCAAGAACCATCTGGATCAGTGTGATCTGCTCTAGGTGATCCTGTTCTGGCAGGGGAGGCTGGACCAGATGATGTTTCAAGGTCCCTTCCAGCCCCTGACATCTATGATTCTATGAAAGCACAATGTCTTGCACCCTCTTTGGTAGGAAGAATCACAGAATGGCTTGGAAGGGACCTTTAGTGATCACTGAGTCCAACCCCCATGCCACAGCAGGGGTTTAAACCCATCACTCCTTGTCCTGTCACAACAGACCTTCCAGAAAAAGATCTGTCCCCAGCTTTCTGATTGTCCCCTTCGCACCAAAAGGCCACCAGAAGGTCTCCCTGGAGCCTTCTCTTCTCCAGGCTGAGCAACCCCACCTCTCTCAGCCTGGCCTCACAGCAGAGGGATTCCCACCCTTGGATCATTCTTGCAGCCTCCTCTGGACTTTCTCAAACAGGTTCAAGTCCTCCTTGTGCTGAGGGCTCCAAAGATGGACTTCTGCTGTGGAGGCCATAGGAAAACTTAGCACTGTGCATTTTTTATAGCCTATCATAACATAAATGCACTCTGGATCACCCACCTGCCTCCTTGCCCTGTCCATCACAGCTTCCCAAGGACAGAAACACCTCAGGGAGGAAGCTTTGGCTGCCTCTTGATCTCTGAGCTCCTGCCACGGTGCCACGCAGCCTCCGGGTTCAAGATGTGGACAAGTTATAGCTGCCACATGGCTCCAGGTGAAGAGCCTGGCTCGGGACCTGAAAGCTGGGCAGAGCTCCCAGCTCAGCACCGCTCCAGAGGCAATTAGCTCTGAAGTGCTGAGGGCTCAGGCATGAGGCACACTCCTGCTCCTGAAGCAGCCACTCTGCTGCTGTGCCTGGGACTTCACCCAAGCTGACCCTTGACTGAGTATTCACACTTGGCTTTTAATTACTGTTACAATTAGCATTGGTTTCTTGGCTTCCTTTTCATGCAGCTTTGCAGGGAACAGAAGCTCTGCAGCCACTGCTGTGAGCTCACTGTGGAGCAAGAGAGATGCCCTCAAAGCCAACGTGCTGGAAAGGCAAGGGGAAGAAAGGAGGTGAGCTGAGAACCAGCAAACGTCAGCCTGGCAGAAATGCTCAGGGTCCTGTGCAGCACCCAGAGGGGAAGACCAGAAGTGATTTGGAAGAGATGCCTGGTCCCTGGAATGCAGCTGCTCACACTGCACCTGGACGCAGGGAGACGGATGGAAAGCAGCAGACTGCTGGTGGAAAGCACAGCCTCTGGTGTCCACAGCCCTGTGCACCTCTGGGACCTCTCGAGAGCTCTTCCCTCCTCTGGAAAGAGCAGCCCACACCTCCTTCCCTGTCAAGGTCTAATGCTCCTGGAGGACTCAGGTCTCAGATGAGTGCTGCTGCTGCTGCTGCTGCCACACTCTGTGAAGACCATTGGGAGAAACAGCAAGCAGAGCAGCAAGCAGAGCAGCAAGCAGAGCAGCAGAGCTGATCTATCTGCCCCAGTGACACCAGCTCTTGCTGTTCACTGACCAGCAGGTAAAACAAGGAATACTTCTCTCCATCCTCATCTCGATTTGAAGCTTACTGGGCTTGATTCAGACCTCCAGAAGGCCTTGGGGACCCAAAAATTCCCCTGTTCCTCCCACCCACTTCTGTCTGCAGATGAGTAGGGGATGCTGCCCTTTTCATACCACCCTACTGCATCACTCAGCTTTCCAAAGCAACCTGGGTTTGCCCTGGGCAGTCAGGCAGTGATAATGCAGTTGTATGCTCTTCCCAGGCCTTCCAAGGGGCAGGGACCCTGCAGCATGACCCCAACCCACAGCAGACTCTAAAGGAGGGTGGTCCTTGGCTATTTTTCCCTGCTTCCATGTGGAATGTCTTCCCAGGTTGTCTAGACTCTGTCCAGATCTTGTCAGCAATTGCCTGGGGCTGTTGCTAGATGGCTCTGTGCCAGACACAGTACCAGCACTGGGGCAGCAAAGGCTCCTGCAGGAGATCCTTCCCTTCTGCCAGGCCTGTCTGCCAGGCACAGCTGTGCCCCACAATGTCCAGTGCTCTGATATGCATCACTCTTGCCGCCTCAGCCACCTCCAAAATGTGGTTTACATCATAACAATGGTGCAAAGAGCACCCAGGTGAACCTTAGAGCAGGTGAGGAATCTTTCCACCATTAGAGTGATTTTAGCAGATCCCAGCAGCATCTTGTTGCTAAGGTTTGAGGAGCCCACACTGTCCCATGATGGGTCATGATGGGACTTTGTTGGCATTTGCTGGAGGCATGCTGCAGCACACAAAGGGTTACAGCACAACCGAGGAGCTGGTGGTGTGGTGAGGACATACAAGGAAAGCATTAATCAGCAGGAGAAATGTGAGGAATGTCTCCCCCTCTGTAAAACCAAGCCCTTGTTGCCAGTCTGACAGAGCCTTGTGGCACGGCTGGGGGTGGTTTCTGTCCCCGGCAGAAGTCATCTCCAGTGCATGCTTCCCCCTGCACTCTGCAGGCTTGGCACTTCCATGCTCACCTTCCAACTACAGTGGCAGAGACCTCACTGCCTTGCCAGGCCCCTGGGACCTTGCAGGGCTGTAGGCATTTGGGCTCCCCAGATGCTGGGTCACATCATGCCGGGGGAAGTGTGCACCATGGTGTTTGGGAGGGGTGGCTTTGGCAGGGGCTGGAGAGGCTGGGTGCAGGCAGGGAGTCTGCAGGACAGAGCAGAGAGACCATTAGCTGTGTGCTTGGGCAGCTGGGAGAGCAGAGCTGCACTGAGCAGCAGTGACCTGAGCTTGGCCAGGCACTGGGGCAGCTGTGGGAAGGAGCAGAGGCTCCAAGGACCAGAGGGAAGGTTGCACCAGTAATGATGTTCCTCAGTCAATCCTAAAGCCTTCCTTCCAGTGCTAGCTGCTTCCCCTTGCTGTGGGACACTACTTTATGGGCTGGTTAACTGGGAATGTCCCTAAGGTGCAAGTAGCTTCTCATAGTCTTCTCAATGAGAGAAGAATATCACTGAGAAAGTTCCAGGCATGCAGAGGACCTTCAAAGGGTCACTCCCACACCTGCCTCCCACATGTCCAAACACAGCCTCACATCTCTTCCTCCTTGCACACCACAAAGTGCTCTCAGCTTGGCTTCTGTCCTGGTGACTGCAGCAGGTGCCACAGGAGGAGGTTAAGGATGGACATCTGAAAGTGAAGCTTTCCCTGTGGCCATGTCTCTCAATCCTTGCCACCAGCTGAAGGGCAGGACGGAGAGCCTGGTCCTCAGCAGCTCTGGCTAAGCACTGAGCAGATGTGGTGCTCTGACTCCTTCCCTCCATTCACCATCAGATGGCAGAAGGAGCTTCTTACTCTCTGAGCTTTAAGCCAGAGCTCTGATGTCCCTTTGCACCTAGGGAGGCCTTGGAGGGGTGTTTGGTTTGCTAGCACAAAGGCTGTCCTGGCGGTGAGTTTCACCCCCTCACACCATTTCTACAAAGCATGGGTTACACAGCTGAGGATGA
The DNA here is from genome assembly GCA_013396835.1 of Psilopogon haemacephalus. NCBI lineage: Eukaryota > Metazoa > Chordata > Aves > Piciformes > Megalaimidae > Psilopogon > Psilopogon haemacephalus. The sequence goes on from VWZI01009662.1 coordinate 617,475, forward strand.
AGGGCTTCTGGAAGCCAAACTGTGTCCCCTGGCTCCTCCCAGCCAAAGCTGCTCCCAGCTCATCAGTGCAGAAGCTGAGGCACAGATGGGTACATACAGGGGCTTGGTGCAGTTCAAGCCCTCACCTCCATCCCTAGGTAATGCTCTGGATGACAAGAGTGGAAGCCTTGGAGGGACATATTAGCACCCAAATATTCTTTCCCCTGGCTCTGCAGTGCAAATGCAGTCATTAGTTGGCCAACACCAAGAACAGGGAGTGACAGTTAGTTTAAACTGAGAGAGGGAGATTTAGACCAGACAAAGCGAAGACAATCTTTAGTGAGGGTGGTGAGACACTGGCCCAGGTTGCCCAGAGAAGGTGGCAGGTGCCCCTGGAACCATTCCGGGTCAGGCTGGATGGAGCTCTGAGCCTGTGGAACAAGATAGGACCCAGCCCTGACCCCTGTGGAGCACCACAATCTGCAGACCTCCAATTAAGTTCTGCACCATTGATCACCACCCTCTGAGCTCTGTTCAGGCAGTTGTGCTCATGTCAGCCAGGCTCAGACACTCAGCTTTCCCCTCTGCCTTTACCAGTGTAATCTTATTGATCCAGGTGTACAAATCTGTGGAGAGGAAGGAGGATGCTGAGAGCAGCAGGCTCTGATGCAGAACGGTAGCTCCCACAAGGTCTTGCTGCTGCAGGTTGCTGCTGTGGTGCTGGGCAGCTTGGGAAGCACCACTGAGTGCTGGCAGCTGGAGGATGTGCCCTCATGGGTCACTTGCTGTGTCTGCACGTTCCTGATGAGGTCCTTGGCCCCTTGTTTTCTTTCCTCAGGCAGCACTCAGTGCTGTATGTCACACACTAGCCCAGATGGGAAGTTCTGCCCAGGAGGATCCATACCAGGAGCAGTGAGGATGCGATGCTGGGCACACGAGCACTGGGGATGTCACAGCTCTGCTCCCTGACATTTGGTACATGGCAGGCTTTAATAATGCCATTGCCCACCTCCAGCAAATGAGTCCTGGAGGAGCTGCAATTCAGATTGTCAGAGAGGGAGGGAAAGGGTAATTAAAAGCCCCCGTGGCAGGTAATGAGAAGGATGGAGTCGCGTGGCTGCTGCAAGACCTGGGCTTCTCCTGCCTGCCCTCTGCAGCCTGTGCCCCTGCCAGCACATTCACACCTCCCCTCAGCCCACAGCCAGGAGTGACCTTCTCCAGAAGCACAGGCAGAAGTGGACATCCTCAGCTCCCACCGCTGGAAGCGTCAATTAGTGCTAATTGGACGGTCCGAGGGTGAGTGCACAGAGCAGGGCGGGGGGGAGGACAGGGCCTGTGAGGCTCAGCAGGGTCCTTTCTCCTTTTGCTGCAAAATGCAGAAAGCTTTGTGCTGGATGTAATTCCCTGCGAGTTCCAGCAGGATGCTTGCTCAGGATGGGACTTGAGACACTCAATAGCAAATTCCCCTGGTGAGGCACTGAGCAAAATGACAGTGGTCGGGGGGGGACATAGGTCTGGATTGATGTCTTTCACTTGCCTGCCCCATGGAGCACCAAGGAAACCTTTGCAGTGCCAAAAATAAGCCAGAACCTCTCAGATTAGGTCACCCATGCTTTTATTGCTCCCACGGTCACATATGACTCAACTGCTCCCCTCCAGCTTTTATGACAGCCCTGGTTTGTCTTCTCCTGCTGCCTTAACTGGGAGTGCCATTTCGCTTCCAAGAGTGGAGGATATTAGAAATTTGAGTGAAAATTGCTTCCTCTGTGCATTGTTGTTATTTTTATTGCTGTCAGTCAAGTCTTCTGACCTCTACCTTTTTATGATCACCTGCATTGAAATCCCCCCAGATTTCTGTGCTGCAAATGGTAAGTGCTTTGTTCTTTGGCTCCTGTGCCCAGGATCCAGATGGCCACGTTGTGATGGTCTGTAAAGTTTAAGGGCATTTGGGGAGCTAATAAGAACTTTCCCTCTGAAGCTCTCCCAGTAGCTAACCTTCATGCAGCTCTGACTGCCAGGGTTTCACACGGGTGATGCCTTCACACCTTGGCTTCCAAACTTTCCAGTAAGCTCAAGGTGCTCTGCACAAGGATGGGAACCCAGCCTGGTCTGCTCACCCTTCGTGTGGCATAAACAAGACATTTCCAGAACACATTTCCCTCTCTGGTGGCTGAATCTCAGCAGGAATGATGGCAGAGGTGATAGAGACACAGAGCCAAGACAACCTGGGGGTAAAACTCCTCGTTGGAAATCCACCTGTAAGAGCAAAGGCAAGTTGTGGAGCTGCCTGTTGGCCAAGAGGCAGCAAGGGGATACTCACCAACCAGAAGGAGACCCAGCACAAACCAACCACCCACTCCAGGTCAGGTTGTCTGGGGCTCTGGGCAACCTGCTCTGCTTGCAGATGTCCCTGCTGACTGTAGTGGGTTGGGTTGGATGAGCTTTAAAGCAGCCCAAACCATCCTGTGATTATATGCCCACGGATGCAGGGGTGCAGGGGAACAGCCTGGCTGAGCTTAGGAGCTGAATATGCTCACATGAGCACAGCCCTCACAGGCTGATGGAAATGAAGGGGAGACAAGAAATCCTGAAGCACAGAATGCAACAGCAAACAGGGATAATGCAGCCACTGATAAAGAGAAGTGATTCTGGCAGTTGGAACTGTAACTAATAGAACAAGGACTGAGCAAAATGAGAACCTCCACAGCAGATCAGGAAAGGGGGAAAGCTCAAACCCACAAGCAAATTCTCAAGTATTTAAGGAGCAAAGCTGAGCAGAGAAATTTGTTGACTATTTTTAGCTGGAAATATTAGTGGATAAAGACTTTGTGTTTGGATTTTATGAAAGCCCTTGCAAGCCTGGTCTTCAAAGACACACACAGCTCAGCCAGGCTGCGAGGAGGTAAACTGGGCTGTGAAATGTGTTAACCATCTGAAGAGACCTGCAGAGCCAGAAGACTCTGGTGGGTTGCCAGAGAGGGTGCAAACAGGAGACTATGGGTGGGAACATGGCAGAGAGAACTCAGCTGGGTTTTGGAGAAGGAGGAGCTCACCAGAGGAAGATCTTCTAGACTGGTGGGAAAAGAATTAAATGGGAAACCTGTTCTGCTGGAGTGCCACAGACACTACTGATTCTTCTCCTGCCTTTGGGTCGAATCATTGAATCACAGAATGGCTTGGGTTGAAAGGGACCTTTAAAGCTCCTCGGGTCCAAGCTCCCTGCAGCTGGCAGGACATCTGCACTAGAGCAGCTTGCTCAGAGCCCTGAAAAAAACTGATCTTGAACACCTCCAGGACATCATCCCAGGCTACAGGAGATGCCTCTGTTCAGCCAGATAGATCACAGCATCACCTCCACTGGCTGCACTGAGAACATCTCCCTGGAGAATTGGCACCCCTAAAGAACATAGAGATACCTACACCTTTAGCTGCTTTATTTGGTGATGCCTTACCCTGTGAGCTGAATCAGGTCCTCTAGGTAATGTCACCTGGCCATCAAAAGGGCCCAGGTCTCCCATGAGCCTTCTGTTCCATTAGCCAGAACTGCAAAGATGTCTCAAACATGGGCAACTGAACCCAAAGCCTGCTCCTTTCCTACAGATGCCATGGCCATGCTCTCCTCCAGTTTATAACAGGCACCTGTTGAACCATGTCACCATCTGCAAGCTGAATCCCATGGATCCTCCTCTCCTAGGACTTCTGACCTGGAGCTATCAGACTGTGCTCAGCTGCTGTGACTTTTCGGAGGTCTCTGCATGCTTCTCCCCACACCCAGCCAGCAAGCTCCTGGAGAAACTCACTCACAAGTCTTTCCACCACCTTTGGACCTTGTGTTCCCCTCCAGCCAGTGCTGGGCTTCTCCAGGTGCTGCTGTCTGCTGCAGAGCAGCCGAGGGGCTTGCAGCTCCTCGCAGCATCTCTCCTGTCACTCCAGCAAGAGGCTGTGATGAAGTGCCATGGGCACATGGAGAGATTAAAAGCAGAGGCTCCAAGTCAGAGGCGTTTTAAAAATGTGTGTGCTCAAGTAAAGGACTTTTTAATGTTTTAATAACAAATATTACAAGATATTTTTCTCCATGCCCAGTGCCTGCTGAGCCATCATGCTGAGCCTGTATTTATGGCACTGTAAAGCACAATGAAGGCAGCAGCACTAGGAATGCTAATAGCCTCAAGTTTATTACACTAAGCCTGAGTGCTTCATTTTAATTGCATGGAAACATTTAATTTGTTAGATGAGGTGTCATGTAGTTTTCCTCAGGCACCAGTAACTCATATCCACACTGGGACAATCTAACAATCTAGGGGAGGCTTTAAAATTAAAAGGATTTTACTAGTCCTTACCTCTTAGGTGGACGTGGGTGGCCAAGCTCTTGGGCCTCAGAGAGTTAAAGCATTTCTACTTCTTTGCTGTGAGGCTTGGCTGGGGAACTCTCTCTCATTGCAGCAGCAAAAAGTGATCTGCAGGACATCACCACGGGGTGTCAGAGGTCTGGTGGAAGTGTTCTGTGTTCTCATCTCTCCTCATCTTTCTTTATGGGCCAAAGATCACAGAATCCCAGCATGGTGGATGTTGGGAGATGACCCAGTCCGACCTCCCCTCTGCTAAAGCAGGGGAATCCACAACAGGTTGCCCAAGATCACAGTGTCCCAGTGGGGATGGAATCCCTGCAGAGAAGACGACTCACAGCCTCTCTGGGCAGCCTGCTCCAGCCCTCCAGCACCCTCACACCAAAGAAGATTTCCTTCTTTTCAGCTAGAACCTCCTGGGTTGCAGTTTGTGCCCATTGCCCCTTGTTCTGGCACTGGGCACCACTGGAAGCAGTCTGGCCCCATGCTCTTGCCTCCCACTCTGCAGCTATTGATCAGGGCTAAGAAGGATGCTCCCTGCCTGTCCTCAGCAGCCCTCCAGCACCCCTTTGCTGCCACGATGGGAAGGAGGCAGGGGAGCTCAGAGCACACCTGGCCACTGGATGGAAGGCTTCTCCTCAGCAGCCCACTCCATCACTTTTCTAATCATTTCTGACAGCAGCACTGAAGGAGAAAAGGGGAGAGGGAACCTGACCAGGCCTATGGTCTGAAGTGATGCCAGAACACATCAGGAAAACAGGCATTTGGTGAAGGGAACAAAACCTATCAACCAAAATAGAGTTAAGAAAAAGAAGTGCAGGATCTTGTCAGTATGTCCAGCGTGCCAAAGGGATGAGGCAGAGGCAAAGCAAGGCCCTCTGGAGAGCAGCTCTGTCTCCTGAAGCAATGCTAACAGCTCCAGCTCCCAGCGCAGCTCACACATGCTCAGACAGCGATGACGAGCGTGGAATAAATGCCTGAGCTGCTGAGATTTCCTTTTCCTCTGGTGCCAGGGGATCTGTAGCTCACATTAGGCTCCTTTGCCCCCACATTGTTGATCTAACATGTTTGGACACCAAAGTTAGGAAAACTTCACGTTGGGGATGAAAGGCAAAGTGGATGTGGGTAGGGGCAGAGGGGAGCGATGGCTGCAGGAGCTGTGCAGGGCAGGGGCAGGCACCTTGGCACTGCAGGGGGCAAAGCCAGAGAGGACTTTTTTCTGCATGATACTCTGCAGCTCAGCTCTGACTTTATGGGCTCGATGCTGTCATGTCTCTGCTATGGAAGAATAATTCTCCCAGCAGGAATTACAAGGGAAGAGGAACATTATGCAGAAGAAGAGGCTCTCTGATGTCCTTAATTTCCACATTATCTCCTCTGAGGCAGCAAAGTAGCTGCCATGGCAATAAGTAAACACAGTGAGAGACAGGGGGTGTGAAGCCATGTGTCACTGATCAGCTGGACAGGCTGCAGGGCTGGGCAGAGGGAACCTCAGCAGCTTCAACAACTGCAAGTGCAGGCTTCTGCACCTGGAGAGGAAGAAATCCTGCAGCAATACAGCTGAGGGGTGAAGGAGAAGGACCTGCCAGTGCTGGTGGCCAAGCAAGGTCACCGTGAGCCAAGAGTGCCTCCCTGGGATGCGTTAAGAAGACTGTGACCAGCAGGTAGAGGGAAGTTCTCCTCCCCCTCTGCTCTGCCCCAGAAAGGCCACATCTGGAGTGTCCAGCTCTGGGATTCCCACTCTGAGAGACAGGAAACTACTGGAGAGTGTCCAACAGAGCTTGCACAGATTTTTATCCTGGTGTCCATTACCAAGAACAGAGGAAGTCCCAGGGATCTCCTGAGGTTGGGGTTTTGCACTTCTAAGCAGTGCTACAGTAAGAGATGAGAGGAGAATGCTCAGGGCAGCCCTTATGAGCATGTACCAGTACATAAAAGGTGTCTGCCTGGACGATGGAGACAAGGACTCCCGTGGAAAAGGCAAAGGGAATGGGTGCAAGTCACTGCTGGGAAGAGTCCTGTTGGACTCCAGAGGAAACTTTTTCTCCATGAGAACAGTTGTACACTGGAATCATCTCCTAAGGGACGTGGTGGATCCCCTTTTTAGCACCCAGCTTGGCAGGGTTCTGGGCCAGCTCCTTTCAACTCTCCTCTCACCTAGAAAGCTTGGAGCAGCTCTGACTTTGTGGGCTCAGTGCTGTCAATGTCTCTGCTATGGAAGAATAATTCTCCCAGCAGGAATTACAAAGGAATTCTGTTATTGTGTGAAGGGCTGGAAAGTTTACATAGATCTCTTCCAATGTCTCAGTGACTCTTTTTCTCTGGCACTAACACTGTTGAGACCACAGCTGCAGAAACTGCCTGCCCCCAGCCACCATCCAGGAGCGGGCATGGGGAGTTGGACTGGGAGGCTGGAAGAAGCCCAGGGTGTAAATGGCTGCTGGACTGCAGTCATCCAACCCCAAGAGCAAAGGCTCCTATTGCATTAGTGCACAGTTCCTGGGAACTTGCATGCAAATGTTTAAATTGCTCCAGAAACCTGATCTCAGTTTCCCATCCCGGCAGAAGCACTTCTGTTATGTCACCTCTCTGAGTTAATGGCTCAGGATACTTCCACCTTGGCCCTGCTCTGCCATTAGCACAGAAGCACCTTGAGGACCTGCATAATTTGGCCATTATAACCAAAGCAGTCCTTGTCATGGCAGGGAAGGTGCAGCTCAGATGTGGAGTTGGCAGCCCAGAGGCATTCAGCGATGTGACTGAGGTCAGCTGGAGCAGCACTGCCCTGTGTAACTCTCCTGGAAGTCAGACCAAATCCTGTCCCTGTTTTCAGACATTATCCTGCTCACAGACTCCTTAGGAGCTATGGAAAGGCCAAAGCATATTCACAAGGTCGTCAGTGAATAATTCTGAATAATTGGCAAACCTGGAAAAATCTCAGGTCACTTTCAGAGAATTCATGAGCAGGGAGAGGCAAAAAAAGAGAAGGCAGAATTCATTATTTCCCAGACACCTATCACTGCTCCAGCTCTGAGAAAAGCAGCACGAGCAAATTATCTCTGCAGACAATTAATTGGTGTTCATGGGCAGCACAGAGAAACCTCAGCAGCCAAAGTTTGGGGGCTGAGACAGCTGCAGGAAGCTGGGACTCCATCAGCAAACCTGAGGACTGAATGGTTCACTGCTGCCTTTCATTCCTGCTCCCCACAGCTGCTCATGGCCTCCTGGTCCTGCCCTGACTGTGGTGCTCAGGGACTGTGGTCTGACCTGGCTCCTTGGTCCAGCAGAGAATCAGCCCCTTTCTCATCTCAGGCAGGATCAGTGGCCTCAGTTGGCTGTCAGAGGTTACCTTTCCATGGCCATGGAGTAAACAGTCCCAGCACTGCTGCTGTCCCAGATGGAAGTTTTGACCAGCTCAGGGTAGCAAGCTGTGGGAAATTCCTGAATGGAATTCAGTGTAGAGTTCATTCCATCAAGAACCTCGGATTGGATGGCTCCATCCAACCTACACAGTTCTCCAACACCACCCCTGAAGGCTTTGCATCCCCAGCTGACACTCAGGGAGTGCAAGCAAGGCAAGTATGTGGCAGGATGGTCCCCTTGCTACTACAGAATCACAGAATCAGTCAGGGTTGAACCTCATGAGGTTCCAGAGAGGTGGAGCTGGAGGAGACACACTGTGAGGTGGGGGTCTGGGGGTTGGTCTCTTCTGCCAAGTAACAAGGAACAGGACATCAGGAAAGAGCCTCAAGTTGCCCCAGGGGAGGCTTAGTTTGGACATGAGGAAAACTCTTTCACTGAAAGGGTTGTGGAGCTCTGGCCCCGGCTGCCCAGGGCAGAGCTGCAGTCCCCATCCCTGGAGGGGTTTCAAAGCTGTGTAGGTGTGGTGCTGAGGGCCATGGCTTAGTGCTGGGTGCTGGGCTAAGGCTTGGACTTGGTGGCCTTAAAGGTCTCTACCAACCAAGCCAATTCTGTCTCTCTGCGATGAGGAACCTGAACTGCTCATTTAGGAATCTGAGCAGCTCATTTTGCAACTCTTGACCAATGGGCCAAGCAAATTTGTAGTTCTCCTCTCATGCACCAATGAATTTATCATAGGAGAATAATTTGCCTCTCCACGCCAAAATAAGCCTGCTTGGGAGGGGGGGGTTGGGAGGGGGGCGCAGCCTTTTGTCCTTTCTAAGGAAAAGACAAAGGTAATTTGTGCCTGATTTGAATTTCAGACAAACATTTAACAGATCACTTTGCTTCCCCAAACGCACGGCAGCAGCCTCTCAGAGCCAGGGAAATTGCTATAAATTAAAGTTAAATGTCAAAAAGGCAAAGATGTGCAGGAATGCAGGAGACAGTCTCTGTGCAATTGGGGTTATTACTGAGCTGCTTTTATCCACTTTGCTTGCATATTGTTAAGTGCTCTTCCTGGAAAGGGGAGCTGCTTTATTATTTTTTTTTTTTTTCCTCCCCTTTCCATTTTTAAATCAGCCTCAACCCCCTTGCTCCAGCGAAGCAGGGTGTGATAATTTCTCGTTTCCAAATATCATCAGAGAAAGAACTCTCACTGTCCACTGGCTCTGCTCATCTTTCCATCAGGGGTTCTGCAGCCAGAGAACTGCCATTCCCCTGGTGGAGCAGGCAGCAGCCTGCTCAGTAAAAGGGAAATTAAGATGCCATTTCTACCTGTGCTGAGAAGTTGGCCTCTGTGGGAGGAAAGTAATGAAATCTCTGCTTCTTCTGTTACTTAACAATAGAAAATATAAGGGGAAATGCAGCTTGAGCTACGTGTGACAGATGAGAAAACAAGGATCAGTGCTGCAGTAGCTAAATCCAACCCGGGAAAAATTTGACTTCTGCCTGCTCATCCCAGGCTCACAGGATGCCAGGGGCTGGAAGGGACCCAAAGAGCTCATCCAATCCAACCTCCCTGCCAGAGCAGGACCATCAGGGCACACAGCAACACATCCACACAGGCCTGCAAAGGCTCCACACAAGGAGACTCCACAACCTCTCTGGGCAGCCTGTGCCACTGCTCTGGGACCCACACAGGCAAGAAGTTGCCTCTGGTGTTGAGCTGCAACCTCCTGTGCTGCAGCTTCCATCCATTGCTCCTTGTCCTCTTGCCCTCTCTGCTTGTAGCAGCACCCCTGTGCCCAACACCACAGTGTCCCTGCAGCATCAATGGAGGGTGGGAAGATCACAGAATCACAAAGTGGTGTGGAAGAGGCCTCTGGAGATCATCTAGTGCAGCTCCCCTGGCAAGCAAGGTCACTCACAGTAGGTTCTCCAAGATTACAGTGTCCAGCTGGGGCTGGAATCTCTCTACAACCTCTCTGGGAGAAAGAGACTCCACAACCTCTCTGGGCAGCCTGCTCCAGCAAAGCTTTTCCTCCTGTTTCAAGGCAGAGCTTCCTGTGCTCCAGTTTGTGTTCATTGCCCCTTGCCCTGTCACAGAGCACCACGGAAAAGAGCCTGACCCCTTCTTCTTCACACCCACTCTAGATGTGTTTATAAAGATAGCTCAGGTCCCCTCTGGGGCTGCTCTTCTGCAGGCTCAGCAGCCCCAGGGCTCTCAGCCTTTCCTCCTCACAGAGAAGTTCTATTCCATTAATCACCTTAATCAGCCCTGGAGCCCTAATTTTATTTTAGAATAAAACTGAATTGAATTGTTTCAGTTGGAAGAGACCTCAGAGATCATAAAGTGCAACCATAAAGAACCCAAGACTTGCAGGGCACCACTGAGTGGTGATGTGATCTCCTTTGTGCCCCTCCTCTGGGCTCACCCCAGCATCTCTGTGTCCTTATGACAGGCACACCAGAAATGGATGCAGTGTTTGAGGTGGGATCTCAGGAGCTTGCCTGGCTGTAAGGACCCTTAAAGAACATGACCCAGATGTATTTGAGGTCTGGTGTGGATCCAACCAAGAGGGGAAATCCCAGGCTCACAAGATGTCAGGGGTCTGAAGGGACCCAAAAAGCTCCATCCAGTCCAACCCCCCCTGCCAGAGCAGGACCATCCAATCTGGCTCGGGTCACAGAGAGACCAGAGGCAGATACTTGCCATTGCTCTTGAGGTTGAGCTTCCTGCATCCAGATTTACAGCTTGAACCTTGGAAGTCTCTGTCAGGGCTTGTTGATGTTGGCAGATAAGTTTGAAACCTCCAGGAAGAGCAAGAGCTGTGGAGAGAACCTCTGTGGGGTGTGAGGTCCTATCTTGGCTGTGGGACAACCACATCTTGGACAAATGCTTCCTGCCAGGCCCTCAAAGTGAGACAGTTGGGGTGGGAGGATTCCTCTGCAGCTGGAATTCTGGATGTGTGCATAGTTCAGGCTCATATCTGATGGAGCTGTCTCCATAAATTCCCCGTGAAGGATGTGGTTATTTTTCTAGGCTGGCTTCCTAGGGCAATCAGCCCTTCACAGAACTGTAAGAGCTGCTTCTCTGTCTCTCTCCTCCTCCGTAGCTTTCGAACCCACCAACAAACTTCTGAGGGATTTTCAGTCTCACAGATCTTGAACTTCTGCAGACATGATGAAAAAAATGCATCTGGCTTCGGTGAACTTTGGTCCTGCCACTGGGCAGCACTGGGAAGAGCCTGGGTCCATCCTGTTAGCACTCTGCCTTCAGTTCCTGAGGTCCTTACCAAGCTCTTCTCCAGCTGAGCAAGCCCAGCACCCTCAGCCTGTCCTCAGGGGACAGATGTTCCTGTTCCCTCACCTCTCTCCTTGCCTCTCCTGTTTTGGAGAGCCCAGCACTGAACACAGTGCTCCAGGTGTGGCCCCATCCGTGTGGAGCAGAGGGAAGGGTCACCTCTCTCCTGCCACTTCTTTTTCTAACCCTTCTTTCTCTAGCCCAGCCCAGCACACTTCACAGCAAGGGCACTCTGCTGCCTCCAGCACAACGTGACCCACTGGGGTCCTTTTCTCCCGAGCTGGGTGGCCCCCAGCAGGTGCTGGTGTCCCTCACTGCTCCCCAAGAAGCCAGACAATGCCATGGAGCTCAGAGCTGTTCCTGCCAGGGTCACTGGTGACAGCCAAGCTCTGCTCACCTGCCAGACCTCTTGTGCCGCTTCCCAGCGCTGGGGGACTTTGTGGCTTTCATTACTGTGTTATCAGCTCTGCTCTTAACTGGGTCTTCCAGAAACAAAAACGAACCCAGTGCCTCCCATACACACACACAGAGATGTCTGTGTGCACCTGACACAAACACAGAGGTTACACTCCATAAAATTCCTGGAGAAGGCAGCAGCAGGACTGATTGAAGTCGGCAATTTCCCAGCCAGCTGCAAAGTTCTTCCCCGGAGCAGTGAGTCACAGTGCCCTATAAAGCACACACTAAAAACTCATCATGACCTACTGCCAGCAGCTCTCCCTTAAATCTGCCCTGGGAGAGGGAAGGAACTCTGCAGAGCCAGGGCAGGAGGGATTCAGCTGACTGCAGCACAGCAGGAGGCTCACCCCTCTGAGCGCTCTCTGGCAGATGCTGACAACATTGTGGTTAGGTGGTCAAAGAGCATCCTGGAGCCACAGAATGGTGGGAGCTGGAAGGAACCTCTGGAGATCTCAGAGGTCTTTTCCTGCCTCAGTATTTCTGTGGTTCTATGACTCTATGATACAGAAAGGGAAACCTTCTTTACTGTGAGGGTGCTGGAGCCCTGGAGCAGGCTGCCCAGAGAGGTTGTGGAGTCTCCTTCCCCAGAGAGATTCCAGCCTCACCTGGGCAAGCTGCTGCAGGCATTGGCTCCCTCTGCCCTATTCACTCCCCCAACACTATCCCAACTTGCTTTGCAGCATCACTGCATTCCTGTGTGGTCTGCTCTGGGTGACATTGCTCTGGCATGGGGCTGGACCAGAGGAGCTTTCGAGGTCCCTTCCAGCCCCTGACATTCTGTGATCACCTCCACTCTTGTGCCACATTAGCCATAGTTTCTGTGGCCCCCATACTTTGATTCCATATTGTATCACCCCTTCCTCACTGTCTCTTTCCCAGCCTGCATCCCATCCCCAGCCTATTATCTCACCCCTGGGTTACAGCAGACTGATGTGGTTGACTCGAGGGGTCCTCTGAACCCAGCCACGGTAGTTGGGCAGGAGTGAGCAAGAAGCAGGTTTCTGCCTTGTCTGGGGATGCTTTGCTGATGTTCACATTTTTATTGACTTTTACTGGACCAATTTGTGAAGCCTGTGTAGGGTTGGTTTTGATGGTTTGTTTGGGTTTTTTTGTTGTTTGTTTGGTGTTTTTTTTTTTTTTTTCCCATAAGCAGACACCAGTAAATTTAGTTGGGATTGACAGCCTGGATGTGTGGAGAGATACAGTAGCATAAATGTCATTGAAATGAGGCACAAGGACACCGAGGAAGATTAAAACCTTGTGAAATGGAAGATGAAGAGCATCCAGGCAATTTGATTTTTTTTTTTTTTTTTTTTGGTGTGTGTCCAGCTCCAGCTCCTGACATCCCAGCTTGAGAAAGCAGGCTGAAGTCCATGAAGGTATTCATGGTGCTGCAAGTTAAACACATTTGTGAGTCATGGTGGGACCGGAGACTCAATTAGCAGAAGGAACTTAGAAATAAATACACAGTTGGAAAAATAACTTTCAGTTCCCTTTTTTTTTTTTTTTTTTTTTTTTTTTTTCTTTTTTCTTTTTCCCAATTGTTGCAGATGGATAACACAGAATTGCAGAACAGTGGAGGTTGGAAGGGACCTCTGGAGATCATCTGGTGCAAGCCTCCTGCTAAAGCAGAGCCAGCCAGAGCAGGCAGCTTAGGATTGCAGCCCTTCCACCCTTCCAGCCCTCATCACCCTCTGATTCTGCAGCTCTGTGGTTCTGTCAGCACCACCACACCAACCAAGAAGCTTTACTGATTTGTTTGTCTGATTTTTGACCAAACTCTGCTTCTGTTGTCGTCCTTGCTGAGCATCTTGAATTTCCTTTGACACAATTGAAAAGCTATTTCCCGAAGAAAGAGAGAAAGAACTTTCCAGTGCCACCTCCTTTTATTTTTCCATCTGTCTTTATTACCTAGTAAACAAAGCATATTTATTTCTGTGCACACCTGTACTGTTTCTGGAGAGCTGTTGAGTGTCTGTGAAATGAACAGATTGTCTCTTTGTTGTAAATAAAAGCAGCCCCCAAATGGAACTTGCAGAGCTCCAGGTTCCTCACTGCCATCCTCCCCATCGTGGCAAAGTGAACACAGCTTCCATGGCACAGTCAACCTAGCATCTCTTCTCTTCACAGGGTGACAGGATGCCAGGGGCTGGAAGGGACCCAAAAGCTCACCCAGTCCAACCCCCTGCCACAGCAGGACCATCCAAGCCAGCTCAGGGCACACAGCAACACATCCACATAGGCCTGCAAAGGCTCCACACAAGGAGACTCCACAACCTCTCTGGGCAGCCTGTGCCACTGCTCTGGGACCCACACAGGCAAGAAGTTGCCTCTGGTGTTGAGCTGCAACCTCCTGTGCTGCAGCTTCCATCCATTGCTCCTTGGCAGAGCCTGTCCCCCGCTTCCTCACCCCCAGCCCTCACAGATTTGGAAACATTGATTCAGTCCCCTCTCAGTCTTCTCTTCTCGAGTCTCAGCAGCCCCAGGTCCCTCAGCCTCTCCTCATCAGGCAGTGTTCAAATCCAAAAGCTTCGTCCAGCTGGTGATGAAGAGCATCATACCTAGGACCTACAGCACAGCACTCTTTAGGGGCAATAGATTCATCCATCACTGCTTTGGGTCAAGCTGATTTCATCTTCTGCAGCAGCAAAGGATTCTACAGATTTGTTACTGTGCACTGGTGAACTGGGTTCAGGTTTAGGCTCCTCCAAGAAGGATATTGAGGTCCTAGAGCACATCCAGAGAAAAGCAACAAAGCTGGTGAAGGGTCTAGAGCAGAAGCCTTGTGAGGAGCAGCTGAGGGGACTGGGGGTGCTCAGCCTGGAGGAAAGGAGGCTGAGGGGAGACCTTCTGGCTCTCTACATCTTCCTGAGAGGAGATTGAAGCCAACTGGGGGATTGGTCTTTTCTCCCAGCTATCAAGGAAACAACTTTAGGATGCACCAAAAGAGGTTTAGGTTGGACTTGAAGAATAATTTCTTCCCAGAAAGGGTTGCCAAGGCCTGGACCAGGCTGTCCAGGGCAGTGGTGGAGTCCCCATCCCTGGAGGGATTTAAAAGCCTTGCAGATGTGGTGCTGAGGGACAGGGTTTATTGGTGGACTTGACAGTGGTGGGTTAAAGGTTGAGTGTGATGCTCTTCAAGGCCTCTTCCAATCCAAATGACTCCATGATTCCACGATTCTCCTTCTGCCCACTCTGGAGCTGCTGATGGTGTTAAGGGAAGTGTTTCATGTGGGTCCTTGCCAGGGCTGCCTGCGCAGCCTGCCCCCCCCAAGTTTGTGGTTGCAGGGAGGATGGGGCAGCAATCCAGCCAAGAGTGAAAGGAGATGAAAGCCCTTCCAAAAGCAGCTTAGCTGCACACAGGCAAAGCAATTGGGAAGGAGGCAGATTACTGCTGCTGAGTGAGTGAGCCTCGGCGTCACCGTGACACATCACCATTGTTCCCCTGTCCAACACTTCCTCTGGGAGCACAGCCAGTCAAGAACGAGTTCCCAAATGACTGCTACAAAATAAAATAAAAATTTAAAAATAAAATAAAATAAAATAAAAATAAAATAAAAGAGGAGGGAATAAAAGGAAGGGTGAGGGGAAAAAAAAAAAAAAAAACCAAACCACACAGACCCTGAAAGGCTTGGTAGGCTAAGAGCAAATTGCTGGGCAATTCAGGGAGTGATTTCGTGGGCACGCTGCAGGGATAATGTATTCAGAGTGGCCAGAATTTCATTTAATTCCACTTCATTGTTGAGCATCCTTTGCAGTGGTTTGATGAGTGAGCACTGGGTGCCCATTCCGCCTGCTCTCAGCCTGGCTGCTTGACAGCCTCTGGGCAGCCAACAGCCGCGGCTCTGTGCGGCACCTCCGCGCCACAGACACCCTGAGATGGGAACTGGGCATGGGGAACAGGCACAAACCAGCTCTCACTTCACTGCTGTTTAGGTTAGTGAGTCAAGTTGTCTTCTCCAGGACCCTCAGCAGCTTTGTAACCTCTGTTGGAATCTCTCCTGTAGTTCTCTGTCCCTCATGAACTGGGGAGCCCAGAACTGGACCCAGTACTCCAGATATGGCCTTACTGGAGCAGAGTAGAAAGGGAGGAGAATCTTCTTGCACCCACTGGTCACACTCTTCTCAATGAAGCCCACTGTTTCAGTATCCTTCTTGGCCAGCAGAACACATTGCTGCCTCAGGGTCCTCAGCTTGTGGTCCACCAGCACTCCAGGTCCTTTGCACAGAGCTGCTTTGCAGCAGGTCAGCTCCTCACCTGCACTG
Organism: Psilopogon haemacephalus; assembly: GCA_013396835.1. Classification (NCBI taxonomy): domain Eukaryota; kingdom Metazoa; phylum Chordata; class Aves; order Piciformes; family Megalaimidae; genus Psilopogon; species Psilopogon haemacephalus. The sequence goes on from VWZI01009662.1 coordinate 633,171, forward strand.
ACACATGGGGTTAATCCTTCTAGGGGCAGGACCCTACACCTCTTTGCACTTGGATCATTTTCCCTCTGCTGAGCTCTCCAGACACGAGCAGAGGGACATGAAGAAGGTGACCTTTGGCTGGGTAAGAGATTGCAGAGCCAAGTGCAGCTGGGTGTCCTGTGCAGCCCCATCTGCCTCTAGCCTCTGTCCTCTCTGGCTTTGTAATTAGCACCAGCAAGGGCTGATTTGTCATTCTGCCTTGAGACCACTTCCAGCATAGCAGAGCATTGGCACAGGACACACTTCCATGTAGAACCAGTATGTGCAGAGCAAGGAAAACCAGCAGAGCCTAAAATCCCTCTTTGGCTCAGTGGTGAAAGGAAGGCAATAGTACTAAGAAGACAATGGAGGGAAAGCAGAACTAGAGATGGTAACTAACAGCAAGGAGGAGCTATGAAAACTGAGGCTGTTGGTTAGGAAAACCAAAGGCAGCAGGGACAGTCCAGGTTTAAAGAGCTGTGGGGATGCTACAAGCAGGAGGTGTCTCAGCAGCAGAATCTAGCCCATTGCTGCTGCAGCAGAAGGCAGCAGCCTGTTCTCCACGCCTTGGGATGTTCTCACCTGCCTCTCCTCTTTGTTCCTAGCTAGTCTGAACCTCCTCTGCTCCAATTTAAAGCCATTTCCCCTCATCCTATCTCTCACAACCCTTGCCAAAAGTCCCTCCTCAGCTTGCCTGTAGCCCACTTCAGGCACTGGAAGGTCTCCCCGGAGCCTCCTCTTCTCCAGGCTGAACAGCCCCAGCTCTCCCAGCCTGCCCCTCTGATCATCCAAGAAGATGCAAAGCAGTGGGATTGCTTTGGGTGAAATGTTGTTAGGTCAATATAATGCATTTAAAATGCTGGCTGAGGAGAGCTCTGCTCGGGGCCGTAGTGAGCCTCACCCTCCTAAACACGACCTCCTAAACACGAGCTTTTACTCCAAGTAAAAGTATTCTTAATCATGGCAGGGATTTTAAACAGACAGCTGCAAAGTCACCACCCCTGGAGGCTGAAGGAATGCAGACCATGTCAGGGAAGAGGGTTAAGGGGTCTTGTAAAGCCAGCAGCTCACCAGAAATTCCCACCACGGTCCTGCAGCAAAAGAGATCAGCAGAGACCCTGAGGAAAACAAGAAGGGAGCTGTAATTGGGAGAGGAGAAATGTTTTGGTACTTCTTTGCAGGACTGAGGTGTGCTGCTTGTCTGCTGCCAGTTTTAACAAGGAGTTCGGGGAAAGGTTTGAAGAGAGTCCAAACAAAACAAAACAAAACAAAAATGTGCAAAAAGATAGGCTGAGAGCTGGAGAAAGTGCCTTGGACTGAGGCTTTCTGCAATCCAATCTGCTTAGTTTACCAGAAAAGGAAAAAAAAAAAAAAAAAGAAATCAAAAGATGGAGAGGTGACTGATTTGATTAAGGTGTGTAAGTACCTTCATAGGGAGAAAATTGTGGTTAGCAAAGCAATCTTTAATCTTGTGGGGAAAGGTGTATTTATGACTGGAAGTGGAATCCTGACATATTCAAATAGAAGTAATTCTGAGCAGAGTGATGGAGCGTTTGAACAAAGTGCCCTGCACAGCTCTGCATCTCTCTGCTGCTGAAGGCTTTCAAATCAAGACTGAATTTCTTCCTCACAGAGGCAGCCACGTTTGACTTAGAGCTCTCAAGATATGCTGCTGCTAACCACCTAAATTCAGTCACAAATAAGAGGTCAGATTAAATGCTCAGTGGTGCCTTCTGGCCTTGAAGTTGCTGCATCACCAGGACAATGCTCGAGGGTTTGGCTGTTTCATAGAAACATCAAATCGTTGAGTTGCTTTGGTTTGAAAAGCACTTTCAGATCATCAAGTCCAAAGCTTAAGCCAGCACTGCTGAGCCCACCACTAAATCATGTCCCTCAGCCCCACATTTACACAGCTTTTAAAGCCCTCCAGGACTGGGGCCTCCACCACTGGTAGCCTCATCCAAGGCTTGACAGCTCTTTGGGAAATAAATGGTTCCTAATATCCAACATAAACCTCCCCTGGCATTGACTTGAGGCCATTTCCTCTTGCCCTATCCCTTGTTCTTGGGAGAAGTGACCAACCCCACCTGGCTCAAATCCCCTCTCAGGCAGTTGTAGAGAGCCAGAAGCTCTCCCCTGAGGCTCCTCTCCTCCAGGCTGAACAAACCCAGGTCCCTCAGCTGCTCCTCACAAGACTTCTGCTCTAGACCCTTCACCAGCTTCGTTGTCTTTCTTTGGACATGCTCCAGCTCCTCAATGTCCCTCTGGCAGTGAGCAGAAGCAGTATAGTGCACTTTCACAGGGATTTTAGATGATCAGGATTAGGTAGAGCTCTTCACCCATCACCACCTCTCATAACCACTTCTTCTGACCTCTTGGTATCACATCGAATAGCTGAGGCAGACCAGTGGGCATCTCAGTCACCACTTGTGGCCTCGGTGTCAGCTCACTGCCAGATGAACTACTGCATCCTCAAATCACTCTCGTGCTCTGCTCTTTATTTTAGTGCCATTTATTCTCCTTCCATTTAGTTGTTCAGTTGTCAGGAAAGGGACCACCGTGAAAAACAACCTCACCTGGAGCACAAGGAGAGCTGCCTCGGCTCAGCCAGCATGGCTTTCATCCATCCCATGATTTAGGGTGGAGCCTGTGAGTATTTTCACCAGATGAAATGGCTTTGCTGGAAGTGCCCTGGGATGGCACATTTCCCAGGACATATATCCTTAGCTGGGCTGAGCACAACATCCGCCACAGCCTGGCTGCAGCTTCGAGGGCTGCCGCCATGCAAACCAGAATGGATCTATGAGGGTCGTAAAGGGGAAACGCAGAAGCAGAAAATTCTTCCCGCCCAGATGACAGAGTTTGGAGGATCTCTCTAAGCAAGTAGCAATTAAAAGAAAATATGTTGTGTGCCTCCCTGCATTCCGGGGAGAGGTCTGCAGAGCATCCTGCCTTGCACGACACGGGCGAGCGCTTCCCTCGCCGCTCCGCCATCCGCTCCTGGCAGCCCGCCCTGGGTAGCAGTCTCCAGCAGCATCTCTGAGCTCTGATCTTCTGTCCCTTTGGAAAATGCTCAGGAGGCCTCTGGGGAGCACCACCCCAACCGAATGCCAGGGAAGCTTAATTACAGCCCCATGGGTTACCCGAGCTGCCAGCTGGGACTCCACGCGCGTTGCATCCCCAATGTGAAATTCATCTCACTGGAGCAGAAAACAGGAGCGAGCTGAGCCACCATGTGGCCTTCCAGAAAGACAGAAGTGCTACCAGAGATCTCCACGCTCATCCCCTCATTTCCCAATTATTTCCTCCCTGGTCCTTTCAGCCTTAAACAGCTAAGGAACTGAACAAATAAATAATTAAGTAAAGCAACACCTAAGCATTGCCGTCCCGGTGGCGGTAGCTGGAGCATCCAGTGAGCCAGCAGCAGCCCTGCTCTCCTGTCCACACAGCTCAGGCTGTCCCTGGTGACCAGGATGTGAATCAGAAGGATGGAGAAGGGAATTTAAAATCAATGGGCCAGATCATCAGCTGGTGCAAGCCAGTGAAGACTAGGTGAAGCTACCAGAGCTAAAATCATTTAGATTAAATAAGGAGGTCTGCCTGTGCGCCCAGGACAGCCTGCCCTGCCTGTTCTTGTCCACACCTCCAAGCTCCTGCTCTTTGCTCCCCTTGGCAGGAAGGGAGGTTCACTCTCTAGAAGCACTGGAGTGAACCTAAGTAAAGGAGGATTTAGGAGGCCTGTCAGGAGGCATTTCCTTCCCGTGAGCACAGCCTATTCTCACAAGGAAGGTGAACATTCCGTGCCCACCCTTACCAGCGGAGCTCAGGGTGCTCATGGTGCTGGGGAAGGCTCTGGGAGCAGCAGCAGCCCCATCCTGGGCACAGGCTCATGGTGCTGGGGAAGGCTCTGGGAGCAGCAGCAGCCCCATCCTGGGCACAGGCTCATGGTGCTGGGGAAGGCTCTGGGAGCAGCAGTAGCCCCATCCTGGGCACAGGCTCATGGTGCTGGGGAAGGCTCTGGGAGCAGCAGCAGCCCCATCTTGGGCACAGGCTCTGCCAGCTCTCTGTGCACCTCAGGGAGTTTGGTCCTGTGCTTCGCAGCGATCGCATTTCCCAGCGAGAGTCTCAAGCAGAGCACAGGCTATCTGAAGCATTATCCCTGCAAACACTCTCACTCTCAAAATCTGGGAAGTTTTCCAGCTTAATTAACAGGAACATTTGTTTTCACTAAGCCGTCTGTCAGCGTGCCACCAGCAGCAGTGGAGATGAGCAGGGAGCAGCAGCAGGCAGCTCTGGCTTCAGGTGCGGAGTGCAGCTCGCTCCCCAGGACCCTCGCAGGGAGATTGCCAAAACAAGTCCCGTCTGTGGCTGTGCAAGGACATGCAAGAGCCCAGAGCTCAGCTCAACCGCACCTGGCTTGGCTTAGCTTCCAGCAGACTCAGCTGGGACAGGGCAGCAGGGTTTGGCCAGAGCTTGAGTGCTCTGAAGGTGCTGCTGGATCTCTTTGCAGAGTCCACGGCTCCCCTGGAGGTCTTGTGCCTGGTGCAGAGTTGGGAGCAGAGCTCTCACTCCATCCTTTGCTTGGCAACAGAAGAAAGGGTTGGCATGACAACCCTCTGGCAGCACGTAAGAGGTGCTTACAAAGGGAGCTGAGATCAACTCTTGTCATGTCCACTGGGAGAAGGACAAGAAGGAAGGCAGCTTCATTTGAATAGAAACCAAGAGAAAACAACCTGGGGTGGCAGGAAGCCTCCTAAGCAGCCCAGAGTGAAAGGTTGTGCCTGGCTGTGGGGAGCCACAGAGCTCCCCCTCACAGCAGGGCTGGGGAACAGGAAAAACAAAGCTTCAAGGCTGCTCTAGGTGCATGCAACTCTCCTCAGTGCACAGCCTTGAACAGGGAGATGTCCTGAAGCTACTTCAGCTGCACTCTTCAAGGTCTCCTCGGGTGCTTGAGCTCTTCTCTGCTTTGCAGCAGGAGGGCAGGAGCCTTCGTTTCCCAGCTTCTCCCTCCCGGTGCCATGCTGACTCCAGTTGCCACAAGATCTCTGCATCTGAGTGCTGCACCCTGCTGTGGGACCACACTGCTCTTGTTACCCTGCTCCTAACTTTGGTTTTCAAATTGTCTCTGAACAACCAACCTTTCTCCTGCTGTCCTGAGCAAACTCACCTCCCTTACAGCCTCTGAACTGCCACAGGAGCTGTCTGCCCTGCACACTGTCCTGCTGCCTTCTTCCTTCTCCTCTTACAGGGCAGCCTGAGATTACTGACCTCAACCTCTCTCTGTCTGGCTGCTTCCGAACCTTCAGCTATTCCCACTCCACAATCCAGTTCCTGAGTCAGAAATCCAGTTTTGGAGCAGCTGGATCTTTGAGGATTCAGACAGGGCAGCATCTTTTATCGGATGGAGTCTTCATTTCAAAAGTCAAAATTTGATGGAAAATCAGCCCAGAGAACCAACAGAGCTGGGAGTGACTGTAGCCAATTGTCTTCAGTTTCTCCTGCTGTGACCTCCCCCCTGAAATGCAGGAGCAGAGATCAACTTCTCTGGCAAGGAAAACAAGAAAGGTTTAGAAAAGTCAATCGGTGCTGATCCCTTTGGAGCTCCCAACTCTGCACTGGGCACAAGACCTGCAGGGAAGCCTGCACAGAGACTCAGCAGCACGTTCAGAGAACCAAATCCTGCTGCCCTGTCCCAGCTGCTGGAAGCTAAGCCAAGCCAGGTGCAGTTGGTTCTGCAGCTGAGCTCTGAGCTCTTGCATGTCCTCACACAGGCATGGATGGGCCCAGGTTGCTGTGGCTTTTTTTTGGGGCATGGGAGGTTCAGGCAGGATAGAAAGGTTGGCTCTGAGGAGCTAGAGGAAGATTGTCCTTGAAATCATGGCCTGAAATCCAGGCAATACCAGCGAGGCAATCCCCACAACTCCTCCTTCGGATTCCCCAGGTTCCCAGCAGCTCCCAGCTCTGATTTATTATTTTTTTCCAAATCACTGATTAGTGTAAGTGAAACACTGCAGCCACGAGCAGAACTGCTGCTTCCACAGGCTCACTATTTCACAGCCATTCCTCATACTTCCTGGTGAGCAACTCCCTCTTTTCCCCCTCTCACATTATATTTTTACTGATGGCATTAAATGCTGAATGTGGGCAATATCTTTGATATATGCACAGTTTACAGCACACACAGAGGACCTTGGCAGGATCCTTTCTGCCTTTCTTTATCCTCCCGTTCGTAAATTGCAGCTGCTCCAAAAAGGGGGCTGGGGAGGGAGGCAGCAGCCCCTGGGCTGGCTGTAACAGCCCAGCAGCCAAAGCTGCTTTTGGGGCATGCATCTCCTGCACGCCCCCAGGAAGCCTGCCCAAGCCTTGAGGCTTGTACGAAGCCTCACAGGGCAGGTCGTTTATTTTTTTCACAGTGCTCCCCTGAGTGCTTTCCTTTTTTATTTTGAGACAGTTAGAGAAAGGAGGAGAGGGGAGAAGCTGGCAGGGTGAATGCATGCAACAGCAGCCACAGACCAAAGGCTCGTCCAGCCCAGCTGCACCATGGAGCCTGCTGATGCCCAAGGGCTGCCACCCAAGAAGGCTTCAGGAAGCTGCTGAAGCTGGCACACTTTGCTAGCCCTCAGACATCAACAGAGGTTACTAAGCTGCTGAGGGGCCTGGAGCAGCTCTGGGAGGAGCAAAGGCTGAGAGCCCTGAGGCTGAGAGCTTGCACAAGAGCAGTCCCAGAAAGGGTCTGAGCAATGTTCACTAAGAGCTGAAGGGTGGGGGGCAAGAGGCTGGAGCCAGACTCCAGTCAGTGGTGCCCAGTGACAGGGCAAGGGGCACAAAGTGGAACCCAGGAGCTTCCATCTGAGCAAGAAGTAACTTTTTTTGGTGTGTTTATTAGGGTGCTGGAGCCCTGGAGCAGGCTGCCCAGAGAGGTTGTGGAGTCTCCTCTGGAGAGATTCCAAATCCTCCTGGATGCAATCCTGCTCGAGGTGACCCTTCTTTAGCAGGGGGGCTGGGCTGGATGATTCCCAGAGGTCCCTTCCAGCCCCTACCAGGTTGGGATTCTGTGATTCATGCATCTGCAGTTATTTTCTGCTGGTTGCATGCAACATTTCTCCACATAATTGTGTACTACCCCCCAGGGTCTGTTACAACGGAGTTTGTGTTTCAGGTGGAGTCCTTCATCTGATTCTCTTTTTTGTTTTTCAAGACACAGGTCAGTGCACATCTGTCATAAAACAATCTGCATGTGAAATTGCAGCAGCTACCTTCATGCTCTCTGCAGTCATGGCTCCTGCCTGGCTGCTGCTTCCTGCACCATCACTGTGAAGCTGTGATGAGTTAGGACGAAACCAATGCCAGCACTGACAGCTTTGGCACAGCCTGTGCCACAGAACAACTGCCTGAACCTTCTTCCACAGGGCTGCTCCTATGTGAGGACCTAGAGACCTCTTTTGCAGATAAAACCTTCAGGAGACAAAGTCTCTACAGATTTAGTGATCTGGCTACACCCAGCTAAGAATGATGGCACTTAAATTGAGCCCTAGAGCTGGACTAGAGGAAGAATCTTCCTCTTTTTTTCCCCAACACCTCGTTCATCTCACAGGCTCTGCTGCAATTCCTTTTGCCTTCTGCAGGGTGGCCCAGAGTCTGCCACCTTAGTTCCAGCCTGAGCCTGGAGAAGAGCCATGCTCTCTGAGAACTTAGCTCCATCCCACCAGACTGTCCCAACCACAGTCACTGCTGCTCTCCACAAGGCTGGCCTAGCTACAAAACTCCAGGCTGTCGTGCCCACAGCCATGCTCTGCCTCTCTTTGTCTCCTCCTGGAGCACATCTGAGGGTTTTTTGCCTTTTCTTTTCCACTCGTCCTTGTCATGAGCCATGTGGAAGCACTTTGCAGCTCGTGAAGTTAATGATCTGTCAGTCCTCCTGGACTGGCCAAGTGCTGATGAGCTGCCCACGGTTCTGCAGGTGGACACAACACAGCACAAACAGTCCCTGCTCTGCTGGGGATTTTTTATGGCACCATAATGAAGTTATTCCACAGATATTCCCTTAGGGAATCACAGCCTGTGAGCACGCTGGGGAAGACAGAGTCTGTCTACATGAAGGAGATACTTGCACACACTCCCTGCTTGTGAGCCTTCCACAGCCTGGCCTTGCTTTCTTACAAATCAAAATCACACTGACTTGGGATGGAAAGGACCTCTTGAGATCACCTTATCCACACCTGCTGCTCAAGCAGTGCCACCTGGAGCAGCCTGCCCTGGACCATGTTTTTTTGTATCTCCCTGGAAGAAGACTCCACAACGTCTCTGAGCAACCTGTCCCAGTGTTTCACCACCCTTAGAATCAAAAAGGGCTTTGCCTGTGTGCAGTTTGCATCTCCTGCTTTCTAACCTGCACCCTGTGCCCTGGACTTGTCACTGGTCAGCAGCAGGAAGGCTCAGGCTCTCTTCTCCTCAGTAGCTGCCACCAGGTGTCTTTGCACATTGCTTTGTCATTCCCTGTGTACTCCACTTATGCACAAATGCCTTCATCATTCACAGTTCACAGTACATGGGCAGCACACTTGAGAAGAGACACAAAGACACTGCCCCAGACAACAGAGAGTTGACAGCAGCTGGCTGAGATGGTCAAAGCTGCTCAGAGAGGGACAAACACATGAGCCCCATAGCCAAAATCAGAAGCAGTGGCAGTCCTGCAGCCCTTTAATTCAGCTGCACACCGTGTTTGAGGAGAGGCTGATCTCAGCTGAGGAGCTTTCTTCCAGTGGTGACTGATGGCAGGAGGCTACCTGAAATCCAGGATCTGGACAGATTTGCCAGTGGTTTCAACAGGGCCAAGACAAGGCAGCCACCAACTGAGCTTTACAAGCTACATCCACTCTGTTGTTGCATCATTGCTCCCAGCAAGAGCATCCTCAGGTTGGCTTCCTCAGCTGCCTCCCAAAGCTGTAAGTGATTCTGCTAGCTCAGGGGCCCAGGGCTTACTTCTCTGGGATCACAGTGAGCCAAGCTGCTTCACCTCCTGCCATAAACAAATGGCTTTGCCTGAGTTTGAGGTCTTTAAATCTGCCATATCAAAGCTGACAGGCTTAAGATGAACCTTATGTTTGCAACTTACACATCTGACACCTTCCATGATGAAGATCCATCTTAATGTTCCACTTACAGATAACCTATCCCTTGGCACAGATCTTCCCTCAGCTGCAGACTGCAGCTGATGTTTGCTTTCTCCTGAACAAATCTGACTCCAGAAGAGCACCTCCAAGGCTTGTCACCAAGAACAAGGCTGCCTCTAACTCTTCGATCCATCTCACAGCCCCATCAGACGCTTCTGTTGCCCCTTTCTCTTGCAGAGCTCATGCTCTGGCACAAAATAGAGCCATAACTCACTCAGGAGCAAAAGACCTTAATTTCATTAGTGCTAAGTCCCTGGTAGAAGCAAACCCAGTAGACAAAAGCAGAGGTGAGGATTGAGAAGCCAGAGCTGAGCCCCGGTGGTGACTCATGGCAGCAGAGCAGCACTCAATAAAATGTCACACCGTGAAAAATCCTCACTGCCTGCCCGTAAATCCCTGTCCCAGCTGGGCCATCTCCCTGTCTGCTGCCCTGCTAAAGGCCACAGAGCTCTTCAGACTTGCTACTGAACAATGTGGAGTTTAGGAAGGGAGCCAGTACCCTTACAGGCTGGAGCTTGGGAGGTCATCCTCTGGCTCTGCCACCATCTAGATTGACATTTCTTTGGAGCTGGGGCTGAGAAATAGAGTATTAGCTAGCTGGAGAGGCAGAGTATTAGCTAGCTGGAGAGGCAGAGTATTAGCTAGCTGGAGAGGCAGAGTATTAGCTAGCTGGAGAGACAGAGAGTATTAGATAATTGGAGAGGCAGAGATTGTTAGCCAGCTGGAGAGGCAGAGCAGATAGAATCATAGAATCATAGAATCAGTCAGGGTTGGAAGGGACCACAAGGATCATCTAGTTCCAACCCCCCTACCCTAGATCAGGCTGGCCTGACTACATGACACAAGAGTGAGGAGGAGGAAAGGGTGGTCTGTAGCCACAGCCCCAATGATGCTCAGCATTCTTTCACATCTTCCATGACAAAGTGGAGTAGATTCATCATCAGTACCAGTGAGCTCCTGGCACTGGACTACGTTGTTGGAACGCTTATGAGGGACAAGCAGACTCACAGCATTGCAGGCAGAGATGAGCATCACTTAGTGATTTCTTCATTGACATAGAAACCAATATCAGGCCATGAATCACAGAATCACAGGATGGGACCTCCAGAGATTATTGAGTCCAAGCTCTCTGCCAGAGGAGGATCAGCTAGGGCAGGCTGCACAGATGAAAGATTTTCCTTTGGGTGATTTGAGCCTAGCAAGACACTGGATTGATCTTATAGACCCTGTCCTGTAGTTCCATGTCTGTCTTGAATTATGGAGCCCAGAACTGGAATTGTTACTCCAGATGTGGCCTCACTAGGGCAGAGTAGATGGGAAAGACAACCTGCCTCATCTTGCTGGTCACAATCTTCTTAATGCACCCCATGATACCATTTGCCTTCTTGGTCACAACAGCACACTGCTGGCCCTTATTTAAGTGCCCTTTGGGTTAAATATCCTGAAGCAAAAGGTCTGGCATGGATGGATCTCTTGGAGTCCCTCAGCTGCAGAAGATGGGAGAGTGTCAATGGTTTTGGTCCAGTGTGCCAGGAAAATCCAATGTGGAGGTTTTCATGGGAAAGGGAACAACTTCTGGAGTCTGTTGTGCTCAGCCCAGTGTGTGGCCGTGGGAGAATGGGTGCAGGGTCCCTCAGTTAAAGAGGGAATGGTTTGCAGCCACTGGAGATGGAAGGTTGGAGCATGTCTCCCATAAGTGCCCTTTCTCCCCTTGCTCCTTTTGCTGTGACTGCCTCAGGCAAGACATCAGCTCACTCCAGCTCCCAGGCAGCAGATCTTGTCAGCCCTTTGTGATACAAAGTGGAGAGCTCTCTCCTTTCAAATTACTGTTCCCAAGCAGGTACTTACAGACAGTGATAAATTACCCCTTCACCTTTTCTCCATCACACCAGGCAGCATCTGCCTCCCACCCTTACACATCCTCCCACTGCTCTTGCCACCCCCATCTTTAAACCTTCAGTTGCTCCTGTGGCTCTTCCCTGAGCTGTTTCCAATTATACAGAATCCTTCTGGAGCAGAGGTAAAGCAAAGTGGGGTGTAGAACTGCATGGCCAAATGCAAAGCTCCCCATGCCCACCTGGGTGCTGCTGGCTGGCAGCAGGCACTCATGGAGTGCTCTTGCTTGTCACGGTTGGTGTAGGACCCTGCATGAATCCTCTCCAAATCACACTAATTTCTCCTTTCCCCAAAGGGGTACATCAACACCTAAAATAATCCCCCTCCTCATGCTGTCTGTTAACCAGAATGACCCAAGAACACAAGGCTGTTGTAGTCGTAAGAGAATGCTGGCTTGGGAAAAACTAATTGTAGCTGATGGCAGGACAGGTGGCCTAAGAGATCTGCTTTGACTCTAACCTCTGAGATGTTACAAGGCTTCTCCAATCCAGTAAGCAAAATGTTTTTTGTGAGGGTGGTGAGACACTGGAAAAGGTTGTGGATGCTCTATCCCTAGAAGTGTTCAAGGCCAGGCTGGACAGGGCTTTGAGCAACCTTCTCTAGTGTAAGGTGTCCCTGACCATGGCAGGGGGGACTGGAATTAGATGATCTTTAAAAGCCTTCCAGCTCAAACCACTCTACCCTTTATTCTGTGATTCTATGATTCCAGCCCTTAGAGAATATGTAAGTGGAAGGGCAGTGTCTTCCACCATGGCCATGGAGGCTGCACAGACTCCAGTTCAGTAGGCATGGAGTTGTTTATGATGTCCTTCTCTGGCATCACATCCTCTGTCTCTTCTCTAGTCCAGGCCAACATGGAAATGAGCCCAAGACAACCTATCCAGCAGTTCTTCTGATGTCCCTGCTACTCACTTACCTCTACCAGGAACGGGCAAGCAACATCCACTGGTCCTTCATCAGCCATCTCCAAGTGAGGCTCCATAATGGGAGGGCAGCTGAGACCACTGGTTGCCAGAGAGCAGCCTGCTGCTGGGGCAGATGAGGCTGCTCTACTTTCCTATCACCTCTGACAGCTGGACCAGTGCCAGGACAGCATGGTTCCATGATGTGTCTCCAGATTACAGCTGGACTGTGACACACTCCATCAGTGTTAATCCTGTCCACAGGACATTCAGCTCGAGGAGAAAGGTCCCTTTCAGCCTGTGAGTGTATTGATCCGAGTGCAGGGGACCCCTTGGTGGGAATGAGGGGGGGGAAAAAAAGCGCTGGCATTTCTGAAAGAGAAAGAAGCTGCATTGTATCTGGTGGCTGGGAGGAGAAGAAAAGGCCACTTGTCAAATTCAATGAGTGGTTTCATATGTGGGGAACTGTTTATGGCCCTTTCTAATTGCTGTAATATTCCTGCGGCAGCCACAACTCTTCTGCGAGCTGCTTCGCCTGCTCTGACAAATCAGCTGCCAGCAGAACACTCTAAAGTAAATAATTTAAGCAATGAAAGGAAGGGTGACCAGTCCTGGTGATTTCTCAGTCTCCTGCTCCCTGCTTGCAGGAAGGTGTCCAGATGGCTGCAGGGAGGTGGAACCAGATGGGCTCTAGAGGTCCCTTCCAAGCCAGTGCATTGGGTGACTCTAGGAAAGGTGAGGACCGTCCATGGCCCGTGAGTATTGCCCTACAGACCTCCAGCTGTGCCAGCCTGCTGCACACACCTTGAGGGACAGGCCTCCTCCCCACACAGTCCAGCTCCCAACCTGTGCTTTCTCAGCTGCAGAAGCTGCCAGCCCTCTGGAGACCAGCTTGGTACTGAAGCATGAGAGTAGGTTGTCCTTGGGTAAACTCTGGAGCAGGGAGCATACTTTGGGGCACAGAGTTCAGCATCACCTTGGAAACCTTGTGCAGCCTCAGAGGTGAGGTCCTGGCCCAGTGCCCTTCTTTCAAAATGGGCTTCACTAGAAATCATTTTTGGTTCCTGCTTAGGAAAGGCTCCGTGAGCCTCACCTGCATGCAGACTGGCAGCTCTTCCAGCTGCACTCTGCCTGCTGTGCTCTGTGACCTTGGGGGGGGAAATGCCTCCCATTCTTTGCCAAAATCTTCTTCATAATCTACAAATGCTCAGAGAAGAGTTTCTGACATCCAGGAGCTCATTCTAGGTGCTTAAGACTACCTTTTTTTTCAGTTTGGAAACCAGGATTTGACAAAGGTGTAGTTAGTTGCTAGAACTCACAGTCCCGGGTCACAGAACCACAGAATGCTTTGGGTTGGAAAGGACTTTTAAAGGTCCCCTGGTCCAATCCCCTGCAGCCAGCAGGGACACCTGCAAGTAGAGCAGGTTGCTCACAGCCCCAGACAACCTGACCTGCAATGGTTCCAGGGATGGGACATCTCCCAGCTCTCTGGGCAACCTGGGCCAAGGTCTCACCACCCTCAGTATAAAAGAAGTGTCTTCCTTCTCCCCTCTCTTAGTTCCAAACCATCACCTCTTGTCCTGTCACAACAGGCCCTGCTAAAAAGCCTTTCCCCAGCTTTCTGATTGTCCCCTTTAAGTAATGAGAGGCTACAGGAAGGGCTCCCTGAAGCCTTCTCTTCTGCAGGTTGAACAAGCCCAACCCTCTCAGCCTGTCCTCACAGCAGAGGTGTTTCAGACCTTGGACCATTTTTGCAGCCCTATAAATATGTGGCTAGAGGTGACTGAGATGGATGAACCCTTCCTGGAGGCAGCAAACAGCCCTGGCAGTGCTGCCCCTGGCGGAGCAGCAGCCCTGGGGTAGCTGCCACACAGCAAAGCAGGCAGCACACAGCTTCAGGTGAGGCAGTAAAGCTGATCACAGCTGGGGAACTGCCTTATTGGAAGTGCTTTGATTTGCAAAGACACACATCAGAGGTGACCACAGCCTGGCAGGGCAGTCCTAGAGGAGAGGAACCTTTCGGGGGGGCAGCCTTAGCAGCATGGAGATGTGCTGCTGTGCACCAGGGAGGACAGAGTTTGCTCCCTGGTCAGGGGATTTAGCACTCTTTGTGTATCTGTAGACCCTTTGGAGAAGCTTCCCAGAGGAACCTGGGGTTCTGAAGAGAAATACCTACCCAGATTCTCCAAACCAGGCAGTTTTGCAAACGCCAGTAGCTACCTCTTCATCTTCAGGTAGCTGAGTGCCTTTACAGAGATGTGCTTCAGCTTCACCAGTGGAAAAGGAGTTCTGGCACCTCCAGACTGCCCAGAGCAGCAGGGGTGATACAAGGAGCAGCTCAGAGATGAGTCACTCAACCCCTTTTGAGTTCCTTGCAGCTTGCTCACAGCTGGAATCCAAAGCTGTGTCCTTAGAGCTGTTTAGTTGCTTTTATCTTTGTCCTTTTCCTGCAGCTGTCAGCGGAGAAGTCACCTGGGATCCTCCAGCCAGTTACCATGGGCTACTAGAAACTGCTGGGGGAAGTCCTCTCGTCCACACTTGGAAGGAAGGAGGCAGCACAGGCCATGGCTTCCTGGCCACAAGCCTGCAGCACCTCTTCTCCCCTCTGCTCGTGTACGTGGGTGTGTGACTTGAGTTGCAGGCGACCCAGAGAGCTGCCTCTGGTCTGCTTCCTTTCCAGGGAAAAGGTCCAAGCGATGGGGAAGGGAAGCTCATCTGCCCACTCGCCATGCACTGGCTTGTGAAATTGATTAGCAAACACACACTGAGAAGAAAATAGGAAGATTAAGAAATGGAATCACCGTTTCATAAGAGAATGGTTGGCTTGATGAGGGGGAAAAGAAAAATTAAAACCCATCGAGTCCCTCAGCAGCATGGTCTCTGCAGTGGAGTACAAGAAGAGGGCTAAAAACTGACAAGAAGACTGAGACTGAATGTTGCTGTCTCCAGCGTGCAGGGGCAAGGACAAGCATGTGCCAAGTTTCTCTCTCAGGTGAGCTCTGGCAGGACAACACAGGACAAGAGATGTCCCCATGCCCTGAAACTGGGGGTAGATGTTCTCTGCTGCTGTGATGCAGTTCCCACCTGCCCCAAGTGCTCCCAGCGTTTGCAGGGAGCTGCTCTTGAGCCCTCTGGGGAGTGGAGTTATCTGCCTCAGCCCTGCAGAGTGCAAGTGCCACCTCCAGAGCCTTGGGCTCAGCTGGCAGTGGGCAGCAGGAAATCCATGCTCCCCAGCTGATTCCTTTTGGCTAATTCTGGTGGGGTGAATCATGCCACAGAAGTGCCATCGACTAGCAAGAGAGCCGAGGATGAATGCTGCTAATGGAGATGTCTCTCTGAGTGCTGTGTTGTGTGAGGTCAAGAGACAGGCAATCAACATTGAGCACCCACTCTGCTAACACCAGCTCCTCATTTCCCCACGGATAGAAACGGCCTCTGGCTTGCAAGCCAGGTGGTGTACATGCCAGAGCCACCTCTCCCCCTGGCACCCACTGGCAGTGCTGTGGAGCAGGGGACGTGGATGGCTCCTTAATGACCGTGGTAGGCACAGGAGCAGCAGGTGGGTGAGGATCACACCACAGCATCTGCCCTGTGCAGGAGTTTCCTTACAGGATTGAGCAGCTGCTAGAGGAGTGCCAGAGGCTCTCCATCAACCCCTCTGCCTTCCCAGAGCCCAGAGAAAGGGAATAAGGGAGAGAGACTGATGGGATGGGAAAGAAACTGGGATGGAAATGAGAATGATCCAATGAAATAGAGACAGAGAGATACAAACCAATACCCAACCCAACCTCTGGTGGCACTGATGTCACTATTGTCACCACTGAGACTGGGGCAGGCACTAGGGAAGTCCCAGACTGGACTCAGTAGCAGACAGGAACCAGGTTTGAGAGATGGATTCTGGAGGTGGATTCAGGAACACACAGACTGGGATCAAAGGCAGAACAGAGAGAGTCCTCCAGAGACAACAACCATTGAAGAAGAGGCTTGACCCTGGTAATTCAGGTATTGCTCTGGGTCTGAATCTCACCTTTTGTCCCTTTCACTATGTAAATAGGATGTGTCAAAGTGTGTGTGTGTGGGGCAGGGGGGAGGGAAGGAGGCAGAGAGAGAGAAATAAACCCCAATCAGATGTGGGAAGACCCTCCCTGTCTTCCTGAAAATCCCACTGTGCTGGGAATGAAGGGAAGGATTGTCTGGGCCCTGGCAATCCAGGGCACTGGATGGAGCATGGCACAAGCAATCCTTTGAATGCCAGATGTGACCTGGTCCCCTCACCCTGCTCCCCCAGTGCAGGGCTTGACATTTTGGGCCGGCCCTGTGACATGCTGCATGAGATCACTCTGCATTTGACCCGGAGCCTTTGGTTAGAGAAACACTCCCCCAGCAATTCCCAGCAACGCTGCAGTGCTCCTTTTGTGGAGCATCAGTGGCAGCAAATGAGCTGCCAGTCACAGAGGGAGATGCTGCTGCTGCTGCTGCTGCTGTGAAAGCTTCCCAGCCAAAAGCTCTGATCCCCTCATTAATATTAGCACTAACCTTGTGCTTTGTTATTCTTAACCTAACCCTGTGAGGTGTGGAGGTCAGCACCAGAGTTTGGCTGTTATTTGATTTCCCCAAAGGCTGGTGAGCTGCCCCCTGCCTGGCCAGGCTCACAGCCTTCATCTACTTCACTGAGAGTTCCAAAGGGACCGTGACCAGAGGGAGAAGATGAGCACTGACCTCCTTTTCCTCTTCTCCTTACTCTTTGGGGCAATCCCTTCTTGCAGCCACGGCAAGAGGTGGGAGCTGCCCTGGCTGCAGAGCAGCTCAGCAGTGGCCACCTCCAGCCACAGGCTGGCCATGGGCAGGTGTCTAAAGCAGGAGCAGACCTCCGGAGGAGCAGGAGCAGCTTCTTCTGGTTGCTGTTGGCAGCAGTGACACCTGTGGCCAGCCATAGCCAGCCAGGCTGAGGGACTGGAGGGCTGCATCCACACCAGCCTCCTGGCACTCCTGCCTGCCTTCTTCTTTCTTGGGATGCACTGTTCCAAGAGGAGAAGGTCCTTGAATACTGTTTAGCTTTCTCAGGCCCCTCTTCCCTCCAGAGGTTTGTCCCATGGCAGCCTGCAAGCCTGAAGAGGATGAAGTCTGTTCTCTTGAAGTCCATTCTGTCAATGGAATCTCACTGCCTGGGCTGAGTGACAAGGAGGGAAATGTCCTGACAGCACATTCCTCACCCTAGGGACGATGGAATTGGAGGCCTAGTTGGAAAAATCTCCCTTGAAAGTTCACCTCTTCTACAGGGAAACCTCCTGTGGAAGAGGATAGGATAAAATAAAAGTGGGGGGAAATGGAATTCCAGCCCTAAGGGAAGTTCTGGTGCATCCTCTTGGCTCCTCTCAGGATGCAGACCTGAAACCCTTCACTAATTCTGTGACTCTGGATCCTGGTGGGACAGGAACTCAGCACATTCCATTGCTCAGCACCACCAGGAGCTGTTCTTGGGCTGGCCACGCTGCCACCCGAGCTCTGGGGCCCCTTTTTCTGGACGTATACTTTTGGGGAGCACGGGGAGGAAGCCAAGAGTCGGAGGAGCAGACAGGCTTGCTCCGGCAGGCGCCTCTGCCTCCGCAGGCTGCGGAGGGATGCTGCAAAGGAGCCTCCGGGAAGCAGCTTGGCTGCCTGCAGAGGCTGCAGGAGCTTGCAGGGGGAAGGGAAGAGGGTAATGAAAGCAGCGTTTGGTGAGGCAGCACATGTGTGCATTTCAAATGTCTCCTTGTGCCTGCGGGGCTGCTCGCTGCTCGTTGAACCAGGCTGCTAATTTCCAAATTGATACTTACTCTAATCCCATCCCTGAAGGCCCCATTACGGTGCATGCAGTAATGGGCTATTAGCCGGGCTCGGGGCGGGGGCAGGCCAGGGGAAGCAGAGAGGAGGCTTTTGGGGAGAGCCAGGATGCTGCGGGAGCAAATCAGCACCGATGCTGCTGCTGCCGCCCCAATCTGCCGAGCCATTAGGGCTGCTTTAGAGCCCTCTGCTCTCTCTGCACCCTCCTGGCTGGGCGAGGGGGAGGGAAGACTTTATGGAATCTTACTGCCTCGTATAGCACTTATTGCTGGCAATCAATATTGATTTTAACATAACATTTTGTTTTAAGACCCCTTTTGTTGTTTTGCTTTCAGTCTGCATGCTAATAGGGTTTATAAAATCCACGGCGTTTTCCCCTTCCATGAAATCTTATTGGGATAATTACCTTGCCCTGGTGACAGATCCTTGTGCCTGAATTACACACCAACACCACCCACAGCAGCCTGCCAGCCACCTCCTGAAGGAGCCTTTCCACCTCACCCTGCCTTAAGTGTATGAGCACTGAGCAAATAGTAACAAACAGCTCCTGTGGTCCTGCCGGGACAGCTTCTGCCTGCCTTAAGGCTGACCACAGCCTCACAGGGTGCCAGGGGCTCATCCACCAAAGAGCTCATCCAGTCCAGCCCCTCTGCCACAGCAGGACCAGACAATCCAGCTCAGGGCACACAGCAACACATCCAGACAGAGTCTGCAAAGGCTCCAGACAAGGAGACTCCACAACCTCTCTGGGCAGCCTGTGCCACTGCTCTGGGACCCACACAGGCAAGAAGTTGCCTCTTGTGTTGAGCTGCAACCTCCTGTGCTGCAGCTTCCATCCATTGCTCCTTGGCTTATTCCAGGTGCCTGCCTTAGGTGTATGAGTACAGAGCAAATGGTAACAAATACCTCCTGCATCCCATCTAACCTCAGCTGAAGCACAGGAAGGGTCCCAGAGCACTGCCACAGGCTGCCCAGAGAGGTTGTGGAGTCTCCTTGTCTGGAGCCTTTGCAGACTCTGTCTGGATGTGTTGCTGTGTGCCCTGAGCTAGATTGGATGGTCCTGCTCTGGCAGGAGGGGTGGACTGGATGAGGTCTCTGGGTCCCTTCCAACCCCTGACATTCTGTGAGCCTGTGAGGACAACTTCTGCCAGCCTTAAGGCTGACCATGATGAGCACTGTGGCAGGAGAGCTCCCTGGGTAAGAGCAGCAGGCTTACCCCACCTTGTGATGCAGTGCATTGGTCAGACTCATCATTGCTTCTTTATTTCTCTCCTTTCTCAGGGCTGATCCCCCCAGATGCTCATCAGACCACCAAAGTCACTGCTTCTGGGAATGTCGCCTGCAACTGTACTCCCCAGCAAAGATTATTGCTTCCTTTTCATCTTCTGGGGACCCTTGTAGCTTACAAATCATTCCTGCTCTCTGTCACAGAGTGCCTTGAACCTACACTCTTAATTTCTGAACTTCCAGAGACACAGTGAGGTCGAAATCAAGTAGATAAAGCTGTCCTGGGTTTGGATAATCCCCAGCCAGCAGGGCTGAAGCCCTCACAGGATGCTTTATGGCACTTGCATGCTTTAGCTGGCCCTTCCCAGGATGTGCTCCTCAGTTATTAACCACAGATCACTGTTCAGGGGACAGCCTCTGGGCTGAAACAGCTGGTGGGAGAGCAGGACTGAGTGCCACATAGCCCAAGGATTTCCAGATGTTCTGAAGAAGACCTAAGCACTTTTCTGGGACTGGTCTTTGGAGGGCTGCCCCTGTCCCCCCATGGCCAGGCTCTGCTTTCTCCCTGCAAAGCTGTTGGGTTTGCTGGGTAGGACTGACTCACCTCCTGCAGCCCTTAGCTAGCCTGGGCTAGTCCTGCTTTTCATGTGTGGGCAGTAGATGTACCAGCTCCTATCTTTCTTTGGCACAAGCCAGGTCAGTTTGGGCATTTAACACACTTGTGATGCCCAGTTCATGACCCCTGGGGAGCAGCCTTGGTAGCTGCCCTTTTCCACCCCTGTGCCCCAGCACTCTCCAGCCAGGCAGTGCAGAGCTCTCCCTGCTGTGCCCAGCCAGATGGAAAGGACAGAGGACACAGCAGAGCTCTCCCAAGTCCTTTAGCAGCAAGTGTTTTCTGAGCACCTGGGCTGCTGTTCACGTGGAGTGCAAGCAGGACAAGAAATCTCTGCAAGCTGCACAGCTGAGAGGGGGATTGTGCCCATCGCTGCTCAGCCAGACCTGGGGAGCTCAGCATGCCTTGTGCAAGCTGCTGGAGGTGTCTGAGGGACTTGGAGCCAGGCTGCCAGCCACCCTGCAGCCCCCCATTACCGCTGGGTTTGTTACCTTTCCTCACAGCTGGGGACTCTGCAGAGGAGTTTGGTGGAGCTGCAGCTAAGCAGGCACAGATGGCAGTGCCAGATGCTTGCTCTTTTGTTCTCCTTGGCACCACAGCAGCAGCTCTCGGGCAATGAGCAGTTATTGCTGCATGGCTGCTGGTTTCCTCGGGTTGGCTGCACCCCTCCAGCATGGAACAGCCATGCCTGAGCTGGAGGGAAGCACCACAGGTCAGATGAGAGCTGGTGCTTGGATGGTAAAATCCTGCAGAGCACTCTGGGCTTTGGTGGCAGCAGGTGGCTGCTGGTGCTGGAGATTTCCCAATCCACAGGGATGCTGTAACTGGATGGCTACAGTGATAATTGCTTGGTGAGTTCCCTTTCCATGGGAAGTACACGTGCCAGAGGCTCATGCTGCCCTGTCACACAGTGCCATGTCGGGAAGCACCTCAAAAAGATGGAGAAATAGGCTGGCAGGAACCTCGTGAAGCTCAACAAGCAGTGCAAAGTCCTGCACCTGGGGAGCTGGACAGCCACAGGTGCCAGCAGGTGCTGGGAGTCCTCAGATGGACAGAAGTTGGCAGAAAAGGAGCTGGGGTCCTTGTGCTGTACTGGTGGACATGAAGATGACCAGCAACGTGCCCCTGCTCCAAAGGTGAACTGCATTCTGGCTTTGCCAGCAGGCTGAGGGAGATGATTCTTACCCATCTGCTTACACTGCTGAGGCCACACCTGGAGCACTGCATCCCACCCCAGCTCAAGAGAACCACAAACATGCTGCAGAGAGCTCCACAAAGGGCCATAGGGGCAGCAGAGGAGCATCGAGGCCACACCTGGAGCACTTCATCCCACTTCAGCTCAAGAGAACCACAAACATGCTGCAGAGAGCTCCACAAAGGGCCATAGGGGCAGCAGAGGAGTCTCCTGGCAGCAGGGGCTAGCTAGTAAAGCTGGGAGTGATCAGCCCGGGGAACACAAGGCTAAGGGACATGGGACAGAGCCAGGCTCTTTGCAGTGGTGTCCAGCGACAAGAGCAGAGGCAGTGCTCACAAACTGAGCCAGCACTTTCCCTCTGGGCATCAGCAAACTTATTTACATGAAAAGCTGAACTGTTCTGCGTGGGGATTTGGTGGGGAATTGGCTTGTGGCTGCCTTGTGGAATGAGAGCAGCTCACCTTGGTGAGCAAGGCTCAGAGGGGAGATGCTAAGCAAATCTTGCTGCTAGTAGATACTGGAAGCTGGTACCAGGTAGCAGCCCCTAGGATGCTGGCAGCCTCTTAGCTCAGTGAAGTGTCACTGTGGCACGGAGGCACCTCCTGAACTGTGGAGAAATCACTGAGCAGAGGTCAAAGAGAACTCCAAAACATCCTCCACTAAATGTCACTGCATTCCTGCATGATGGCATTTTAATGAGCACCAACTGCTTGCTTTTTGTCAAGATTTCCAAATAAGTGAGGCCAACTTGACACTGGAAGGAAAAAGAATCATATTTAGGCCATTTCATAATGTCTAGAAATCTTCCTCCCTCCAAAAGTTAATAACTGCAATTAGGAGCAGGAAGAGACTGTTAAGCTCTGAGAGCTGCCAGAGAAGTGTGCTGGAAACTTCTAGAGACTGCAAGGAGGTCTGTAAGTCACCACTAACAGGCACCTGCTAAGGAAAGGGTTAATACAAAGCCACAGACACTGAGTTTTATGTCCCAGCAATTTGTTTTCCCTTGTGCTTTGTTCACATTCTGTGCTTCTGTGCTCCACAGCCTCCCTGGAATTGTTCAGGACCAGCTTGGATGAGGTCTTGAGCGACCTGTTCTAGTGGGAGGTGTCCCTGCCTATGGCACCAGGGGGGTTGGAACTGGCTGAGCTTTGAGCTCCCTTCCAACCTAAACCATTCTGTGGTTCTCAGCTTTTGGCACCCTGCTGATGGAGTTCAGCATCCTTGCTCCTTCTCACAGCATTGCTGGGAGCAGCTGCTCAGTGCTGACCATGGCTTTGTGCTCTCAGCACTGCCTGTCACCTCCCCTCAAGGCAGGACTAGGGCTATATTTCTATATATAGCTGTGAATATTTGTAATCTGTTGTAAATATCTGCTTGTGCCTTGTGCTAAGCTCTGACTATAAAGATTCATTCCTTGACTTCCATCAGGCTGAGCCCAGCCTGGGTGAATTCAAAAGTGTGGAGTGGGGCAGCTCACTCCCAAACCATCACAGTATCTTATCACCTATCTTCTTCATTTCAGTCATGCTTTTCCCCAGGACTTCTTGAAAGCAGCATCAAGTCTGGCTGCTGCTTTGCCTGCAAGGTGAAGAGTCACCATCTGACAAAGATTTGGCTGTTTGTGCTTGGAACAGAATGCTGAGGAGATCCCTGAAAATTTGGGCTGGCTGCCACTGCTACCAGGGAAAAGAGTGAGGAGAGCAGCAGCTGCTGCTGGAAGAAGTCACTGTTCCCCACCTCACATGCACTCACAGCCCAGCCCCAGGGCACTCCAGTCCCACAGGCTCTGGGGCCATGGGTTTTGGTGGCTTTGGTGGCTTTGGTGCCTTGACTGTGTGTGCAGCTCTGCTGTGTCATAGCCACCCAGACACGAGGCACAGCTGTGGCCACTGGCACTGTCCTTGGGGTAAAATCCTTCCTCCTTCACCTGAGAAGGATTCTCTGACACCATGTGTGGGGTCTGAAGAGCCTTGCAGGCAGCAGAGCAGTTCTGTCCTCACCCATCTTAGGGCAGTAGAGCACAGAGAGTGCCAGAGCAGGTGTCCACACACCCCTGCCTATCCATGGCTTCTGCCAAAGAGGCAAAGCCTTTGGCTCCCTGCTGGAAGGACTCCTCTGTGCACCACAAGGCATCTGGAGTTGATTTTCCCTGCCATTTGGTGTATGTGAGAGAGGGAAAAAAGTCCCAAAGCTTGCTGAAGGTCAGGATGTTCGAATGCTTAACAGGACCTTGCTCCTGGGGCTTAGTTCCCACTCCTGCACATTGGCCTCTTGAAGAGCAGAGAGGATTTAACAAACACCCGAGGTGAAAGGAGAGCTGAAGCTGAGAAATGCAGCTCTAGAATTTAAATGTAACACTGGGACAATGCAGGCAGTTCTTTAGGTGCACTGCAGGAGGCTGTGCTGTGGAGGGACCCCACTAGGCACTAGGGAGGGAAGGGACCTGAGGAGGTCCTCTAGTCCAAGCACACTGCTAAAGCAGGGTCACAGAAGATTGCCCAGGACCACAGGAAGCTTCACCACTTCTCTGGGCAGCCTGCTCCAGGCCTCCAGCATCCTCATATCAAAGAAGTTTTTCCTTATGTTCAGAGGGAACCTCCTGGGTACCACTTTGTGCCCATTGCCCCTTGTTTGGCACTGGGCACCACTGAACATAGCCTGGCCCCATCCTCTTGCCCCCCACCTTTAGCTGTTGCTCAGCATTGCTCAGATCCCCTCTGGGGCTGCTCTTCTGCAGGCTCTCAGCTTTTGCTCCTCACACAGCTGCTCCAGGCCCCTCAGCAGCTTTGCAGCCTCAGCTGGAATCTCCCCAATAGTTTCCTGTCTGTCTTGAGCTGGGGAGCCCAGAGGTGGATACTAAATGAGTGTTCATTGGAGGGACTTAGTTCCATGCAGAGATGGAGGATACAGAGCTGGGGGAAACTCAGGAATCACAGCAGACCAATAGCAAGTGTCAGCCCAGCCCCCACTTCCAGCCCATCCTAAGCCAAAGACAAGCCCACAGCCCACTCTAAGTCTGTCCTAAACCTCTCCTCTCAGAAACAAAGCCAAAGAGACACAGACACACACAAGCCCTTCCTCCCCCTGCAGCTGAAAATCTGCCAGTCTGTAAGTGCTAACCATTATTTCAATTTCTCTCTTCAGTAGCAAGAAAGTGCTAATATTTTTGGCTCTGTCCCAGCTGCCCTGACCTCTCTGACATCCTGTATCACATAAAAACCCTCCTGTAGATCCGTGCCGGTGATGGTGTCATAAAAAGCATGGAAGGGGAGGGAGACAAGGGACTGGGGAGGGAAGAGAAAGGAATGATTAAACAAAGCAATAGCCAGGCACCCACATAAAAATCCATCTAGGTGATGAAGCTGCAATAAATGTGGCACATCAGAGCTTTCCTATAAATGGTCAGGGTAAAATATATTTTTTTATATATGTGAAAGAGTGGTTTAAAAATTACCCTGGGCCCACATTTNTTATAAGTCAGGGACAAATTTATTGGAGAGAAAAGTTCATTATTTAGTAATCCCACAGCTCAATCTGCTCTGCTGGCCATTAACCCTCAGCAGTTCCCATGATAAACTCCCTGTGAACTCTCTCCATGTGTTGCCTCAATGAACTGCAGATGAATTTTGCTGAGTGCTCCTTCAGCCTCGCCTGGGGATTCATTCTGCTTTTTGCTGACACAGATCTCCACTCACCTGGGTCCTGCAGCAGTGCCCATGCACACCTTGGCTCCCTCAGAAGCACCCTCCAAGCCCTCATCACTCTTCTGTGGGTCCCATCCACGCTGGCTAAGAGCAGAAGCAAGTCGAGGGTGAGCAGTGCATATGTATGAAGTCATAGAGTCACAGGGTGGGAGGGTAGGAAGGGACATCTGGAGATCATCAAATCTAATCCCCCTGCCAAGCAGGATCATGTAGAGCAGGTCACACAGTAATGCCTCAGGGTGGGTTTTGAAAGTCTCCAGAGAAGGAGACTCCACAACCTCTCTGCTCCAGGGCTCCAGCACTCTTACAATAAGGAAGTTCTTCCTCATATTTAGGCAGAACTTGTGTGCCCATTTGTCCTTTGTCCTGTCCCTGGGGACCACTGAAAAGAGGCTGGCCCCATCTTCGTGACACCTACCCACTAGGTGTTTGTAAACCCTGCTCAGATGCCCTCACAACCTTCTCTCCTCCAGCCTAAGCAGCCCCAGGTCTCTCAGCCTTCCCTGACAAGAGGAGTTCCATTCCCTCACTCACCCTCCTAGCCCACTCTTGGGACTCTCTCCAGTAGCTTCCTGTGTCTCCTGAACTCAGGCGCCCAGAGCCTGTTGCATCAGTCCAGATTAGCCCTCCCTAGGACAGAGTGGAGGAGCAGGGGAACCTCTCAGAACTGCCATGCACACTCCTCTTGGCTCACCCTAGGAGACCACTGCACCCTTAATGCTCCCACAGCCTGAACTGAACTGCTACCAGCGATGCACACAGTGCAACGGTGAGGGAAGGAGCTCTGCCACAAGCAGCACAGCACCACTGGTGCTTGGCAGGCACCTGTGAAGGCAGGGGCAGGGCTAGAGCTCAGCTCTGCCCTGGTGCTTGGCACTCACCTGTGAAGGCAGGGGCAGGGCTAGAGCTCAGCTCTGCCCTGGTGCTTGGCACTCACCTGTGAAGGCAGGGGCAGGGCTAAGCACAGCTCTGCCCTGGTGCTTGGCACTCACCTGTGAAGGCAGGGGCAGGGCTAGAGCTCAGCTCTGCCCTGGTGCTTGGCACTCACCTGTGAAGGCAGGGGCAGGGCTAGAGCTCAGCTCTGCCCTGGTGCTTGGCACTCACCTGTGAAGGCAGGGGCAGGGCTAAGCACAGCTCTGCCCTGGTGCTTGGCACTCACCTGTGAAGGCAGGGGCAGGGCTAGAGCTCAGCTCTGCCCTGGCACCAACTGCTCTGGCACATGGCAGCCTGGAGCTGGGCGGTGGAGAAGCTGCAGCAGCCCCGTGCAGAGCCCCAGCATTCTGCTCACCCAGTTCCATTCATCAAGTCAAGCAACAGGAGAAATGCTGTGCCACAGAGGCCAGGCAAAATAGTGGTAAATCACAAAGTTGTTTTGGTTGGAAGAGTTCTTTAAGATCATCAACTCCAGCTCTTAGCTCAGCACTGCCAGGTCACCACTAAAGCTTGTCCTTTGGCACCACATCCACACAGCTTTCAAACCCATCCAGGAATGAGGGGGACTCCACTACTTCTTTTTTTGTCCTTTTCTTATCCTTTTCTCATTCCTGCTATTTTTTATTTTATCCCTGATATTTTTCTTATGTTCTTGCTATTTTTCTTCCATCCTTGCTGTTTTCCTTTCGTCCTTGCTATTTTTCTTTTATCCTTGCTTCTTTTTTTTTTATCCCTGCTGTTTTCCCTTTATCCTTGCTGTTTTTCTTTTATCCTTGCTTTTTTTCTTTTATTCTTGCTGTTTTTCTTTTATCCTTGCTTTTTTTCTTTTATTCTTGCTGATTTTCTTTTATCCTTGCTGTTTGTTTTTTTTTTTCTTTTATTCTCGCTGGTTTTCCTATTCTTGCTATTTTTCTAACCCAATGGCATTTTATGCCCACCTTACACAGGTGGGAAGCTCTGTCATGGGTAAAGGTTTGCTGGGAATAAGGCAAGGGAAGAAGAATTGTAAAAAAGAGTGTTGTGAAACTCTGAGGGGAGGCAAAATATATTTGCCTTGTAGGTGAAATCTATCTTGGTAAGTCATTTGGTAGCGCAGATGAATTGCTCATCCGAGGCAGGTTGAAATACAGAGTGTGGAGGGAAGAAATAATTGAAACCAGGCCTCGTAAACATTCAGGGTAAGGGAAACCATGCGTGCAGGAAAGGTCCTAATCAGCTGCTGACCACGAGCAGGTTCCACAGCACAGGGCAGGCATCATGGCAAAGGAGTGATTGCTTCGCTTCCCTCTGCTCTTCAGCATCCCTAAATCAGTGCTCCAGCAGCACTCCCACTGCTCAGGGACAACAGGCAGGCTGCTGGCATGGCTTGGCTTGGATTGGCTTGGAGGAGAACCCCCTGGGTTCCTTTGGCCCAGGGATGGGGAAGGCAGCAGCAGTGAGGAGGACAAACACAGGGGGACAGTCAGCTCATCGTGAGTCAGTCACAGCCCATCAGCTGGATGTGGGTTCCATCAGGAGCAGAGTATGCATCAGGAGCAGAGCATGTACCAGGAGCAGAGCATGCATCAGGAGCAGAGCATGCACCATGACCAGAGCATGCACCATGACCAGAGCATGCACCATGACCAGAGCATGCATCAGGACCAGAGCATGCACCAGCCAGCTGCATCTTGTGGCATCCTGTGGCAGGAAGGTGATTGTCCCCTTGGACTCTGCTCTGGTGAGGCCACACCTCATGGTGTGCAGGCTAAGAGTGAGCAGCTCCAGGCAGACATGGTGTGCAGGCTAAGAGAGCTCTTTCTGAGCTGGGCCTGCCTCAGGACCTAGGAGACAACTTTGTTCAGCACCAGCACTCATTGCCATGTAGAGCAAATCAAGCACCTTTGCAAGGGTCTCAGTCACAGCCACCTTCACCAAAGCTGACTCAGAAAAAGACCTCCTAGATCTGAGCAGCTGAATAGGTAGAGGAGGTTGAAAAGTCCTTTCTATTGCCCTCATCATTCCTGTGCCATGGCTGGTGTGGAGGGAAAGTGAGCACAGCACAGCCAGAGGGAAATGCCACAACCAAATAGCCTCTGTCCTTTAATAAAGCATCATGTCATGTGTGAGAACAAATCACTCTTCCCCAGGGCAATGGACTCACTTCCTAAGCACCTGTCAGGAGGTTTCTCTGGTTTAAAAAGTGTTTGGAGGTTATTTATTTATGTGCTGGTTAATTCTGAGCCCTGTGCTCGTACAAGAAGAGCCTGGGGGAAGGCAGGGCTGGAGCAGGTATTTCAGCAGCTCTCTCTTCGTGCAGCCCCCACACACACAGGCCAAGCCCTTCTCACAGATTCAGAACGTTGGGCTCGGAAGTGACTCTCAAAAGCATCTTGTGCAACCCCCTGCAGTGATCAGGGACACCTCCAGCTAGAGCAGGCTGCACAGGGCCACATCATCTGATCTTGAGTGTCTCCAGGGACAGGACCTCAGCCACATCCCTGGGCAGCCTTTTCCAGCATTTTACCACTTTGGCAGGAACCAGCTGACAAACCTCACACCTCCTGTGCCCGGTCCCCTCAAGTGGCTGCAACACAAGAGGCAGGAGTGTGCCAGGGAAGAGGATATGGGGCTGGGATCCTTCCCATCCTGTTGTGTCCAAATGGCCATTTCCAACTTCCCTTGTGCTGGCATAGGGAGACAACTCTGGGACCTGGCAGGTGTATGAGACTTGGTGGTTGGGCTTGATGGTCTAGAAGGTCTCCTCCATCCAAAAGGATTTGGTGATTAAATGATCCCATCACCTTTCATGGCTGCATAAATAAAGAGGTCTGAGCTGTCACCATTATTGCAGCTAAATCCAGGAGAGAAGAAAGTAAACCAAGAGAAGTTCAGTCAGGCTCTGAAAATGAACAGCACTGGGGCTGGGTTTTTTCTAAAAGCAGCATTTATTCTTGGCAAGGTTGTTGCTTATGCCTCAGCTGTGCCAAAGACATCTGCTCTGTCCCTGCACACTCCCAGCACCGACACAGCCCTCGCCTCCAAAGGCTTGGAAGCAGCTGCGGGTCCGGGAGTCAAGAGAGCATCTTGGCTGTGATGGGGACTGAGGAAAGCCTTTGACATCAGTGAGGCTGACACTCGGCTTGGACCAGGGCCCCACTTCATCTGCCCTGGCTTGACAAGTTAACAGAGCTTTGCCAATCTGCACAGACACTTCAGGCTTGCAGTCCTGCGCATGGCTTTATCCAGGTCATTTGCTCGTTAGCCTGACAGGGGCCAGCACAGCTTCTCCTCTGCCCACCAGCACTGCCTCTGTCTGCAGCTGTCTCCCAGAAGCAAAGCAAAAAGCTTTAGAACATCTTTTCTTTTCTTTTTTATTTTTTTTTCCTTCCAGGGTAAAGCAGGTGACAAAAAGTTCTGGAGAGTGCCCAGGAATTGGAGAAGTGTACACAAACTTGTGTTGGGCAGCTCACTGCAAGAAGGACATTGGGGTGCTGGACTGTGTCCAGAGAGGGATAATGAGGCTGGTGAAGGGTCCAGAGCAGAAGTCTTGTGAGGAGCAGCTGAAGGACCTGAGGCTATTTAGGATGAAGAAAAGGAGGCTGAGGAGAGACCTTCTGACTCTCTACAATGCCCTGAAAGGAGGTTGGAGCCAGGTGGGGTTGGTCTCTTCTACCTAGCAACAAGTGACAAGACCAGAGGAAGTGGCCTCAAGCTGTGCCAGAGGTTGAGGAATAATCCCTGAAAAGCTTTTCAAGCCCTGGCCCAGGCTGCCCAGGGCAGTGGTGCAGTCCCCATCCCTGGAGGGGTTTCAAAGCAGTGCAGATGTGGTGCTGAAGGCCATGGCTCAGTGGTGAACTTGGCAGTGCTGGAATAATGCTGGACTGAATGGTCTGATAGGTCTCTTCCCATCAAAGTGGTTCTGTGAGTCTATAGCTCTGTCTGATGACCATTTCAGAGGACAAATCTTTCTGTTTTTTGTGCTTTTCAACAGAGGGAACCACAGGATCCAACAGCTCTTTGGAGTGGATCTTGGACATAATTTAGTGAGGAGCAAAACACACATTTTTATTTAAGAGATCCTTAGTCATGGACCAAAATAATTTAGAACTACCTCCATATGTAACCAGACTTTAACAGC
This sequence comes from Psilopogon haemacephalus, assembly GCA_013396835.1. Classification (NCBI taxonomy): domain Eukaryota; kingdom Metazoa; phylum Chordata; class Aves; order Piciformes; family Megalaimidae; genus Psilopogon; species Psilopogon haemacephalus. Next base: position 662,775 of record VWZI01009662.1, read on the forward strand.
CATTGGTTGGACTTGATGGTTGGACCTGATGATCTCAGAGGTGTTTTCCAACCAAAACAATCCTATGGCTCTATGATCTGTAGAGCAAGCTGTGTGTTACTGCTCAAGTCAGGCCAGGGCAGATCTGATCACCAAAGGACCTTTCTCTCCTGGCAGGTCTTCAGCCCCAAAACCATCCCTGGAATTCATCATGTTTGGTAAGAGCTACCTGTCCTCTTCCCAGGCCACAGCACTGAGCTCGGAGAAGCCTTTAGCAGCCCTCAGCTTGTGTCAGTGGTTAAAGAATGAGCACATCAGCACACCTGCATCTCAGAGGAGCAGACTGGCAGCCTTTAAATCTCCTTCAACAGCAGCCAGGGAACTGAGATTAAATGGCATGAAACACCAAGATTTGTGGCCCTTGCAGCATCTGTTATTTATGCTCCATACACACAAAATAAGACTTTTTTTTCCCCCCTCCCCCTTCTCAGCCCTTATTAAGCTCCTCCATTGACTGCTAGTTAAATTTTGTCTGGGAACTGCTCAGAATAAACATTTAATTCTCCAACAGCATATTGAATCACATCTTCCCAAGGAGCATAAATAAAGCAGCTCCACCTCTTCAGCCATCTGCATGTCACATGCACTTTATGTTTCAAGCCCTGGCCCAATGAACTTCAAGATGTGGTGTTTTGGAGAGGTGCATCAGACATTAAAGTTCCTCCACAACTCACCAGCACAGGTAGGAGGTGGAGCTGGCAAGGCTGTCTTGTGGCTGGGCAAAAGCCACCACCTCTTTGGGGCTAGAAAAGCTGTGGTGGGAAGGCAAACACTCCACAGCTACTCACCTGGTTTCTGTTGTCACCAGGCTGTGACTCTATGTGGGTGGGTGCTAAAGAAAGGACCCAAACTGCTCTGCTTTCACCACAGTTTGTGATTTTCCCTGGTTTGTTTTCCCCTCATTTTAACAAATCAATCCTGGATTGCAGCAGATTTACAGAAAATAACTATTTCCACCTTTACTTTCTTTTTCCTTCCTTCCCTGAGATTAGATTTGTGGTGCTGGAGTTGTGTGGGCTGTGGTTGCCTGTCTGGCGTGGAGGGTGCAGAGGTAAGAGGATCATCCTTTCAGTCACTGTAACCTTACAGCAAGGCAGAGCTCACATCTCCAGGTCCTCACACAGGTCTGCTGTTATTAGTAAAAATTAAAGAATCTTGTTACCCTGAGGGTGGTGAGAGCCTGGCCCAGGCTGCCCAGAGAGCTGGTGGATGCCTAATCACTGGAACCATCCCAGGTCAGGTTGTCTGGAGCTCTGAGCAACCTGTCCTCATTGCAGATGTCCCTGCTGGCTGCAGGGATGTTGGTCTAGATGACCTCTGAATGTCCCTTCCAAACCAGACCCTGATTCTCTCATTCCATGACCCTCTCACCTGGTAATGCAGTCCAATGCACTTCTTGCATCCAGGCCATTTGATAACTCTTCTGCACCTGAGCCTCTGTGACCACACTGACCTGCAGAGACTGGTAAGACCTATTCTGCACCTCTAAAGGAGCCCTTCACTAAATTTCTGCAGGTCTCTGGAGACTTCCACATAAATGCTTCCACATCACCACCTCTAAGGTCCGTGCGGGCTGCTGAAGAGGTCTGTGATCTGCATTTGCAGCACACAGAGTGGGCAGAAAAAGAAGGAAGGTGCTGAGGGAAGATGGTAACAGCAGGACTAGAGAGACAGAAAGATGAGGGAGGTTTCCACAGCCGGATGGAAAATGTGTTAGGTTGATCCATACCTGTCTTGTCTGGCCTGATCTCCAGGTCTCCAAGCCCCTGCCTATGGTGGGGGCTTGCAACTAGGTGATCTTTGAGGTCTCTTCCAACCTAAACCATTCTATGATTATTTCCCATCCTTTACCTAGGAATTTTCCTCCAGCCCTTTCACTGTGTCTACTCCAAAGTCCCAATTTAGTGCTCTTCTAAATACTTTGCCAAGGATCCTTCATGTCTCTGCCTCCAGTTCAGGCACAAATGGGATGTGAGCAGCATTTTCTACGCTGTTATGTTGTAGTTGTGCTCCTCTTGTTCAGTGAATGAAGAAGCAAACAGTAAAAGCAAACTGGGGCTGAAGCAGAAGGTGATGGAATATCTCCCAAGTGCTTGGCTTTGAGTTCTGGGCAGGCACTCAGGATGGCTCAGGTTTTATTTGGATGGGGTGTCCCATCCCTGCGTTCATTACCATCACTGCACTAATGAAGGCTTAAAGAGAAACACCACAAGAACAAATGCTGGCAGAGTCTTTTTATGCATCTAATGACACTTAATTTCCATAGTAAATGCCTAATGTTTAACGAGGACTTTATTCTTTCCCAATTTACATATTTATAGTTAACTTTTGTAGCTGCTCATAAGTAATTAGCCGTCTGTCGAAGAGGAGCCTGTGAACTGCACAGCCACATGCTCAGCCCAGGGATGGGAACAAAAAAATAACCCCAAATATAAAAAAAA
>VWZI01009662.1:665729-676870 GCA_013396835.1 Psilopogon haemacephalus
GAGAAGAGGAGAAGAGAAGAGAAGAGAAGAGAAGAGAAGAGAAGAGAAGAGAAGAGAAGAGAAGAGAAGAGAAGAGAAGAGAAGAGAAGAGAAGAGAAGAGAAGAGAAGAGAAGAGAAGAGAAGAGAAGAGAAGAGAAGAGAAGAGGAGAAGAGAAGAGAAGATTGTGGTAAAAAAAAAAAATATTGAGCACTTCTTTAGAGGAAATTGAAAGGAAGTCAGGGGAAAAAAGAGAGAGAGAGAAAAAAAACGATGCAAGGGAGTTGTTTACATAATGAGTAAAACACAAGGGAGAGAAACAAAAGGGAGAAAATTTCATTGAGCCTGAATCCGAAGGGAATTTCCCCAGGTGGGAGAATATTTGCTAGTGCCTCTGAAGGGAGAGCAGTGCAAGGCAGCAGGCAGCATGGTGTGCTGGCTCTTTAGCCATGGTCGTGCAGCTCTGCCCAACAGCAAGGCAAAGAGGAGCCCTGGAATTCGAGGTGCATCTTGACTCATCAGCAGGCATCTGTCTGGTGTGAAATAGCTGCCAGGGAGGAATGATCTAAATTCAGAGGTGAAAAGGGGGCTTGTCACTGCCTGTAAAGCCCTGCAGAAAACCATAAACCCTGCTCTTTCATTTGCACTCAGTGATGACTGTGACTAACCAAGAATGAGAATGAAGAGTTAAATCTGAGAGTAAAGAAGGTGCTGTGGAGAAATGTTTGCTGAAACACACCCTGGGCATTACTGCTCATCAGCAGCGCTCAGCGAAAGGGCAGGGCTGTGGCTGGGGATGGAATTGAGTTTCCAGACAGATATTAACGAAGTCATTTATTGTGCTGGCCCATAACCCAGCTACCAAACACAATAATTGGGTGTTTAACCTTTATCTTGATACCATAAACTAGTCAGGCTCTCCCTTCTCCCGTGTGCTGCCCATGGCTGGGGTCTGTGGGAAATGGCAAATACAATTTTTATCTCTGGGTGCATAACAGAGCTTGGCTGTGTGCAGCTGGGGCAGGGCTCTGGAGCTGTTGCTCCATCCCAGCAGGCTTTGATAGTGCTCCACAGTTGTTGGTTTGGGTTTTTTTTCAGCAGAAGTGTGCTTCCCTCCTTCATGGTCACATTTCCCATGGCCAGAGAGTGCACGAGAGTTCAGTCTTTACCTCTCAGGAGCTGTGGTGGTGCAGGGATCCTTCCTCAGCAGCTGAGGATTCTGCATTTGCTTTTCTCTGATTTCATTAGGTACTCCTCTGCCCAGCTCTGCAGCCTGCCCAGCTCTCACTGGCTGGCAGCACAGCCTGAAGGGGTTCCAGCCACTCATCCCAGGTCATGACACCAGCAAGGATGCTCACAGGATCCCAGGCTCACAGGATGTCAGGAGTTGGAAGGGACCCAAAGGGATCATCCAGTCCAACCCCTCTCCCACAGCAGGACCATCCAAGCTAGCTCAGGGCACACAGCAACACATCCAGACAGACCTGCAAAGGCTCCACACAAGGAGACTCCACAACCTCTCTGGGCAGCCTGTGCCACTGCTCTGGGACCCACACAGGCAAGAAGTTGCCTCTTGTGTGGAGCTGCAACCTCCTGTGCTGCAGCTTCCATCCATTGCTCCTTGGCCTATGGTGGGGAGCAGTGAGCAGAGCCTGTCCCCCCCCCCACTACCCTGACCCCCAGCCCTCAGAGATTTACAAACATTGATTCAATCCCTTCTCAATCTTCTCTTCTGCAGACTGAGAAGCCCTCAGTCCCTCATCCTCTCCTCCCCAGGCAGTGCTGCAGTCCCCTCAGCATCCTCACAACCCTCCCCTGGACCCTCTCCAGCATTTCCCTGTACTTCTGCAACTGGGGAGCCCCAAACTGAAGGCAGTGCTCAAGATGAGGTCTCAGTAGAGCAGAGTAGAGGAAGAGGAGAACCTCCCTTGATCCTCACTCTGTGGGCATCAACTGTTTGAAGACATCACCAGAGGCCTTGCTGCTTGGGTGAAGGCCATTCAAGACAAACCTTTGGTGTCAAGCAGGGCTGTGGCTGAGCAGTTAGGGTCCCAAGACAGAGCAGATGCTAGCAGAGCACAGAGCAAGCAAAGGAGCATTTGCACGAGCAAAGCAGAGGAGCTCCTGTGAGTGCCAGCACAACACTCACTCTTCTCAAACTCTCCAGCTTGTTGCATTCTGGGGCCTTTACTGGAGGCATTAAGCTGATGACTTTATAAACATCTAGAAAGAAGCAGCTGAGGAAAGTACAAATGAGCTTCACCTCAGTTTTAATGACTATAATTTTCTCTCGTAACAGCAATTTGGGTAATTAATGGCTGCATTCTTCTGCTGTTGCAGGATTTGGAGATGACACAAAACGAGCAAGCAGTTCTGTTCCAGTGACAAAAGGAGAAGATTCAGCTGCCTGAATGCTGATAGGAAATGTTTGGTGGGAGGGACATGCAAGGAAGGACTGATAACAAGTTTGGGGGATTTGGTTTCTTTGCTGGCATTATCTCAGCTCTACTGCAGCAAGAGCAAGAATCTGATGGGATGCTGAAAGTCTCTTCCTCCAAGGAAGAGACCTGCCCATGCCAAATCAACCTTTTTAATGCAAGCTGCTGCTGGAGGTGGCCTGAGCCAGTAGGGCTTAATCTTCCACCCAGGCAGGCTGGACCATGACACATGCTGCTGCTGCCCAGCTCCCTCCCTCTGCTTCATGGTGCTCAGGCACCAAGCTGAGATAGAGAGTGGGCAGCTCAGTCCATCTTACTGTAGAGAAAAGGATGCTTCTCTGCCAGCCTTCCTCTTCTCTCAGGGTTGGCCAGCCCAGCCAGGGAGTACTTTTTTCAGCCATAAAGTTTGCAGCACAGAAGGGCCTCAGGAGCTGGGTGGCATATCCTGGCCAGAGCAAGTGGCAGGGAGCTGGGTTTGTGTTAGCTAACGAGAAGCCTTTCTGGTGCTGGACACACTCCAGTTTGGACTGGGCAGCTCATCTTGGCTCCCAACAGTGATCTGCAAGGCTGCCTCTTCCCATACTCACAGCTGGCTGCTCTCTCACAGTAGGAAAATGCCCTTCAGCCCCATTTCACTCAGTTCCACCTTGTTTGCAGTAGTCACAGGCCACTCTCCCTGCTCTTCTGAGCTCTGCTCTTCCAAAAACACAAAGCAGCTGCACAGCTGAAGCCACTCTGGGGCTGCCAGTTCCCTACCCTGCTCCTGCCTATGGTGGGCTGCTGATTGCTTTGCCTTCCCCAAACCCTTGGTTCCAAGTCCTGGTTTTAAGCAGATGGGAATCAGTCCTTAATTGTGGTATGGAGTTACATGGGTCCAGGAATGGTTTTCACTAGGGGGGGTTTCAGGTGAGAGGAGAGGACTGCACATGCTAACTACAGAGCTGATTTGCCTCGTCCTTTCTGCACTCCATGAATCTCTTTCTGCTTTCTAGAGGTTGCTCTTCCCCTTGGACTGGTGAGGTGAGCAGTCCAAGACAGAGAGTAGAGATGATACTGAAGTCCCTTACATGCTGCTTCCACCTGGTGTTCTGCTCCATCCTCGGGGGTGAGTGTGGGGACCTCACCTTGGTGATATCTCACCCAACAGAGTCAAGAGCAGAGGCATTTCACACAGGGATTTGTAAGAGTTCTCATTCAGTGTTTCCATTCATGCAGGCCTGGGGGAGAGCAGGTGCTTGGCAGCAGCAGGGCATCAGGAGAGGGAAGCAGTGCAGGTGCCACAGGCCTGTTTGGGAACAGCAGTGCTGGCTGACATCTAAGCTCTGCTGACCCAGTTACTCCATCCTGCTCTGCATCATCCTACCAAAATATTTTGGAAGGAGCCTGGTGCTGAGCTGCCAAGTACAGACCTGGCTCAGAGCATTGCCTTGGAGACTGCTGAGTGGGCAGTGGCAGGAGAGGGGCAGGAGTGAAAGGAGCTGGGTAGTGGAGATAGGGGTGGCAAGAATGACCCAATTCAGTGTCCCTCCATGGGCCACATGGCATCAACAGCCAGGGGAGGAAGGTGCAAATATGGACTTGGCTGGAGTGGGTCCAGAGGACCCTCAGACCTCTGCTGTGAGGACAGGATGATAGAGCTGGAGCTGTTCAGCCTGGAGAAAGGAATGTGCTGGGGTGACCTTACCACAGCCCCCCAGGGGCCTGTAGGAAAGATGGAGATGTTTTAGCAGGGGCTGTTGTGGCAGGACAAGGGGTGGTGGTTTGGAATTAAAAGAGGGAGATTCAGAAGATGTAAGGAAGAAATGTTTGACACTGAGGGTGGTGAGAGCCTGGCCCAGGTTGCCCAGAGAGGTGGGAGATGCCCATTCCAGGTCAGGCTGTTTGAGCCTCTGAGCAACCTGCAGATGTCCCTGCTGGCTGCTTCTCTGCACATGCAAAGATCACCTCACACTCTAGCTTAGGGCACCTCTCCAGGCAGGACCCTGAGAGCTCAGCCAAGACAGCTGCAGCACAGCCACGGAGCAGCCAAGGATGGGCAGTGCTGGCAAGGTGGAGGGGAGCTGAAGACAGATCTCAAGCCACTTCCATCCCCAAAATGTGCCTGCAACTGCATTTCCCCATGGCAGACATGGGAGAAAACCCAGCACAGCTCAGCTTGAGCTTCAAAAACCAATTTTGCCACAAATAAAATATGCAAAACTCCACACCCCCACCCCCAACACAGGGAAAAAAGAAAGCACTCAGCTGTGGGCTGGAGCCAACCTGGAATCAATCCTTTGCTTCCTTGTTTCAGCTTTTGCTAGAAATAAAGGCCAATACAGGTCAATTTTGAACTACCAATTCCAGCCTCCAAAAAAAAAAAAAAAAAAAAAAAAGGATCTATTTTGTGTGCAAATTGGCAATCAAAAACCATTTCACATCCTCTTCCCCACTCCCAAATGAAATAAATAAATAAAAATAAACACACAACAAATCCCAAACTCTTTGTTAGGTGCTTTTAACCCAAATGTTTTGCTAAGGCCAGCCAGAGTGTACAAGCATTTCTGATCAGCCTGAATAGATACTTTGGGAGGTTTTGGTTCGGTTTGGGTTTTATTGTGTTTGTTTTTTTTCTTTCTTCCGAGAGAGATAAAATATTCAACCAAATATATGCATTTATTTATTATGCATTTTGGCTGTAAATACAAAGGCTGCTTTTATGCCCACACAAAATGCAGAAGCCATCATTTGATTTAAAGGCAGGGGGCAAAAAAACAAAAACAAAAACAACAACAAAAAAAAAACCCACCCCAAAAACCCAAAATAAATGTTTATATTAAGAGTGGAAGTTGGGTGTGCTGCCTAGCAGAGAAAATAATGTCAATTACCCACACAAATAGCTTTCCAGAGCTCTCAGTGCCTGCTTTCTGCATCAGCAGTTAGAATTCAGAGAAATTAGAGATGGGGGAAAGATCCCATTAAGGTATCTCATCAACCTCGCTGCTAGCAGAGGTTTGTCCCCCACTGTGTGGTTCCCAGTGAGGTTTGCCCAGCCTGGCTGCAAGCTGCTGGGGGTCTCTGGGGCAGCCTGGCCTCTTTTCTCTGTCTTCCTCTTCAAATTCTGCTGTGACAAATGGTGGCTTGGGGGCTGAGGGCTGGCTGTAAGCCTCTTGTCTGTATGGAATGGAATGGAATGGAATGGAATAGAATAGAATAGAATAGAATAGAATAGAATAGAATAGAATAGAATAGAATAGAATAGAATAGAATAGAATAGAATAGAATAGAATAGAATAGAATAGAATAGAATAGAATAGAATAGAATAGAATAGAATAGAATAGAATAGAATCAGCAAGGTTGGAAGAGACCTCCAAGCTCTTCCAGGCCAACCAGCAGCAGCACATCCTGGGTGATCATCTCTGCTGTCCTACAGACCAACCATGGATGGGCTTGGCTGGGAGTGCAGGAAACCCACCCTGGCAGTGGTGCTCCTCAGCCTCTCTGAACACATCTCACCAGGCTCACAGTATTACAGGGTGGCCGTGCAAAGGCTTAGCCTTAGCCACTGACTAATTCCCCACTAGAGAGATGCAGAATTCTATCATGGAAGTGTCACATAGAGCACCAGGACTGCTCCAGCCACTCCAGACTGTTCTGAAGGGCAGAATTTATCCCTGCACTAGGCCTGACCTCAGCTACACAGGATGCTGGAGGTATCAGCTGGCTTCTTCCATGTCACACATCCCATTACCCTTCACACTTCCACAGGCTGCTGCCCCTGGTTCTGCAGTTCCCAGCCATGCACAGTGCTGCACCACAAGTTCATAGCCAACCTTCAGCACAGGGAGCTGTCAGATGAGTTGTCTGCTCTCCAAGCTCTTGTTACCAAAGCATGATGCAAGAATGAGTGACAGAAAGCTGGAGTCTTTCCCTGGCCCCTTCACATGGTTGCAGTGTGCTTCATCTCCCGCCAGGAAGCATCTCTGGGGCCAAAAGGCCTTCCCCTCCCTGGCAACACTTATTTCTTAGCCTTCCTAGAAGGTGAAGAAAGTCATGGGACTTTACTTGCTCCATCAGAAGGAAAGTGCTGGGTCAGCAGGGAGCAGGACCTGTGCACGTCTCAGGGCTGTGGTATTTGCTTCATAAACCCCCAAACTGGCTCGGTTTCCTAGAGCCCTGCCTCTCCTGCCCAGATCCTAAGGCTTTGTAGCACCAGTGATGGCCTCTCAGCAAGAACATGTGTCCCTTCCTCCTCACCACAGCCTTGGCTTAACCCTGGTTCAGCTCTTCTCAGCAGCACGAAAAGCCTGGGACAGCTCCTGTGCTTCCCAGACACAAATAAATGCAGCACATTTGATCCTAGGACCTGTTCCAAGCGCTCTTTGTGCCTTTTCTGCTGAGAACCCTTGGCAAAATCAGTCTCTTTCTCTGCCCTCAGCAGCCACTCTGACACGGATGAGCTTTGGTTGCAGTGTTGGGGCTCTTTTGTATGCAAATGGTGAGCCCCAAGCCCCTCAGAAATGCTGATTAACTTAGCACGACCTTGAGGAAAAAAAAAATCAGCGAGAGATGCAGAGGTTTACTCAGTGATGCTGCTGCCCTCAGCTCCAAACTGGCATCTCCTCCACAAGGTCACTTCTGCCCTCCCAAATGTTCCTTCAGCAATATCTCATCTCCCTCTGACCCCTCGGCAAGGCTGGAGAAGCAAACGTGTCCCTTCCCCTAACATCTCACTTATTTACCATGGTTAAAATTCCTCTCCAATTAATTCCTATTGCTCACTTGGCTTCCCTTTTTAATTCTCCCCTGCCTTTGTAATAACTCAGAGTCTTGCTAATTGACCAAGGAACTTGGGGATTGGAACATTTTTTCTTTTAATAATTCATTTTATTGCTGCTCTTCATTTCCTATTCTCCTGCTGTCCTGGCTCTCTGACGCAGCCCACAAGTGGACTTTCTCCTTCCCAATCCCCTGCTTGCAGCCAAGTTTCATAAGTCTGAGAAGCCAAATTAAAATAGTAATAATAGTGATAATAATAGTGATAATAATAGTGATAACAATAACAACAGGAGTGGCTAACAATGAACCTGGGGCAGCCTGGAGGCAGATCAGTGGCTGTGAGCACTGAGAGCTGATCCAGGGGTTCATGCTCCATCAAACTCTGGTGGGTTCTCCACTAAAGCCTCCAAGTTCAAAAGACCTGAGCTCTTTCACCCCGAGACCTGGTGGCAGAGATTTGGGGCAGTGCCCAAGCAGCTGCTTCAAGGCACAGAAGTGAGAGGCTTGCACCATGGGCTCAGCCAAGGGCTCCCTGCAGAGGAGGGGAAGTGGTTAACCACAGCCCTGCAATATGCCCTTGTGCCCAAGAAGATCAATGCTATCATGGGCTGCACTAAGAAGAATGTGGCCAGCAGGTCAAGAGAGGTTCTCCTGACCCTTTAACTCTCCCCTAAGGGGGAAACATTTTGACTATTTGGCCCAGTTCTGGGCTCTCCAGCTCAAGAGAGACCTTTGACAGGAAAGGTTGCCATGAGACCAATAGAGGCTACCGAGATGCTGAGGGGCCTGGAACATCTTTGTAAGGAGGAGACTTCAGAGAAGTCTTCTCTGGAGACTTTCAGGGCCTGTCTGGATGTGTTCCTCTGTGATCTGTGCTAGATTGGATGGTCCTGCTCTGGCAGGGGGGTTGGACTCTTTGGTCCCTTCCAACCCCTGACATCCTGTGAGCCTGTGACAGGCTGAGAGCCCTGGGGCTGAGAGCTTGGAGAAGAGCAGCCCCAGAGGGGATCTGACAATGCTGACCAAGAGCTAAAGGGTGGGGAGCAGAAGGATGGGCACAGACCCTTTGCCATGGTGCCCAGTGACGGGACAGAGGGCACGAACCAGAACCCAGGAGCTTCCATCTGACTGTGAGGGAAAACTTTTCCTGTGTGGGTGCTGCAGCCCTGTGGAGTCTCCTTCTCTGCAGAGATTCCAACCCCACCTGGACATGTTTCTGGGCGAGCCTGCTTTCAGCAGGGATATGTTTGCCATCAGCCCACCAATGTGGGGAGATGCAGACCCAGGAGGAGGCTCCTCACATCTGAACATCATGCAGAATGAACCTGCCCACAGCTCCTCCCAGATGTGCTGTCTTTAAATGCAGCTGTGTCTGAGCATCCTTGGACATCCTTTTCCCCAGCTCCTTTCCTGCAGGAGCTACTACTAACAGGGTTAATACCTGGGTGGAAAGGAGCCTGGAACCCTTTGAGAGAGTATCACAGGTAGCTCTGTTTTTATGGCTTCTATTATTATGGCCATTATTCTGCTCAAACCTGGTTATTGGCTCATTAGTATTTAAATCAGCTGATAATATGTGGAGAGATATTCCTTCTGACACAGGCTTTACAGCTGGTCTCTGTAGTGTGGAGGTTATGATGGTGCCAGTTGATGCCATTTATGTCAAACGAGCTCTGATTTTTAGCCCGCAGTGGTGACAGAGCAGGGCCACGGCAATTTGGTAAGATTAGCATTTTGCTGTCCACAAAGGGAGGATTAGGAAGCTTATTGTGGACTGCAGAAATGAGCTGTGAGGGAGCAGTGCCCGGCGGTTTGCTTGCTTTATGGACGATCCAGCCCCCTGGCAGTGCCGAGGGAGGAGCAGAGGGGATCTCTTTTAAGCAGCTTTGATGGCTGCAGAGTTCCAACCACTGTGGCTCTGCAGGCTTCCAGGATGGGATGAATCTCACAGCTCCTGTGGAATAGGAGAAGGTGGAGAGAGGTAGAATGTGGAGAGGTGAGCAGAAAGTGGGGAGATGAGGTTGTTGAGGAAGGAAGAGAGCTGGGGCAGACAGGAGGTTATCCTCTCCCTCGCCCCCCACACACACACCCTCTGTCGAGATCTCCACAGAATCCAGAAAGGCAGAGGCTGGAAGGGACCTCTGGAGAGCCTCTGGTAACCCAGATTGGGATGTTCCTGATGACTGCAGGGGGGTTGGGCAAGAGGACATTCGAGGGTCCCTTCCAACCCAATCCACTCTGTGACTCTATGGCAGCCTGAGCTGCCTGACTCTCCAGATAGCAAAACACCACCAGGATGCTGAGGAGACTGCAGCACTGCCTGGAGAGGAGAGGATGAGGGACTGAGGGCTTCTCAGTCTGCAGAAGAGAAGACTCAGAGGAGATTTAATCAATGTTTTTAACTGTCTGAGGGCTGGGGGTCAGGATGTGGGGGGACAGGCTCTGCTCACTGCTCCCTGCCATAGGCCAAGGAGCAATGGATGGAAGCTGCAGCACAGGAGGTTGCAGCTCCACACAAGAGGCAACTTCTTGCCTGTGTGGGTCCCAGAGCAGTGGCACAGGCTGCCCAGAGAGGCTGTGGAGTCTCCTTGTGTGGAGCCTTTCCAGGCCTGTGTGGATGTGTTGCTGTGTGCCCTGAGCTAGCTTGGATGGTCCTGCTGTGGCAGAGGGTTTGGACTGGCTGAGATCTTTGGTCCCTTCCAACCCCTGACATCCTGTGAGCCTGCAAAGTTCTTTACCAGGTTCCCTAAAAGGAGCTCAGACCTTCTCAGGTTCCTCCTCTCTCTCAGATGGGTCAAAGAGCTGTACCTGCATGTTGAGTTAGTAGAGGTTGTCTCCTGTGGGCAGTCTCCATGAACAAAAAAGGAAAACAAGCAAGAAAAAAAAAAAACAAACCTAACTAACAAATAGCCAAAAAGATCCCTCCCAAAGCCCAGGCTCAAGCCCTCTGTGCATCTGCTCCTTCCAAACCTCCAGCTCATGGTCTCCCTGTGCAGCTCTGGCTGCTGTGCCCCAGCTTTTTCACACCTACCCCAGGACAGTGCAGAGCAGCAGGCTGCATGGGCTCTCTCCTCCCCCACAACCCCACCACTAATGAAATTAGTGTGAAACGAAGAAGGCTGCTCAGTTGCTGCCATCAGAGCCTGGAGGCATCCTGCTTTGCCAGGCCTTGACAGCAGAGAGCTGTGCTGCTGTGGCCACAGAGCCACTGGCACGTCCTGCTCCTCTCCTTGCAGGCAAAGCAGCTGTCACAACTGATTACAGCTGTGCTGCAGGAGATGGGCTCCAGTCAGTGAAAGCACTTCTGGGAAGAGCTTCCACACCAGGGAGGATAATCAGGTGTCTGAGCATCTGCCTGAGGATTTGGGAGATAGATGTTTGTGTCCCAGCCACCCCACAGCTTTTTTTGCATGACCTTGGCCTAAGCCAGGTTCAGGCTGCCAGTGGTGATGAGCAATGCAACTCCTCTTGACAGTCCTGTCTGTGGCCCCTCAGCATCTCACCTACCTGTCTGTGAAATGGAAGGGTTGTTCCTCTGGGCTCTCAGGGCAAGACACAGACCCTTTTCTGCCAAGAAAATCTTCCCTCTGCCAGTTCAAACCCATTCCTCCTCATCCTGTCATCCCCAGCCCTTGTCAATAGTCCCTCCACTGCCCTCCTGTAGCCCCCTCCAGATCCTGCAAGGCCACTCCAAGGTCTCCTCAGACCTTCTCCTCTCCAGGCTGCAGAGCCCCAACTCTCCCAGCCTGTCCTCACAGCAGAGCTGTAGCAGTCCTCTGAGCATCTTGGTGGCCTCCTCTACACTGACTCCAACAGTTCCATGACCTGCTTGTGTTGGGGGCTCCAGACCTGCACACAGTGCTGCAGGTGGGCACATTTTGCTAGATTTTGAAGTGGGGCAGCAGTGGAAAAGGGGGGCGAAAAAAAACAAAAACAAGCATTCCATGTGACAAAATTATTAAGACT
>VWZI01009662.1:677130-697898 GCA_013396835.1 Psilopogon haemacephalus
TAACTGGGAGCCCTGCAGGGACAATGAGCTCTATTCCCCCCCACCCTCCCTGAGCTTGCCTTTGCCTCCCGTGGTTCCGGGGCGGTCTCGCTGAGCTCCCGTTGTGCTCGCCTCTGTTCCGCCGGGATGAGAGGGCTGTTGGTGCATCAGCTCGGGAGGGCTTCAGAGTCGCCTAACCGCGCAAGCTGCCCCGGCTGAGGCATCCCAGACCTTCCCGTGCCCCTTCCTGCAATCACAGAGATTTGTTTTCCTGTGGAAGGATCAGGGAGCACCCTGAAGCTTGCTGGAGCTGCGGAGAGCAGGCGAGACGCTGGCCGGAGGGCAGGATGGTGCAGCAGGGCTGCGGAGCAGGGCAGGGCTCCTCTCTTCCAAGAGGCACAAGCAGCTCTTTCCTGCAGCCTCCCACCCAGAGCGGGCAGGGTGGGTGAGACGCAATAAATGAGCCCATTTGCCAGCGAGCAGGAGCCTTTGATTGCCCACATCCATCCGGGAAGATAAAGCGGATAAAGTAATGGGTATTTACTCTTCTCCGCCTGTGTACACAACAGAATTGTGTTTCTTTTAATGAGAGCTCTGTTCTAATTGCAGTCATTACCAGAGTGAGACTTTAAGCTCAACACCATCATTCCATTACCTCCGCGTGGGACTCGCTGCCTGCCTGCTCCGCTCTCTCCTGTCCCCCTCCTTTGGCAGGGGGTGAGGCACAGACCACGGCACAGACCATCTCTGCATCCCGGGTCCCCGAGGTGTCCCCAGCGCTGGGCACGGCGGCAGGGCGGTTGCAGCGCTGTGTGCTCGGCAGTGCAGCCTGCGAGTCGTGCGAGCAGCATATGCCACGGCAGATGGCATGGGCCCGGCCCAGCCAGCAGCGCCGCACTCGCATCGCTCATCTGCTCTGCCCCGCTCCGGCCACAGCCGCGGCGCTGCTGGCAGGCAGCCTGAGGCGGCCAGGGGAGAAGGAGCGCTGATGGAGCTGCAGCTGCCTCCTGGGGCAGCATCTCCACAGCCTGGACCCCGCAGAGCTCCCGACAGCTCTGCAGCCTCGCTGCTTTTGCTCCGCAGCACTGCGGCCAGCAGTGATGCTCCTGCTCCTGGTCAGACACACAGAGGAGGATCTCGTGGGCTCACTGAGGAGATGGGGAGGTGTTTAAACCTCAGGAAACAAGTGCGGTGGACATCTCCAGCTGCTTTGGTGTTGCACCTCGTAAGCTACTGTGTTGCCATCCCTACTTCTAATTGCTGCCCCTGCCTGCCTGTGCCGTGCTGTCTGGATGCTCCCTTGGTGCTTTTATTGTGCTTTCTCCTTATTTTGCCTACTTTGCCCTTCCCTCAGAAATCATAGGACAAGCCAGGTTGGAAGAGAGCTCCAAGCTCATCCAGCCCAACCTAGCAATCAGCCAGAGCATGGCTCTAAGTGCCCCATCCAGGCATTTCTTGAACACCTCCAAGGACAGTGACTCCACCACCTCCCTGGGCAGCCCATTCCAATGGCAGATAAAGACTCCCTGGCCACGAGTCCTGCCTGAGAATGGACATTTCAAGAGACATCCTAGTTTCTGTTTGCTGCCTGAGTACCTGTGGGATAGCTTGGGCTTACCACAACCCCACACTAAAGTTTCAAATGCAAACACAGTCCTGCCCAGAGCCCCAGCACCAGTCATGTGCCCTTGGCCACCTGGTTTTGTTGGTCAGTGAAAAGGAAGTTCAGGAGATGGGCTCTGAAAATAAACTAAAGAGGAAAATGAGCTGAGAAGTGAATTCTGTGAGGGTCCTCCATGGGTGACTGTGCACAGCATTGCAGCTCCAACAGCATGGCACTGTAGCTACTCCACTCACGTTCTGCAGGAGGTTGCAGCACCTCTTACAGCCACAGTTGGTACCTCCATATTCAGCTGAGAGAGGACTTAATGTCCCTGCTCCTAGAGCAAAGCCTCCAGCAAAGTGAAACAGCTCCTAAGGGAGGTCTGCAGACAGAACTGTTCTCTGGTTCCTGGGGTGTGTAGATCAGGTCATTAACATTCACTGCCATTGTGGTCAAAGACTTGGATGGTGCTCAGACAATAGTTCAGTGCATTCCATTTACAATGCAATTACATTTTAATAAGCTGTGACCCTTGAGGCAGGACCTGCCACCTGTCAGCTGAGATCCAGCAGCTGACCTGATCTCAAGCAGGGATGGAGGTGCTGCAGTTGAGTAGATGGCAGAGTAGAGAATTACAACCCACGGGAATTGCCCAGCCAGAGCCTTGCTCTCTGACCTCAGCAAGCAGAGGGATGCAGATGCCTCAGTTTCCCCTTTTGGCATAATAGAGGATTTGTTTCTGCCCTCGTGAATCGCAGAATCATAGAATCAGTCAGGGTTGGAAGGGACCACAAAGATCATCCATTTCCAACTGCCCTGCCATGGGCAGGGACACCTCACACTAGATCAAGCTGTCCACAGCCTCATCCTGCCTGGCCTTAAACACCTCCACCATGTCCCGGGGCAACCCCTTCCAGGCTCTCACCACCCTTGTGCTGCACAACTTCTTCCTAACATCCAGGCTGAATCTCCCATTTCCAGCTTAGTTCCATCCTCCACAGTCCAATCACTCCCTGACAGCCTAAAAAGTCCCTCCCCAGCTTTCTTGTACCCCCTTGAAGATACTGAAAGCCTACAATAAGGAGCCTTCTCCTCTCCAAATTGAACAGCCCCAACTCCCTCAGTGTCTCCTCACAGCAGAGCAGAGCAGCTCCAGCCCTCTGCTCATCCTGGTGGCCCTTCTCTGGACACCTTCCAGCACCTCCACATCCCTCTTGTCCCAGGGGCTCCAGAACTGGACACAGCACTCCAGGTGGAGTCTCAGCAGTGCGGAGCAGAGGGGCAGGATCACTTCCCTTGCCCTGCTGCCCACACTTCTGCAGAGCTTTGCAAAGTCCTTTGGCTCCTCTCTCACCAGCCTGGCATGGAAGTAGGACCCCTTGGGGGAAGAGGAAAGTGAGCAAAAGCAAAGTGTTACCTACCCTCACCTCTCCCCATGCCAAGCTGGGCTGAGAGCAGCTCCAAAAGAGCTGCACCCAGCTCTGTCTGTAACCAAAAGGCCACCAGTAGCTGTAACCACCAAAACAAAAGAAACCCAAATCTTCCATAATTCCCAAAGACCAATTCCAGAGGGTCGAATTCCTTTATGAGGAGGAGACAAAGCAGTTTTATGATCAGGCTGCCTTATTATACCCAGCTCCCTGTAGTGTCATACGCATCCACAGAAGCAATTTACTCTGCCTCTCCTCCTCTCTCCAGCAGCATTAGGAGCAAACAACTTCTCAGCATCCTCCCCCAGCCCGAGCTGGGGCTGCTCCACTAAACATTTGCATAGTTGCATTCGGGGACCCAATCCTTGCAGAAGGGTCCAAGCTGCCAAGCATGGCCGAGGAGGTAAGTGGGACCTCGTGGTGCTTCTCTGGGAATAAAAGCTGAGCAGCTTCTTTGTGACAGAAAGGACACAGAGTCCTCTGAGCAGGCTGGCTCCAGCAGGGGTTGCAGGAGGGGGTTGCTTTGCTTTGTTTTGCTTTGCTTTGCTTTGTTTTTCTTTGCTTTGCTTTGCTCTGCTCGAGGGACTTCCACCAGCAGGAGTGAAGAGTCTCTGGCTTCAAACAAGAGAGGCAACTGCTCCTCTGAGGGGGTGAGCACCTGCAGAGAGCCCTCCCTCCCCTGCCTTTTGACTGCAAAGTGACCTTTTGGGGAGTTTTAGGAGTGTGGGGCTTTGTTTTGTTTTGTTTTTTTCTTGAACATGCATGGTACAGTCCCTTGAGAGAGAGGAGTTAAGGTCACCTGGAAGACTGGCAATGGGACTCAGCCCAAGCACTGTTCCTGGTCAAACCTTGGAACAGGCTTCCAGAGACGTGGTTGATGCCTCAAGTCTGTGCATGTTTCAGAGGCATTTGGACAATGCCCCCAGTAACATCCTTTAGCTTCAGATCAGCCCTTACACAGGCAGGCAGCTGACAAGATGATCACTACAGGCTTCTTCCAACTGAAAATATTCCTCTCCTCTCCTCTCCTCACCCACCACTAGACACTCCAACGCCCTTGCAGGTGGCAGCAGCACCCAGCCATGCCCCTGCCACTCCAGTGCTGCACAGGAGGCAATAACCCTGCTGAGGACAATGTCTAAGCAGCATGAATGCAGCACCCTGCAAGTGGGGAGGCTCTGCCCTGCTCCAGAGCTGGTGGCTCCACTCCACAGCCCCACACTGCTGCTTTCCAAGAGACCTGAGGGCTGCAAAGCAGAAGAAAGTCTGTCCCCAAAGGTCCCAATAGCTTGTGCTTGGGGGAGAGCTTTGAGAGCAGGGTGGCTGTGGAATGATTCCTTTTTCCATAAAAACTTTCTATTGAGGGACTTTCTGAGGCAGGTTGTGTTCACCATTGCTCCTGTGCATTATTCACCCCTGGATGTCTCCAGCCCATAGGAAGCATCAGTGCTGAGCTGTTTAGACACTGGAAACTGCTATGTCAGAACATGTTTGGTGTGATCCCTGACTGTGGATGAGCAGAAGGTTGTTAGGTTGGGCTCTGGGGGACTAAGTGGTGGAAACTAACAGAAAGCCTTTTCCTTTCCAGGCTCCTAAGGAGAGCACTGGAGTCAAACACAAGTGTCCCAAAGCACTTCAGCCCAGTTCATCCACGAAGAAGCCACAAAGCCAGTGCTGAGAAGGGATGGGAGCACCAACAGAAGCTACAGCCAGGTGGAAGAGCACAGCTGCTCCTTTCATCCCAGGGACCTTTATTTCCATCCTGCAGCTCTGGACTTGGAGCTTGCCAGCAAATTTTCCTTGAAAGGGAGACAAATGGTGTACAGGGAAGGGGAATTCCTCCTGGGATCTCCTTTGCCAGGAGGGAGCTTTAAGCTGTGAACTTTGGTCTCTTAAAGCAGCCTGGAAGGACACATTTCAGTCACCTTCCCTTTAGCTTTACTTATTTGTTTTATTCCACCTTTGCCTTTCTTGTGGCTTTCTCAGCCTCCTCCTGCTTCCCTCTTCTCTGTTTCACACGTTCAAAGGCATCCTTGGCAGAGAGGAGGGAGAAAGGGGAGAGAAGCCCACAGAAAGTTTCCTCTTCTTCATTTCCCAGCTTGTTCTGAAGAGGGGGAGAGAGAGGAAGCACGTGGCATGAAACACCCTGCAAACATGCTCCTGCTGCTTCCCTGAATGTCAGGGGAGCTTTATCTGGCCTTGCACATGAGGAAGGAGAACTTGTGCCTTGTGAAGTGTAATAAGGAACACGGAGCCTAATGGAAAAATCATTTGCTTGTGGCATTTAATTAAATATGTAAATTTATGAACGGCCCTGGAATCATCAAATTAAAAGGCAGAGCTGTCGTGCATTTTGATTTGATTCCCTCCACAGGCTTTCCCCCCATCCTCCCCCACTCCCCTTGCCTTTCATCCAAGAGGTGGTGGTGGGGACGGCTGAGCTGCTGCCTCAGGATGTCCCCGGGGGTGATGCACACACAGGGAGGTTTATTCCCTGTGCCTCAGCCCTGCTCCAAGGAGATGGCAGATTGGGTGCAGAGCTGCTCTGCTGCAGGGTGGCGTCCCTGGTGCTGGGCCAGGTCCTGCTTCATGGGGCCCATCCAGGCAGGAGTGCAGAACTGAATGGGCTTTTGTGGGGAACATCAGCCAAGTCCTGAGCAGAGAGCACCAGGGAAGGTTAGAGGCACCATGGGGACAGCAGAGCACCAGGGAAGGTTAGAGGCACCATGGGGACAGCAGAGCACCAGGGAAGGTTAGAGGCACTATGGGGACAGCAGAGCACCAGGGAAGGTTAGAAGCACCATGGGGACAGCAGAGCACCAGGGAAGGTTAGAGGCACCATGGGGACAGCAGAGTCCCATGGCAGCCACAAATTAGTGTTGACTCCAGAAGAAAGAATAACACAGAAAATGACAAAAGTGGGTTAAGAGAAGGGGAAGTTCATGATGGAGAGGCCAAACCCTGATGTTTGCACAAGCCAGAAGTAAGGCTGAAGCTGTGGCCATGAGGATGTGGCCATGGTTTTCTCCACCAAAGCAAGACTTGAAGAGGGCACAGAGGTCTGACCTTTTCTTTGAATTTTTTACTGGATGCCAGCCCTCAGCTGGAGTGGGAGATGTGCCTGCAAGGTGTCCTCCTGCCCCTGAACACAGCTCTGCCACCGCAGCAGTGCCACATCCCCGGAGCTGAGCTGGCAAAGAGAAGCCACCTCAGGCTTGCAGGAAGCTGACCTGAGCCCCCTGTTTGTCTGTGTGTTTAAGAAAAGTTGGGCACCTTTTCATGCCTTCCCAGGCTGCTTTAGATCTTGAGTGAGCAGGCCTTCAGGTATAAAATCTGTCTCAGTTTGTCACTGGCAGCTGAGGCATTCATGTGAGCAGAAGCCCTGGAGTAAGCAATGCACCCTGCAGAACCCCAGAATGCTGGGGCTGGAAGAGACCTCAGGAGATCATCTAAAGCAGGACACCCACAGCAGCTTGCCCAGGGTCACAGTGCCCAGGTGGGGTTGGGATCTCTGCACAAAGGAATCTCCACAGCCTCCCTGGGCAGCCTGCTCCAGGGCTCCAGCACTCTCACAACAAAGATTTTTTTCCTCCTGTTCAGAGGGAACCTCCTGGGTTCCAGTTTGTACCCAGTGCCCCTGTCCTGTCACTGGGCATCACTGGACATAGTCTGGCCTCATGCTCTTGCCCTCTAGCTATTGATCAGCACTGAGAGGATCCTCTCTCAGTCTGCTCTTTTCAAAGCTGAACAGTCCCAGGGCTCTCAGCCTTTGCTCAGGTCCCATCAGCATCTTCACAGCCCTTCATTAGGCACTCTCCAGTGTCTCTCTTGAACTGGGAAGCCCAGAACTGGAGCCAGGAATCCAGGTGTGGTTTCACTAGAGCAGAGTAGAGGAGCAGGAGAACTCCCTCGACCTGCTGACCACACTCTTCTTAATGCACCCCAGGTCACCTTTGGCCTTCTTACCCTGACTGATTCAATGATTCTTGGCCACAAGAGCAGGTCACAGTCTCCATCTGGGAGTTTCCACTGGCAGCTGCTTGCAGGAGGTGCTGTGAGTGGATTTCTGGCTCCCCAGGTACACCACCCAGCATCCACTCCTTTTATTTACACCGCTCTCTCCAGCAGGCAGAAGAGATCTGCCACATGTCCTGCAGGGGCACATTTGTCCTGCTGAGCTGCTGCTCTGACACGCTCAGAGAACAGCAAGCAGTGCAGGGGTGTCCTTTCCTTCAACCCACTCCTGTGGCTGCCTCTCTGAAGAGACCAAGGGACAGCTCCAGCTGTGCAAATGAAATTCAAGAGACTTAATAACATTTTAATGCATGCTCTTAGCTCTGAGGGTTGGGGTTCTTCTCCTCCCTTCTTGCTTTCTCTTTGATGGTTATAAGTGGAGGGGATGTCATTTGCTTGTACAGCTGCAAGGCCAAGTCTTTGGAGAAGGTAGGGAGGATGAGGGAGATTATTTTACCAGGGACTAGAAAGGAGGCATAAAACAGTAATATGCAGGTGTGCTGATTGCCCAGAGAGCAGTAATCAGCTAATCATCTCATCTGTCAGCCTGTCCCAGCAGTGATAAAAGTCTCCGTGGCTCCCGGGGTGAAGCTGCAGTGCCCATTAGCCCAGCTCTGATCTGTTTGGGTTGTTGCTGGAGAAGGTGAGCCTGGTTGTGAGCATCTCCCTAGCAGCTGCCAGCAGGGAACTGCCCAGGCAGAGCCTTTGCCTTCACCTGCTCTCAGTCTCCAGGACAAATCCACAGATCCAGGGTGGTGCTCAGCTTCTGCCCTTCCTGCTGACAATGAGTCCTTCCTTCCCCCTGCACTGGCCTTCTCCTAGCTAAATTTAATGGCTACTAAGTGCTACAGATGCTCCTCTGAGAGTTTTGGGGGGCCAGGCTCCACTCACCCACTGGGACAAACTTTAAATAAATGTGAACAATCTGAGCAGCTTCCTAATTTCTGTGCAATTATCCACGCTGATTCTAAACCCACTTCTGCAACCACCCAGCTCTGCAGGTTTTCAAGGTGCTCTCCTAAGTTGGGAACCTGAGCTATGCTGGGGTGCAAAAAAAAACCTCAACCAAACAAAACACAGTCCCCAGCACTGCCACACATTGTCACACAGCAGAGTGGGAACAGCACTGCCTGAGGTGGGTCAGGAAGGAACAGGAATCAAAGGGAGCTGTGCTGGTGGGGAGCCTGGCAGGCTGGAAAGTCTTCCTTTGAAGAGTATATTTAGGACTCCAAGGATGCCCACTGTGCTGGTCTCCCTAGCAACACAGCATCCTGTGCCCCCACAGCAGGCAAAGCCAAGGACTCACCCCAGATGCCCTCCTGCACACTGTGCACAAGCTGGAAGGGGACCCTGTTCCTGCCTGGCTTGTGACAGCCGTGGAGATGCCTTCTCTCCCCACATTCCAAAATGAAACCAGCACTGAAAAAAAAAAAAACCCAGAATGGTCACAATGAGGCCCTGAGGGTGGCTAAAAATTCTGATGAGCCAGATCACTGAAAAGGGAGACCCACATCCAAACCAAGAGGCTCTTCACTCCGTGTTGCAGTTGGTTACAACTCTGCTTTTTTAAATCTTCCTTCCTATTCACCTGCTGGTCAGAGGCTGCTCTGGCTTGCACACCCCTTTGGCTGGCTCTGCAAGGCTGCATCACTTCCTCAGAGCCCTCCAAACCAATGGTGTAAGGGGGTGAAGGCAGGAGAAGCTCTCAGGTAGACCCAGGCTGATCACAAAGCTTCCTGGCTCAACGGCCAGTGGTGCCTGGGAAGGGCTCCCTGGCTGCTGCCTGGGACCCTTTGCTGCTCCTTACAGAGCCTGCACTTGCTCCAAGAGCTGCCTGCTCTTCTCCAGCCTGGACAAACCAAAGCAGGCGTTGTGGTGGCAAGCAGAGATCAGCAAATCATTTCTGTCATCTCGACTTGGCCCCTTCCCACCCCAGGCTCTGCTAGGAGACTGCAGAGCCTCACACGTGCTAATTAAACCCCAGTTTGTTCTTTATCACCACTCGTCTCTGTCAATGGCAGCAGCAGCCTGCCACAGCACCCACTGGGTCACTCTTAATTAGCTGTGAGCTGAAGTGATAACCTGGTGGCAGAGCTGAGCAGGGCTAATACTGCCTGTCAAGCCTGGCAGCTGAGATGGGAAAGAACCAGGCCAAAAAGAGACACTGCCCTGGGCTCCTGCAAGGGCTCAGGAGCAGGGAGAGATGAGGGCAGGGAGAGGGGCATGTGGCACGATGCTGGCTGCCTGGCACAGGGCTGCCCTCATTTCCCATGGAACACAAGCTGTGAAGCCCCCCAGAGCCGAGCTGCCTCTGCTGGAGTTCCCAGTGGCAGAGGAACACAGACATCTGCCTGCCATGCCCTCAGCATCCCCAGACCCTTCCCTTCCCAGCCCAGCTCTTCACTGTGGCAATGGCAATTCAGGCAGGGACCCTTCTGCTTCACTGCCCACGGGATAGCCAAGTGCTGTTTGGCCTGAGCTGTGGGTGCAGCAGGAGATGCCTCCAGCAGGGCACTGCTTTAGGCTGCTGAGAACCATCTGTGTCTTTCCATGGAGACCAGGAAGCCTTTTCTGCAGGGGGCTGGGCTGACCTCTTGCTATCCATGCTCCTGTGGCTGGCCATGACAATTGCAGCTGTTTCCAGACAGCTGTTGAAAGCTGCCTCTGGGCATCCTTCTGCTGCTTCCCTCCATCCTTACAGCCAAACTTCCTCACTGGTACCTCCTTCTGCTTCTCTCACACTTGATGGGGACCTGCACCCCGTATCTGAGCTGGGCTCCAGCCTGCCACAAAGCCCAGGGTGGAAAGGGAGCCATGTCTGTGCTTTTTTGGTTGCAGAGAACACCCCTGGCAGTGTGATTCCAGCTCCATCCCCAAGGTCCTGCTTTCATATCCCTCCACGGCTTTCTAGAGCAGGGAGGTGTAGCACTCAAAGGAGGAAGCTCTGCTCTGCAGGGAGCAGAACCAGAGCAGTATTCCCTCACTCCAGCCCCAAGCTCTTCCCATGAGCTCCAGCAGCACCAAGCCAGACTTGCTCTCACCTGGGGGCTGGCCCCAGGGACCGTAACAAGAAGTAACAAAGCAGAATGTGGATGAGCCACATCTGCCTCTGCAAGCCTCAGCAGGGTGGCAGAGCCTGTCTCTGCAAGCACAGACCTTGCCAAAGCATCTCATGCAAACAGAGCACTTTCCACCTGACAGACTTGGAGTGTCAGCTCTGTCCACACACACACACAGAGGCAGGTCTGTGGAACCCTCTCCTTCTGCTCAGCTTTTCCCAGGCAGCTCCAGCTGGTCTCACTGGGAAGCAGCGTGAGTGATCCTGCCAACCTGGGACACATCAGCCCCAGGAGGAGTAGGCAGCTGAGGTGAGCCAACATTTCCTTCCCTGCACAGCATCTGGGCTGGTGCCCGTGGCTGATCCAGCCTGGCAAACTGGGCCAGCTCCTCTTGCTTCCTCTACAGAGCATCAGAGGTCTAGGGAGGGCTCAGCCTGTCCTCTAAGGAGCATGCTTTGGCAGGTCCTTGGCCTCCGAGCACTAAAGGTCCTTTTATCCCCCCTGGATCACAGCAAGCTTTGCCCTTTGGGCTGACAGAGGAGAGTCATTATTTGTCCTTCAGCCACAACAGACTGTCGTTCCTGGTGATGCCTCTGGATCTGCCCGGGCTCCCTCGGGAGCAGCAAGCAATGCCTCTTGTGCTGCTGTCAGAGTCCTCAGAGCTAGGAGACTGCCGGCAGCATCCTCTGGACACCCAGGGAGGAGAGGAAGGAGCAGGACACCTCGGCCCTGCTGCTGTGCACTGATGTGGTGGAACTGGAAATGGCTCCAAGATGTTTCAGCACCGCCTCAGTCCCGGAGCTTGCAGAGGAAAGCTGCCCCAGGGGGTGAAGGGCTGCGTTTGATGGGAGCATCACCCACAGGGCAGCAATGGGGGGGGGATGCTCTTCACAGGCAGAGGCAAAGGTCCCTGCCCACAGCCCCTGGCCCCAGGCAAAGCCATGGAGGAATCCGAGCGTTTAAGGGATTTTCTGCAAAGGTTTTCACTGGGATTGACCTTTAAAAGGCCAATTCTGTGGCTTCTGTAGTTAAAGCTGATCCGTGGGAGACACTGTTAGCACTTATTTGCTTTATTCTCTGGGGTCCTTTACCCAATGGTTTTCCAAAATGGGAGACACCTTCTGGCTGTTTGGAAGCCATCACCTGTGACATCTCATTTTTCATCCTGGAGAAGACTCTGAGTGGTAAATCTTCTCCATCTTCCCCTTGAGCATCCTGGGTTTGCAGACCACTCAGAAAGGCATTGGCCAGCCTGTGTCTTTGTGTGCATTTCTACACGAAAAGGGGAGGAAAGATTCCTCCCTTAGAGCCTAAAACGCTCCCAAAATAGCTACTCCCATCCTCCTGGGCTGCTCTCACTGTTCCTCTGTTAATGAATTAAGGATTTTCTAGACTAAAAGGGCAGAAGAATTGCCACAAGTAAATTACCTTCCCTTCCCCAGCTGAGAGGCAGTGTAAAGAGCACAGAGAACAGGTGAGCTGTGGAAGATCATAGGAAAGATGTATTGATTTCTTCTTCTTTATTCCCCTTCTCTCTTGCCCACCTCCCACCTGGTGCCAAAGAGGAGATAAGAGGTGCCTGAGCTTCTGAAGGGATGAGTCAGCTCCTTCCCAGACCTCAGCTTTAAAAAGTTAATGAAAGAAAAGCCTCAGCAAAGTGAAAATGTGGAGAACCAGCAGCCCAGTGCAAAGGAGGAGTTAGCCCAGGAAGGTCTGGCACTGGGAGCAGGGAGGTACCAAGGTTTATGTGCAGAAGTAATTTAAAACCTGGCTCTGCCCTGGACTCCTGTTCCAAGCCTGGGCCAGCCTGGTGCCTCCTAGCAGCCTGTGCCCTTGCATTGCTTCAGCCTGAAGGGATGGGGTTAGAATGGAATGGAAGGGAATGGAATGGAAGAGAAGAGAAGAGAAGAGAAGAGAAGAGAAGAGAAGAGAAGAGAAGAGAAGAGAAGAGAAGAGAAGAGAAGAGAAGAGAAGAGAAGAGAAGAGAAGAAGAATAGAATAAGCCAGGTTGGAAGAGACCTCCAAGCACATCCAGTCCAGCCTAGCACCCAGCCCTATCCAATGGCACTAAGTGCTCCACCTCCAGGGATGGGGCACAGAATAAAGCCCCCCTCAGCCCAGCCCCTCCTGAGTGGGACATGGCTGTGGCCTTCACTAGCTGCACACAGCAGGTGCAGGGTCGGGGTGCAACCACCCCAGGCTGAGCAGCCCTGCAAGGTGCTGAGGGCCCCGTGTGTGGGTGCTGTGCTCCCCCAGCAGACATGGAACAGAAAGGGAGGTGACTGGGAAATGTTGAGGTCACTGCACACAGCAGGAGGAGGTTCAGTGAGTGCCAGGGCAGGGAGCTTATGAAAGAGGCCACCAGCAGTTTTTCCCTCTTGCCTTCATCCTCCGCTTCAAAGGCTCCCAGCTCAGAGGCAGGCCTGAGTCACAGGGGGCTGCAGGGAGGCAGAGTCCCTCTGCCAGCTCTCTGATGACTCT
Source organism: Psilopogon haemacephalus (assembly GCA_013396835.1). NCBI lineage: Eukaryota > Metazoa > Chordata > Aves > Piciformes > Megalaimidae > Psilopogon > Psilopogon haemacephalus. The sequence goes on from VWZI01009662.1 coordinate 689,697, forward strand.
GGTGACTCACAGGAGCCTCTGGGTCCATTTGGCGTCCTGCTCTGCTTCTCCCCTTGGGAAGGGCAAGGGAAGGACACTGCCTTCAGCCTGCATCCCTCGTGCTGGCATCCTGCATGCATTGCACAGTGACCTTGGGGGCTGATCCTTTCCCAGCAGACTGAGACCTTTCAGCTGCTTTGGACCATCCTGCTGCCAGTTCCTCACAAGTCTCATCTCATTTCCCTCCACAGCTGCCCAAAGCAGAGTGCTGGACACAAGAGCTGCTTGCTCTCTGCTGTACCACCAGTGGTGGGGCCATGGCTCCTTGTCAGCTGTCCTTGGCTTCCCCAGCCCAGGGCTCAGGTTCTGTGGGGTGCTCCCTGTCATGCCAGTGTGTGTGCCACGTCCTGGACTCCCCAGTTCAAGGGGGACAAGCAGCTACTGGATAGAGCTGAGCAGAGCTCCATCTGAGGAAAGCCTTTGCTTGGGGGTGCTGGGGCCCTGCAGCAGGCTGCCCAGGGAGGCTGTGGAGCCTTCTGCAGAGATTCCAAACCCCCCTGGATACTGCGACCCTGGGCAAGCTGCTGTGGGTGCCCCTGCTTTAGCAGGGGGGTTGGACTGGATGATCTCCAAGGGTCCCCTCCCACCCCTACCATTCTGTGGTTCTGTGATTTACTACTAGGCACTGTTCAAACTTTGAGTCCAAGGTCCATCAGGAGAGTTGTAAGCTAAGTTAGGAATGTGTCTCAGGAACAGGCACATCAACATTTTAGACTGGAGTTTTGGGTGAGGCTCTAAGCCATCCCTAAAGCTCACTACTGAAATCCCTGTGAGGACAACAGCAAAGAGGAAGATTCAGATGGCCAGAGGGGCTGAGCCCACCGCCCACGTTAGACATCTGAAAAGGAATAGGCTGAAGCAGAGCCTTAATCAGAGATTTCCTGGCAGTGCTCATTATCACAGCATCAGAGTGTGTCACAACCCATTAATTAACTAATCTTTGCGTCCTTGGAGTGCATTATCCCTGCTTACCAACGGGGCCCTGAGACTCTCAGAGCTTACAACCAGTGCTAAGTGATGCACAACAGAAGCTGTGAGTCTTTGCCCCCTCTGTAGTATCAATTCTTTAATTTCCCATTTTCCATTTTTCTTTCTGACCCTTTTCCATATTATTTTCCCCCCCTTCATTATTTCCCTTATAAAAGCCTTCCCTGCATCCCACACCCTTCTGGCATTCCCTGCCTTTAACCTTGTGTTGAAACATCAGATGTGGAATGTCTTGATGGATCCAGGTCCACTTGTGGTCACAGATGTGACCTGTGAGGGACATGCTCAGCTCCCTTTTCTGCTAAGGTGCTTCACTCTTCTTGACACTAAGATTTGCCCTAGCTTGGGGTCAGACACCTCCAGTGGTCATTTAAAACCCTGAAACAGGACAAGAGGAAATAGCCTCCAGCTGTACCAGGGGAAGTTTAGGTTGGGCATTCAGAAAAATGTCTTTCCTGAGAGGGCTGCCAAGCCCTGGGCCAGGCCACCCAGGGCAGTGGTGGAGGGATGTAAGAGCTGTGTGGCTGTGGTGCTGGGGACCATGGTTTAGCAGTGACCTGGCAGTGCTGGGTCAGTGGTGGGAATTGATGATCTGAAAAGCCCCTTCCAGCCAGAATGATTCGAAGATTCTGTGACTCCTTGGTGTGGCAAAGAGAAGGCTGCAGCTTGGCTCTCTGCACAGTGATCAGAGAGGTGCCAGGGGCACCAATCCCTCCTGGTGCCACAGGGGTGGGATGGTTCCAACAACTGATCTTAACTGGTGTGAGGCAATCACCTCCTCCACATCTTCTCCCTGCTCCTTGCAGCTGGCCCTGGAAGCCAAAATGTGCCTCCTTGCAGACCCCAGGGAGAGCTCTTAGGAGCTGAGCAAAGCAGCAGGGGAGGCAGCAATGCCACCTCCCCATGGGCACCAAGAACACAGCAGTGAGCCCCTGCCCCTCTGCCTGCTTCCACAAAGGAGCTGCACCTTTGCTGGGGGACAGGAGTCCCTCAGCTGCTCTGCATCAGCAGAGCTGCTCCAATCTGTCCCCATTTATCCCAGCATCCCTTCCCCAGGTGACCTGACCCCCAGGGGGGTGATGTTACCCAAAGCCCTCAGCAGTGACCCTGCTCCCATCACCTGCGAAGTGCAGAAATTCCCAGAGGGGAGTGCAGCCTGAGGAGCACTTTTCTGATGGATGTTTCATGTGAATATTGACTGTCTGGGGGGGGTTCTGCTTAATAAGTGGAGAGGATTTATGTGAAGGCTCATTGTTCAGCTTTCAGTGTCATCAGGCAGCTCTGGTTTGATTATGGTGATTTATTCTGCTCTGCTGCACTGTAACAGCTTAGAGCTGGTTCGATTCCCTATTACCTGCCCCCCTCCTACCCCCAAAAAAAAGCCAAACCCAAAACACAAAAGCAAGCAAACAAACGAACAAACAAAACCCCAAACCACCAAAACAACCAAAGCCAAACCCACAAAAACAACCCCAGATCCAGCTGCATTTGGGGCTTGATAGATTTTTTTCAGATAAGCATAACAACAGCAACAACAAAAATCCCTGGTGGTAATTTTCCCTGACCTGCTGCTCAGCCCAGCCCCTGAGCTTTGTGGCAGCTCTAATTCCCACCTCAGAGCCAATAACTGTGATCAAACAAGAATCCTCCTTTTGAAACACAGACTGCCTGGCCACCAACACCCCTGGCCATGGGGAATGCAACACAGCCTCTCTCTGCTGCTCCTCTGATCAATTGCCCTCATCATGGAGAAAAAAAAAAAAAATCCATCTTCTTCTGCTCTGATTTGCTTAGCTCAAACTTCCCAGCCACTCACTCCTGTTATGCTTTGGTCTGCAGGAGCAGAGAGCTCCTCTCATCAGTTTCTCTTACCCGGGGCAGGCATTCCATGGGACCAGCAGCATGAGGGAGGTGATTCTGCTCTGGTCTCACCAGACCCCATCTGGAGCACTGCCTTCAGTTCTGGTGCTCCCAGCACAAGAAGGACATGGAACTGCTGGAGAGGGTCCAGAGGAAGCCATGAAGGTGATCAGAGGGCTGGAGAACCTCCCCATGTGGGGAGAGGCTGGGAGAGTTGGGGCTGTTCAGCCTGGAAAAGGCTCCAGGGAGACATTTGGATTCTGCTCCTCTGTGCACACTAAACCAGCAGTGAAGGCCACTGTGGTGCTCCAGCCCCCAGGGCTGTGCAGACCTGCTCACTAGCCCAGACCAAGCCCCATGAAGGAGCAGGCACCACTTAACTCCTCTTAGCCAGCAAGTTAAAGTGGCTGGAAGTGAGCCTGCTCCTCACATCCCCCAGCCCTGGCACCCTTAGAGACAGGAAGAGAAACCTCTTGCCAAGCTTTCCCTCCTTGCCAAGCCCTCATCAACCAGGCAGTGAGCAGCACTGCTCCTGTTCAGCTGTCACACAGCAGATGAGATCTTCTGCATCACTGCCACAGAGATTTTTGGGGTTTTTTTTCCCACTAAGGGTTCTAAGTGTTTCAAACCCTTGGCACACCTCAGATTCTTCCTCTTTCAACAGATCATCAGGACTGGGGGTGAGAGATTGGCCATGGGCATAGAGGACAGCAGGGAATGTTTGACTCTGGAAATTCAGGTGCTGCCTGGACTGCTAACATGGAGTCTGGACACCAGGCTGTGGTGCATGAAGTGGTGACTCTAAACCACCTGAGAGAAGAAGGAGCACTCAGCCTGCACTTGCACACAGGCAGCTCCCAGGTTTCCAGGCAGAGATTCTTCTTCCCTAATGCTGCCAGGGCTGGAAGGGCTCTGCTGTGAGGCCAGGCTGAGAGCTGAGGGTTTTTCCCAAGGAAACCTCTTCCTGTCCCTCAGTCACTACACTTGGGAAGGAGTTTCATAACCTGGCTGTGTCTCAGGCTGCCCATGTGATTTGTTAACAAGCTAGACCAGGACAGAGATTTCAGAGAGCTAAGCTTCTGCTAGAAATCAAAAAACCCTGAAGAGCCAAATCTGCTCCTGACCATAAGGCTTCTGGCAGCCCCTACTGTGACACGAAGAGCCAGATCTTCAAAGGGGCTGGTTGGATTCCAGCCTTTCTTCATCCCAGGGCTTCTCTTTCTTCATCCCAAAGGAGAATGCTGCCTCACACCAGCGAGAGAGGTCGAGCCCTGGATAGGAAAGAGCCAAACACCGGTCTCAGGAAACCAAAAAAATGTCTTGTGAGGCTCCCCTGAAGCTCTGCTAGGGCTGGTGGAAGGCAATCCAAACTCCTTCTGTTGGAGGCATCTGCTGATGGGTCCTGTCAGCCACACCACTCAGCTGTGTCTCAGAGCTGTGCTGAGCACTTTGCCTTCCCTGCCCTCCAGATCCTAAACACCAGCCTGGCTTGGAGCCTGCCATGCTCTCTGCACACACAAGTGTGGATCTGAAAGCCTACTGCTGGTTTCCAGCCTCTGCTTCCAGCTTTTGGGCTCATTCTAACTTCCTGCAGCACTCCAGCAGCAGCTGCCCAGTCTGCTAAACGGAGGGGACAAGTTTTGCTGAGGTCTGCTGAGCACTTCTCCTAAGCCCTCGGTGTCCTGCCACTCACACCACTGCTGTTTGTGCTGCTAAGAGGAGAGGCAGGCAGGGCTCAAATGGAAGCAGTCTCTAATCCATCTGCATGAGGCTTTCCAGCCCTGTGTCCGCCAGCAGCGCAGCTCTCCCTGGCACGGGCAGCCCCATCCTCAGCACTTGCTGCACAGAGGCTGAAAGCCAGAATAACTCTCCCAGGTGGCCAAATGCCAAGAAACAAGGCCTTTGTAATGGGAACAGAGAGGAAAAACTGCTGCTGTCAGAAGCAATGCATCTGCCCTTCCCATCTCCAGTGCAAGAGCTGCAATGGCACAGCCAAGGTCGCAGCTCTGAATGAAGTCACTGGCGATGCCTTGCCACAAATAATTCTCTGGATTGCTCAGCAGGGATAAAGCTCCCAGCAAAGGGCAGCAGAAGACAGCCCAGTGCAAGGAGCTGTGGGTAAGCCACAGTGGCTGTGGAGCAAATGGTTCTCCGAGGGTGGACAAAGGACAGTCACCATGCTGCTGTGCTACCTTGGGACTCTGGGGGACAAAGACGGTGGTGATGTGTGAGCAGGGTTCTCAGCTGTCAATGGCTGGGATTTGGGCAAGGTGTTTGGTCTAGGAAGATCTAATGACACACATCCCACACCCTGAATCCTTTCTGCATCCAGCCCTAATCAGACACATCCCAAGCCCTGAATCTCTTCTGCATTCAGCCTCCCAAGAGGAGTCCATCACAACTCTCTCATGCTAGCCCTGCCCTGCAAGTCTTTGCAGAGCACCAGCCTTAGGCAGCCAGCAGGCAGTGGCTGTGCAAGGCATTTGTTCTGACTCAGGGCACTTGCTCTCATCAGAGGCTGGCACTGAGCTCCTGCCGTGCCAAAAACCACCCAAGCAACTCACCTATGGGGCAATGACTGTTGCAGGGCAGCTCTCAGGGAGCTTTTTTGCTGGTGTCACACATCACAGCTAATTGAGTGGAGCTTTGTCCTGTGAAGCAGTCACAAAGGCAGCCCAGACCAAAGGCAGCCCAGCCACTGCCACACCTGCTCTCTGCTGCTGAGCGAAGGCCTGGGAGGGCTGAATTGCATCAAGTGGAGAGAATATGGAGAACAGCTCCTCAGGTGGTGTGAGGGGGCATCCCTCCAAGGAAATCAAACGACTCTTACTGGGTTTAGCCCAACAAAACACCTTTAAACCTGGACAGAGAAGATTGCATTGCTATTGATCAGATCCCGGCTATCAGCCACGCAGGGGGAGATTTGTGCTCTCGGGATGCAATAGAACAGGCTCCCAGAGCCTGCTGAGAGAAACAGCAATTTAATAAGTGTTGAAACATGCTGTCCACTGAAAGGGAATGGAATAATCGTGCAGAGTGGTGAGAAGCAGGACATGATTCCTACAGCAGGGAGGTTTCTGTGTAAGAAGAGGATTAGCAGCTGGAGTTCAAATCCCAGTGACTGGGCTCGGGACCAGCAGCCCCTGTCTGTCACAGACCCCCCTGCAATGGAGGAGAAGTCACTCAAAGTAACATCAGGGCAGCAGCATCCACACCAATTTCCCTGATAAAGCCTTTATCCTAATCTTAATAGGAGCTGACAATTGTTGTCATCTTGAGTTAGCAGCTTCGAGCTGCAGCCCAGGACCTGCTGAAAGGACTAAGCTGCATCTCCTGGAGGGTTTTCTGCCGTGCTGAAAGTATGTGCAAAACACAGCCAGAAAGCCCAGCTCATCCCACTGCTTCTGTGAGCCCCTGAAGGGGTGGCAGAGGCTGCAGGTGAGACCTTGCCAAGCTCACCCATCCTAGTGAAGCTTCCCTCGCAGGCAGCGGTGAGGCTTCAGCTTCCCTTGCAGACACCAGGCTGTGCAAAGCCAGGAAAGCTCTCCTGGAGCCCTCTGGGCCTCGTTTGGCACCAAAGTAGCACCCAGCAGGAAGAGGGAAGGCCTGAGAGAAAGGCAGAGCTGTGAGGCAGGGTGGTGGGAGCTGGTGCATCCATGAGACAGAAGAGAAAGGCAGGAGAAGAGGATGGCTCCAGCCTGCAGCTGGACCTCTCCAGGTGCACTGCTGTGAAACACTCATCTGTGGTGTTCTCCTCTCACCTCTCTTTCTGTCGTGCAGCTGTGACAGCTTCAGAGAGTCACAACAGACACCCCCATTTGTCTCAGCTCTCTTTCTAGGCTGCAATTCATCTTGTTGCAGGTAGGCATCTGAAAGCAGGTCATATTAATCCAGACGTGGACAAATGGATCCTGCCCTGAGTGACAACTTCTGTCAGGTGCGGTTCAGCCTTCTCCCCTCTCTGTCCCACAGCCAGTGTCTGCACCCAGCAGGCAGTGCTGTTTGGTAGGAGCTCTTTAATTTTTCATTTGGGTTTGGGTTTTCTCTTTTGGCTGCCACTTCAGCTGCTAATGACAGGGAGCACCAGAGAAGTGTCCTGCCTGAGTCCCCAGGCCATCGTCAGCAGATGACAAGAACATCCCACTTGTGCAGCACTTGTAAACTGAAAGCTTGATGGCAAGCCTGGGGGTGCTTCCTAAAAGACTTAGAAAATCTGCTAAGCTCCACAGTGCAGCTGGAGACCACTGCCCTGCATGGGCCTGGCTCTGCCCCCCAGCTGGGGAGAGATCAGAAGTGCCAAAGACTCCACTGAGAACACCTCCACCGGTGTGGGCTTACTAACTCCAATCTGTAAGCTCTACAGGCAGTCATCAAGCATCACACTCTCCAAATCCCTTCTGGAGGTGGTGAGGGGCAGAAATTTGGAAGGCTGTGAGCTGGACCCACTGAACAGAGAGGCAGGGCAAGCTGCCCCTGCTGGAGGCAGGTGACATGAAGATGGGCTACTGCCTTCAGTCTGGAGGGCAGCTGGGGCAACTCCCATGGCTGCAAGGCACAGAGCATCCCAAGGGTGTGCTAGCCCAGAGCACAGGGCATGAGGTCCCCTCTCATCCTGCCTGGAAGTGGCTAAACACCAGGACCAGTCCCAGCTGACCTGGGCCACAAAGCAGAGGAGGGAAATGCTCTTCCTCTGTCCCACTTGAGGCTGCTTTTTGCAAGCAGACTGCAAAGCTCCTCTCATGCCTTGCTGCTTCTCACCTTGGGACAGGACTGGAAAGCAGGCAGGAAAGGTGCAGCATTATTACCATTTTTCTTCAAAAGCCCTTCAGTGGCAAACCTCTCCACCTTGTTTTGCCCTCTTTGGAAGATTAACAGCTTAAGTCTGCAGCTCTCCAGTGCTCTACCTTCCAACCTTTCTCCTTTTTTTAGGATTTTTTTTTTTTCTGTGACATTTGCAGGCATTTTGCTGCCTGTGAAAAGTGCAAAGTGTCCAGCACAGGCTGCATTGTGTTGGTGAGCAGCTCCCATGGAAAGGCCTAAACTGCCTTCACACTGTGCCTCAAAAGGCTTTGCAGGAGGGCACCGTGGGCTTGCCAAAGGCCACTTAAGAGCTTAGTGCTCACTACCCTGTCAGTGAGGCAAGGGGCAGCGCCTGGCTCTGCATCACACACTGGCCAGAAACATTTCCCAGGCTTCTTTTCTTTCTTTCTCTCTCTCTTTTCCTTCCTTCCTTCCTTCCTTCCTTCCTTCCTTCCTTCCTTCCTTCCTTCCTTCCTTCCTTCCTTCCTTTCTTTCTTTCTTTCTTTCTTTCTTTCT
>VWZI01009662.1:698017-711725 GCA_013396835.1 Psilopogon haemacephalus
CTCCCTCCCTTCCTTCCTCCCTCCCTCCCTTCTTCCCTTCCTCCCTTCCTCCCTTCCTCCCTTCCTCCCTTCCTCCCTTCCTCCCTCCCTTCACAGCCTTTGCTTTCTGCAGGCATTTGCCAACCTTTGAGGGGTGAAAGGGAGCAGCCCGAGGCAGGGGGATCTGTGCAGGCTGGTGACATGTCAAAGCCTTTACAACAGGCTGGCAGAGCTTGTGCAGCCAGGTTGACATCAGAGGGAGAAGGATGAGGAGAGAGAGAGGTGAGGCTGCAGAGGCAGCCCCCACGGTGGGAAATGCTGTGCTGCAGGTCTGCTGTGTTTTGGTCACTGCATGCAGAGGTTTGGCTGTTGAGGCAGGCTGCAGCCAAAGGCAGCTGATGGAGACACATCTTTTCTTGGCAGCTCTCTGGCTGAGCCTCAGAGAGAACACTTGATTAGCAGTGTGGTTATTAAAAGCAGTGCTGCTTATCTAACCTGCAGATTCCCTAGCCTGCAGCTCCTTGATGGACAGGTAGGCTGATCTGAAATGAACACGGTGCACACTGGAGGGGCTTAAAGGCCTTGACTGACCTCGGCTTGCGCCAACAGATGGGAAACGTTTGCAAGGCAGGTGTGGTGCCCAGGAGGGCAGTGCAGGCTCATCATGACCAGCAGGGACCCACCAGCAAACGTCAAGGTCTTGTCAATGAAGCCTGCAGAAGAAACAAGGCTCTGGCAGATCACACTGCTGAGTCAAGGCAGCCTGGGTGGTAGGGTGAGAAGGAGAGGAGCTGTCAGTGAGCATGACACCAGAAAAGGATGCCCAGTGCAGAGGCTGTGGTGACAAGGATGGAAGGGGCAAGCCAGTAAAGTGCTCCTGGGGCCACGCAGGACAACCAAACCTTGGGATGTGCTACAGGCTGGGGACAGAGTGGCTGAGAGCAGCCAGGCAGAGGGACCTGGAGGTGCTGGTTGGCATCTGAACAGGAGGCAGCAGTGTGTCCAGGTGGGCAGCAGAGCCAATGGCATCCTGGGCTGCAGCAGGAGCAGTGTGGGCAGCAGGAGCAGGGAGGTTTTTCTGCCCCTGTGCTCAGCACTACTCAGCACACACCTTGAGTGCTGTGTCCAGTTCTGGGCCACTCAATTCAAGAGAGCCCTGGCACAGGCTGCCCAGGGAGGCTGTGGAGTCTCCTTCTCTGGAGCCTTTCCAGGCCTGTCTGGATGTGTTCCTGTGTGACCTGAGCTGGTCCTGGATGGTCCTGCTGTGGCAGGGGGGTTGGACTGGATGATCCCTTTGGGTCCCTTCCAACCCCTGGCATCCTGTCAGCCTGTGGGTCAGCCTTGAGGCTGGCAGAAGTGTATAGACCATTAAGTTCAGGCAAGACAAGTTGTTCATTTCCAGCAAGCCAAGCTGAACTCTAAGGCCTGGGAATGGTTTCTACATCCTCCCACAGATGGTGTGAACCAGAGCACAACTCTGAGCCTGTCCCCAGCCACACGTGCAGGGAGGGCTGCTGTCCCTCCAAGTGGCCACCCCTGGCTTGGCAGAGCTGTGCTTAGCCATGCCCCTGCCTCCTCACCGTGCCCACAGCAGCAATCCCAGGCAGGGCAGGGTCCCTCCCACCCTCCTGGGGTTCTTAACCCAAGAAAAGCAGAAGCCAAGGAGCACACCCCCAGCCCCCTCCAGCTGCCAGTGTCTCCCTTCTTATTAACTGTTTGGACAACTCCAGAGAGCTTTTTAAATGCAATTTGTCTCCCCTGCAGACAAGCACAGGTCTGACTCTTGGCAGCCAAGGAGGGAGCAGAGGATGCATTGTGCGAGCAGACCCCCACTGGCCGTGGCTGCTGCGTTGAACTGGGCTGCATCTGTCACATCTGATTCGATTGTGTTGTACTTTTTTATCTCCTTGATCTGAGCTATGATTCTTCTGTTTTTATGGGACAATTCCTTGGCAGTGGAACTGCTTGGATTAAGCATTCAGGCTGCTTCCCAGGCTATAAAACACCCAGATTGCAAAAGGGTATTTATGTGCACAGCTACGTTTTGCTTTGGGTTTTCTGATGTTGCTTTTTTTTTTGTGTTGGAGGGTTTGGGTTTTTTGGTTGGTTTTTTTTTCCTGTGCTGGTGCTGCTTGTGAAGAGGATCTGTAGGCTTTTTTGCATTAAGAGTCAATGGGTTACCCCTAGAGCAAAGCTCCTTGTACCAGACTTTGACAAGGATGGGGCTGCTCAGTTTCAAGAACATGACCTCTCTTCTCCTGGCCTGGTGTGAGGGCAGAGTAAATCCATGAAGTCTTTCAGGTCAGCAAAGGCTTAGAGGAGTCAAGAATCTCACTCAAGGTGCTGATACCTACAGCTGATTTTGTTGGGGGTCCCTTGTCTACATCACCCCTGGTATCAATGATGGTTCCTGAAAATATGGACAAAAGCAGAGATCAGGACTGATGTTTTTCAAGCTCTGATGTCTCCAAGACCCCTCAGTCCCACAGAGCAGAGGAGAGCATCCCAGCTAATTCCCTTGCCAGCAGGCAATCTGCCTGCAAGTTTGGCTTGGGTGCAGCCAATGACAAACAAAATCCTTCTGGGCTGGAAAAAGGCTTCACGAGCCCAGATCCACCTCCCAGAAGACCTCAGCCACTGTCCAGATGCATCTGGCCTCATGTGGAGCCCAGTCCCTAAGAGACAGGCAAGAAAGCAAGCTGAGGGAAGAGAAAGAATCAGAAAGAGCTGCTGAGCTCCTGTGCCACCAGGATAAGCACCTCCAGCACCACACCAGGACACACATCCAGCAGCACAGCAATGCCATGAAGGAACAAGCAGCACAGACATGACCATAAGCACAGTTTCCATCTCGTGGGTTGGCATCTGAAGAAGCAGAGCATCCAAGAGTCACATCACCTGACTGAGGTTAGTTAAGGGTTTGGGGAAGCTTCTTCCAGCTTTGTAAGGGGAGCCTTTGGCATCTTTGTCTTACCAGGTGGGTCTGGATATTGTTGGGGTCAGGGTTTTGGCTGCTTGGAGCACCTCTGAGTCACTGGGTGGGGGCTGAAAGCTGGACCTGCCCAGAGGGTGTCCCTGGGATGCATTCTGATGTCTCTGACATCAGAAAGGAGAGGTCACAATGGGGGAGCAGTTAGAAAGGTGGCAGTGGGCAGCAAGGCCCCAGGACAATTGAGAGCAGCAGGGAGTGTGAGTGCTGGGGGAGGCTGAAGTGGACAAGGGCTGGGGTAGTCCCTGGGGGCTGGGAGGGTCTCACCCTGCATGGAGGGACCAAGCATTCTTGGGGCTGCCTTGGGCAGGGCATCGTGACACTGCCACCAGGGCTACTGCCACTAGGGCTGGGCACAGACCTTGCTGCCTCCCTCAGCTGCGTGGAGCCTTCCCCTGCCTGCCCCCAGCTCCCTGCAGCTCCCGTGGGAGCCAGTCCCACTGAACCCTTTCCTCTGCTTGCTCCTGCAGGCCATGTTTGCCAAGCTGCTGCTGGCTTTGCTCCTGCATTTTCTCGTGCTGCACCCACAGATGGTTGGGCAGGACCCAGATGAGGCCACGCTGGACAGAATGAAGCTGCGTGAGCAGCAGCTGGCCAAAGCCATCACCTGGCTGCCACAGGAGCTGCACCACCAGAGCCTGGAGACACTGCCCCTGGAGGAGAAGAAGAGCCGGAGGCAGCCCCCGGAGGCCTGGGGGGTCCTACTTGCTGTCCTCCTGCAGCAGTTTTCTTTCTGGGCCATTATTGCAGTCCTGCTCCTGCCTTGCAGGTACGGGAGGCATGATCCAGACTTGGACAGCAGTGACGAGGAGAGGTCTGGCACAAGCTCAGGAGAGGATGAGGACAGTGATGATGAAGATCCTGGTAACAGGAGGCCTCTGTTCAGGCTCTCTGCAAAGGGAATCCTCTTCAAGCTGGAGAATCAGGACTACAGGAGACAGGTGCTCAGCTGCAGGAGCCCCAGCAGATGACAACTGTCTTGGTGCCATCCACGCTTCATCCTGGTGCCCACCCTCACCCCTCCCCACAGCCTGAGACCTGCAGACTCCAGAGCTGGACATGTCCCTGTTGCCAAACGACCTGACCCCATCTCACCAACCCTGGGCACATCTCTGTGCCAACATGATCCCTCCTCATTTTCATCCATTATCAGCAGAGGCCGAAAGAGTCCTACTAAAAAGCAACTTTGTGCATGTGTGTGTGTGCTCAGAAGATAAATGTAATCACTGCCACTGATTGACTAATAAACTCCTTCCTAGAGCCTGCAGATTATTCCTATGGAGGGGAAGCCATGCTGATGAATTAGCAATGGATGGGTAGAGTACTCCTGTGCCCTGCCTGCAGGGCTCATTCTCCTGCTGAGGTAACCTGTGTTTACCAAGCCAGATATTTGACTCTCTTATCTTTCTCTCCTTGTTTGCAGGAAAATAACTCAAATCTTCCTCCACCAAAGTGTGGTCATGGATAGGAGAATGATTGAGAGGCTGAGCTGGCTCAACAGACTGGGAAAAAGAGGCTGTGTAAAGAACTGCATCTCTGCTCTAACACAAGGCACCTGCTAAATAAACCCCCAGCCAAGGCAGACCAACTTAGCTCCCTCTTGGGCTCTTCTCTTGATCAAGGAGGTGCTGAACGTGTGGGTCAGGCTTTTGTAGGGATGGGGTGAGGGGCAATGGCTTTAAGCTGGAAAAGGGCAGATGTAGAGTGGAGATCAGGAAGAAATTCTTGACAGTGAGGATGGTGAGGCACAGGTTGCCCAGGGAGGCTGTGGGTACCTCCTCTCTGGAGGTGTTCAGAGCCAAGATGGGCAGGGGTTTGAGCAGCCTGGGCTATGGGAGCTGTCCCTGCCCATGGCAGAGTGGGGTGGAACTGGATGAGCTTTAAATTCCCTTCCAGCCCAAACCACCCTGTGACTCTGTGGTTTGATGCACTGGAAAGGAAGCACAACACCAGCAGGGTGCTCAGCTCAGGTGTCACAAGGCTGCTGGGATCCCCACGGCACAGCTAAGGGGGGCAAGAGCAGGATTCACAGGGAGGTGAGCCTTTGAGAGCAGCAGGCACATACAGCTGTGTCCACCTGCTCTAGTTCTTCAAGGACAACCAGACTGAGGGACCACAGCCACCCACCCATGAGTGGACAGGAGCAGGGTGACCAGGAGGACAAGGCTGGTTAGAGAAGGTGGTGAAGATTGATTTGGCAATCTGTGGTCTCCTTGCGGAACCACCGAGAACAACAGGGCAAAGCCCCCAGCTGCCAATTTCCTGCTCCAACACAGGCTTCAAAGGGGGCTTCTGCCTCAGGACTGAGCACCTCCTGCTCCAGCTCCAGCACTGAACAAGCCAAGGGAAATGCAAACCCTTTCCACTGGGAAGATTCTTTTCCTGAGCCGTGTCTGGCTCCCAGCTCAGCATGCCACAGCCGTTTAATTGATGCTGTGGGCGAGTTACTGAAATGGTATTTTACAGAGGGTTTCTTTCCCACTCAATAAATGATCAGCCTTTGTAAGGTCCTAAATCAATGCTAAAGCTGTTCCAGTCTCCCTTTGTGTCTTTCCAGGGCCTGTCGAAAGCTTTTCAGGCTTCATCCGTCTCAATCTCAGCTCTGTCACTGCTGTTGCACTGCTTGCTTGGGCTGGGCCAGGTCTGACCACCTGCAGCCATCCCCAGCCCAGTGCTGGCACGGGATGGTGATGAGGCCAGACCCTGTGGCTCAAGTCACCTGTGGCCTGGTATGTGTCTCCATGTCAAATTCCTCCTTGGTGTTTGCCCCCAGCCCAGTCTCTCAGCTCCAGTGTTGGAGAAGGCTCCCCAGAGCAAGAGGTGAGATGAGAAGACAAATGGTAGAGAATACAAAGTGGGGAAGAGCTGAGCTCCATAGCCTCCTTTCCCATTCTGGATCTACCTGGGCTGGCTGTGTGGAGGGCTCAGTGACTCATGGTGCCTCAAGCACTGAGCCAGGGGCTGCAGCCTGCCCTCCTAGCCCAGGAGCAGGAAGCTATTTGCATTTAGATGGGAGCAGTTACCAACTCAAATGGCCTCTTGGCACCGCACAGCTGCTGCACCGCAGCTGCTCCTTGATGCACAAAGGTCCCATATGGCCGTTACACATCGGGGCCCTGCAGTCCTTTGGTGCCTTCCTCCATTCATCTGAGTGAAGGCAGTGGGTGGAGGTGCCAGAGAGCAGCAGGATTGCCCTGCAGAGACCTTTTGTGGTGCTGTGAGCTCAGCAGCACCACCCTGGCAGTGTGCTGCAGGGGGCAGGTGCACACAGATCCAGGCAGCAGACCCCTGGCTGCTGCACCTGGCTCTAGCCTCCTTCCAGGAAGCTGTAGGGAACCAGAAGGTTTTCTCCAGAGTAAGCCCAGGTTTAGAGTGAGGCTGTGAAGAAGAAAAGGGGCATGAGCCATGGGGTACATCTCCTTCCCAGCCACACTGCTCTGCCTTGCTGGGCTGCTGGAATCCACATCCCAGCTGACTGCTTGGGCAGCTGCATCTTCGGAGCCCTTCCCCTTGCAACTGACTGAGCACATCACAAGCAAATCCTCCCTGTGAGGACTACAGCAATGAGACTGCTCAAGCCAGGGGCACAGCCCAGCCCCCAGGGGTGAGCACTGCTTCCTTTCCAAGCTGTGTGGCCAAGCCAGCCAGGAGCCATGTTCTTGTCCAGATGTCAGTAGTAGGTTCTCACGTTGGACCTTCTCAGCCCCAAGCAGCAGGATCAACAGAAGGATTGGAACAGGAGGAGCAAGCTTTTGCCTAGGGAATGGTTGGGCATTGGCAGGTGAGAAATTGGCATTCTTGGCTTCTCTGCCCTAGCATCTCTGACTGGGGTGCAGCACAGCTGCCCACATTGCTCACACAGGCAGTAACAGAGAGGCAATGTCCTTAGGGAAGGAGACAGAGGAGAAGGAGGAAGAAAATGGGAGACATCTCCTTCACACAGCAGCAGTCTCTGTCAACTGCCAGCCTCAAGAGGCAGAGAGGGATCTGCAGGTCTCAGCAGATCCAAAATCCAGGGAAGGCAACTGGGTCAGGAGATGGAAGTCCTCTGCCCAGGGCTGTCTGCCACCTGCAGATTTTTTCCTCAAGGCACAGCTGAACTCCTTGTGTCTGTGTTCAGCACAGCTGCCCAAGAAAGGTCTGACCCAGATCAGAGCTTTGCTTGAGCACTGCTGAGCTTTAGCAGCCTGAGAAAGCCAAAGCCTTTGCCAGAGCTCCATTGCTGCCTCAGAGTCATCTTGCAGCTGGCTCCAGAGACAAGCAGAGGGAAATCCATGCTGACATGGAACCTGTGTCTTTCCCTGGGCAGCAAGTGGGCCACAGCCTGGATCTTTCTCGTGGCACTTTCCTGAATGCTTTCCAAACGGTTCCTGTGCTTTTGAATCAAGGCTTTGATGTCCAACTCGTCCTGTCAACAGCTCTGAAGCAGGATCTCACCCTCTGGACACTCTCTTGTTACATGTCCAGAGGTCCCTCAGGAGCTCCCCATCCCTCATCTGAAACACCATCAGCAGAAGCCTCTGTAAAGCTAAAACAAGGCAGAGAACCCAGGGCAGCTTCCAGACATGCAAACCCAAGTCCAGAGTGGAGTAGATTGGAAGTAGAAATGCAAGGAGCATTTGAGGAACAGCTCGGGGGAAAGAAATGAAGAGGACAACAACAACAATGACAACGGCAAGCAGAGATGTGGATGAGAAGGACAAACCCCAGCTCTGGTGTGCTGGAAACAGCAGTGGTGGAGCTGGAAAGAGACCCCCAAGAGAGCAAAGAGATGATGTTGGGTGGGAGGAGAGGGGAGGAAGGAGCATCAGAGACAAAAACAGGCAAGAGATGGAGCTGGGCAAAGAGAGCAAAGCAAGCAGAGAGAACACAAAGCAGTCATTAATTAGAGGAGGAAAGAGAAGTAATGTGTGGCAAATTGCAGAGAGCATTGGCAATTAGCAGCGAGGAATCCATTCCCTCCTGCACACAACAGGCACCAGATAACAGCAGCCAGCCCAGAATGGTTTGCTCAAGTGTTGCTGGAGGGCAGGGAGCCGAGCAGCAGGGCACTGCCTGGCAGAGGCAGGGAGGATTTGTCATGAGAGGGAACAGCTGGCTGGGGGGAGGTGAAGGGGGGGACACACACAAAGAGAGTGGGGAAATGTGGGTGGCAAAATGTTTCAGAAAAGCCTTCCTGGTCACCAACAGGCTGAAGGCTCTGCAGGATGTATTTAGGATCCAGTAACATCAGGCACGCTGCAGGTGATGCTTGCAGCTGGTGCTAGAGGTCCTCACACCGCTAGGAGCAGTCCTGCTGGGAAGCAGCTCTGCAGGGAAGAACTTGGGGGTCCTGCTGGACAACTCTGCACTGCTGAGAGCCCACCTGGAGCACTGACTGAGTCCAGCTCTGCAGCCTCTGGAACAGGAGGGCTGTGGATGTGCTGGAAGGTGTCCTGAGAAGGGCCACAAGGATGAGCAGAGGGCTGGAGCTGCTCTGCTGTGAGGAGATACTGAGGGAGTTGGGGCTGTGCAGGCTGGAGGGGAGAAGGCTCCCAGGTGACCTCATTGTGGTCTTTCAGTATCTGAAGGGGGCTACAAGAAAGCTGGGGAGAGACTTTTTGGGCTGTCAAGGAGTGATAGGACTGGGGGGAATGGAACCAAGCTGGAAATGGGGAGATTCAGACTGGATGTTAGGAAGTTCTTCAGCATGAAGAGTCTGGAAGGGGTTGCCCAGTTTGGTTGTGGAAGCCTCATCCCTGGAGGTGTTTAAGGCCAGTCTGGATGAGGCTCTGGACAGCCTGATCTAGGGTAGGGTGTCCCTGGGCATGGCAGGGGGCTTGGAACTGGATGCTCTTTGCGGCCCCTTCCAACCCTGACTGATTCTAGGATTCTATGACAAGTTCAGCATGAGCCAACAATGTATCCCCCTGGCCAAGAAGGCAAATGGCATCCTGGTGTGTGTTAGGATCTAGGGTTTGAAAGGTCCTGCTCTGGTAGGGTGGTTGGGCTCAAAGATCTCCAGGGGTCTCTTCCAGCTCCTGTGATCCTGTGATTCCAGACCCAGGGATGGAGAGCTGGGTGTAGTTTGGCTCCCCAGGCAGAGCAGGACCTCCTCTGTCACTGCTCAGCCTCATGCTGGCAGCTAATGGCAAACCCAAGCAAACTCTCACGTCTCAAATCCCAGCATTATGCCTTCTGCTTTCAAACAAACAAACAAACTCCACCACCATCACTTTCCAACACTTAAAAATGGGAAGAACTCCATCCAAGCCAGGCTGAGACAGCACAGCTGATCTGCTTCCCACATTTCCTGGCAGAAAACCAGGGCTTCCCACTTCAGATTTCATTTCACTTCTGTATCAGTATTATTTTGGGAGGAGGGGAAAGGGTGTTTGGAAACCAGAGCTGTCTCAGCCAGCCCATGCTGCTGGGAATTCACAGAACCACAGAATTATTGAGGCTGGAGCAGACCTCTGAGCTCTTGGAGTGCAGCCTGTGACCTAACACGGACCAGACCATGGCACTGAGTGCCACATCCAAGCTTGCCTTACACAGCTCCAGGGATGGCGACTCCAGCACCTGCCTGGGCAGCCCATCCCAGGCTCTGATTGCTCTTCCCATCAGGAAGTGCTTCCTAACATCCACAGAATCATAGAACCAGTCAGGGTTGGAAGGGACCACAAGGATCAGCCAGTTCTAACCCCCCTGCCATGCCCAGGGACACCCTACCCTAGAGCAGGCTGCCCACAGCCTCTGCCAGCCTGGCCCCAAACACCTCCAGGGATCTGGCCCCAAACACCTCCCTGCAGGGGCAACCCATTCCAGCCTCTCACCACTCTCCTGCTCAACAACTTCCTCCTCGCCTCCAGCCTCAATCTCCTCACCTCCAGCTTTGCTCCAGTTCCAGAATCTGGCTCCCAAATCTGGGTCCTATCTGGTGCTGAGTCCAGGCTGAGACTTCCTCATGCCCTGACCCCAGCCTCAGTGGTGACAACAGTGACATCAGTGCCATTGGGGCTTGGGTTGGGCATTGGTTTGTGTCTCTCTATTTCATTGGATTGTTCTCATTTCCATCCCAGCTGGTTTAGTTTCTTCCCCACCCCATCAGTCTCTCCCCCTTGTTGCCTTTCTCTTCCCTCTGGGAAGGCAGAGGAGTCCATGGAGAGCCTCTGCCTCTTCTCCAGTGGCTGTCCCAGCCCCAAGCCTTGACAGCTACACATAGCAGATGTCTCTCCTGCTCTCTGCCCCCAGCACTGCTGCGGACCCAGCGCTGCCCCAGCAGGCGGAGCGTGGGAGCCGAGCAGCAGAGATGTTGGTTCTCATTTTCATTCCGGCTCAGTCCCACGTCCTGGAGAAGCAAAGCCACACGGAGGCACCGATAGTGGATTTCATACGGAGTAATCACAACACAATAATATTCTCCCCAGTAACCATCCTGGCAGAAGCCTGGGAGGTGTTGACATTATTTGCATCTTTATTGTTCCTGAGCAGCAGAGCAATGATGCTGCCGTGTTTTGACTAAGCAGACCAAGAGAGATGTTTTGTTGCTTCCTTGAGTGTGGAAAGATTAAGCCCAATTACACATTCCCCCTCCCCTCACACTCCCCCCCCCCAGCCCTGTTCACACAGATCCTGCCCCTGCTGAACTTGCAGCTGCAGCCTGGCAGTTACCTAGGGTGGGCACTCCTGGAGAGCATCTTCTGCCCACAAGGGAGAGGGATGTCCCTGCCAGGGCCATGGGGGCCTCACAGTCTCACTGCCACCCCACAGGTTCCCTGTTCCAGCAGGAGCAGGCTGCAGCCTGCCTGCTTGCAGAGAGCTGTGAGCCTCATGGCATCACCTCCTGTGCTGCCCGAGAGGAGAGCCCAGGGGCTGGTACATGGCACTGCAGGAGCAGCATCAGCAGCACCGGGGGAGGAGCAGATAAAAACCACCTCAGCTTGCACCGTGGGAGGTTTAGGTGGGACATGAGGAACCATTTCTTCCCCACAAGGGCTGCCAAACCCTGGAACAGGCTGCCCAGGGCAGTGGTGGGATCCCATGGAGACCTGGAGCTGAGGGTTTACTGGTGACCTGGCAGCAGCTGGACTCCATCATCTCAAAGAGCTCTTCCAATCTGAATGGCTCTGTGATTCCCAGGCTCTTGTGGGGCTCCAGGCACCACCTCCTGGTGGAGGTCACAGGTGGACCTGCTGCCTGGCTGCATCTGCAGCACCACCTGTGAAGGACATGGCAGAAACAAGGGCAGTGCTGACTCCCCTGGCCAAAGGGGATGAGTGTCCATGGTCAGATCTGCTGCCTTCCAGTCCAGAGGGCACCAGGGGCCAGCAGACTCCCTGGGCAGACCAGACCCCTCCCTCTAAAGCTGCAGGAGCCTTGCAAGCAGACCCCATGGCTCCTGCCCCCTGCTCCCTGCCTTTTTCCTGTGCATGTCCTCAGGCAACCCAAACCTCTGCAGTTCCTTTGCCAGGGAGAAAATGACAATGTCACTTTGGCTGTCAGGCTTCTGGCTTGGCAGCAGTGAGCAGCCAGAGGAGGAGGAGGAGGAAGAGCAGGGGCAGCAGGGAGGGTGTGGGGTGAAGGAAAAGAAGAGGAAGGTGAGCAAAGGTTTGTGCAGCAAAGTGGGCAGCAGCTGCCACTGCAAGATCCAAGGAGCCAGCAGGGAGGGTGGATTTTGTCTCCCACCTGGAGGCAAGAAGAAACTCTTGGTTGAGGGTCTGAAGGAGACAAAGTCCAGGTGGTGAGGCTGGCTGAAGGCAGCTCACATTAGCCAAGGAAAGGTGGCACCAGGCCCTCTCCAGCTCCTAGGGCACACTCCCACCCTGTGCCACCCTGCAACCTGCTTCGGTGGCCACTGGGCAGGGAATCTACACACGGCCTAAGGCTGGAGCTGCAATAAGACAGGAGGGATGGACTTGATAGGGCCAGCCTGGGCTCAGGAAATGGATTCCCAGCCAGCATGGCACCTCCCCACCTCTCTCTAGCCCTGCAAGGTGTGCATTTGTTCACAAGCTGCAGAGAACAACTCTCATGTGCACACAGACCACGCCAAGGGCTGGTGCCAGCAGGGCTGTGCCTCACCACCCACCCCTGGCACAGCCTGAAGCCTGCCAGTGCAGGTGACCTCCTCTGCCAACCTGCTCCTCCAGCTCTGCTGATGCCTCCCCTGAAGGAGCCTCCCCACAGTCCTCAGGAGCTTCCTCTCCACCAGCTGCAGCTCCTGGGCCCCGGTGGGGGGAGGCTGCCAGACCCAGTGTGCCAACAGCACTCTCCCACCACTCACCCTGGATCTGCCTTACGACCTCCCAGGTGATTTATTCCAGCTGCTGTCGCCCCACTAGGAAAGGAGCTTTGCTGAGGCTTAGTGCATGGCAACAGCTGCTCCCTTTTCCACAGCAAAACTTCTCCTCCCACAGTTTGCCCCAAAAGTTTCTCTCCATCCCTTTTTCTGTGTCTTCCACAGGTGTTCAGCTTCCCTGAGATGCCCCCCAAAAAGAGTAGGTTGAGCTGGGAGGCCTTCACAGGTTTGCCCTTTCATTGTCTTTGCTTTTTTCCATTTGCCTTTCATTTCCCTCCATATGCTTGATGAGGACTTGCAGAGAGAAGGGTTGGGAAACTGTAGCTGGTTCCTCCTTGTCTTCTTTCACACAGCTCCAACAGGTCAGGTTTGCAGAGCCCCCCCCAAAGCCTCCAGCTGCAGCCACTCCTCTACAGACAGGTTCACCTTGGCCTCATCCTCCAGGTATGGCCTTGCCCCCCCTCCCTTCCTCTGCCCCTGTGGTCCCCTAGAAAGGTAGGACACAAAAAAGCAACTCATGCCTCTGCCCCAGGACATCCCCTCCAGAGCTGGGGCAAATCCCAGTTGCCCTCCCCCAGCATTCTCACAACATCCTGCAAAGCCAGAAGGAGCTCCCTGCTCCGGGGGGCAGAGCTGCCTCGGGCTGCTCCATCCCCCCCGAGAAGCCAAAACAACTCCTGCTGCCGAGTGGCTCCCCAGGCAGCGTAGCCACAGGCTGCCAAGCCTGCTTCACTCTGTCCTTTGCAGGAGCTGAGCTGTCAGCACTTAGCACTGCTTTTCTCACCCTTCCCTCCCGGTTTAAGAGCAGGAACAGACACTGTTGGACTTGGTTGTCCTGCTCAAGCTGAGCCCCCCCAGCCCTCTCCAGCAAATGAACCCCGGGAACAGAGAGATGGCTCAAAGTGCAGCCAGGAGCTGACTGGCACAGAGCAGCTTCAGCTTCCCATTGCATCACCTTCTTCAGAGCAAAGGAAGGCTCGGGTGCTGTTCAGCCTGGAGCAGAGAAGGCTCCAGGGAGACCTCCTGGTGACCTTCCAATACTTAGAAGGGACAATCAGAAAGCTGGGGACAGATTTTTTTTTTTTAGCTTGGCCTGTTGTGACCGGACAAGAGGTGATGGTTTGAAACTAAAAGGGACTGGAGAGAAGCAAGAGAGCTTTTACACTGGGGGTGGTGAGAGCCTGGCCCAGGCTGCCCAGACTGGTGGCAGATGTCCCATCCCTGGAACCATTGCAGGTCAGGTTGTTTGGGGCTGTGAGCAACCTGCTCCAGCTGTGATGTCCCTGCTGGCTGCAGGGGGGTGGCACTGGATGACCTTCATATGGCCCCCTTAAGTACTGAAGCTCTGCAGCCTTCTCTTCTCCAGGCTCAACAACACCCCCAGCTCTGCAGCCTTCTCTTCTCCAGGCTCAACACCCCCAGCTCTGCCAGCTTGTCCTTGTAGCAGAGGTGCTCCAGCC
>VWZI01009662.1:712615-744508 GCA_013396835.1 Psilopogon haemacephalus
GGGGGAGGTTGTGCAGAGAAATCTGCAGGGGAAATAGAAGAGCAGCCTCAAAATGCTCCTCTGGCATCCACTTAACTCGAAAATGAGAAAGAAAGCAGCCTAAGAGCAGGACAATTAGATCCTGAGCATCACAGACCTTTCCCAAAATGAAAGGCAGCAGGGGGAATTAATGGGCATAAATGCAACCCAGTAATTAATTGATAAATGGCATTAGAGTTTCTAAAGAGGAGAATTCCAACGTGACTTAATCTTCCCAAGGGCAGGAGGCAATGGCTGCCTCCTTTCACCTTGCAGATAAGGACACTGAGCAGGAGCTGAAGGGGACTCTGCAAGTTGGAGACAAAAGGAGAAAGTCCCAAGTGGTAGGGAGGAACTAGACAGGAGCCTGTTAGTGACTGAGCTGCCCAATCTGCAACTCTTCACCTTCTAATAATTCATAGAATTATTCATTATTAATCACTAAGTCCTCCTGCAGGGGTGAGAGCAGTGTGGGGAGTGAACCAGGAGCAGGGATGAGGAGAGTCCTGCTGCAGGGGCAAGGGGACAGGACCTGGCAGGGAAGAGGGAGGCCCAGGGGCTGCTCCACTGCCTCCTGCACAATCCCCCTTCATCTTCCTCACCCTGCACTCTGAGGCCTCTTCTGCTTGCTGCAGCTTCCCAGCCAGCACCTCCAGCAAAGGCAAAGCCCAGCCCTGGGCTCTTCATCTTCCTCCTCCCAGAGGAAGGACTCCTCTGTGCCCCAGCCCAGCTCAGATACTCAACACACAGCTCACCTGCAGGGTCTACCCTCTCCTGGGGGCCCAAGCCAAGCAGCTCTGCCACCACAGGTGCCCAGCAGCTCAGCAAAGGCTTTTTTCCATAGTCCCTTCCCTCCTGCCCTGCCAGACACTTAACAGGCACAGTGAGGCCCTGGGCAGGGCTGGCTGACAGGTGGCAACACAAATGCCAGTGTCCAGGTGTGGTGTCTGCCCTCCTGCCACAGCCACTGGGGAACAAAGGCTCCATCCACTTACCTCAACCTAAGCATCTTGTGCCAGCTGAGATGCCCAAGGGTGTGCAAGACCTCTGCATTCCTGTGTGGTAGCACAAGAGGGAATGGATGGAGCCTGAGGAGGGCAGCTTTAGACTGGAGATCAGGAAGAAATCGATGACAGTGAGGGTGGTGAGACACTGGAGCAGGCTGCCCAGGGAGGTTGCTCAAGGCCAGGCTGGATGAGCAGTTCTGGCTCCAGAGAGGCAGGGAACTGCTGGGCAGAGTCCAGCAAAGGCTGCTGAGGGGTCTGGAGAAGCTGTGTGAGGAGCAAAGGCTGAGAGCCTGCAGGAGAGCAGCCCCAGAGGGGATCTGATCAGTGCTCAGCAGGAGCTGAAGGGTGGAGAGCAAGAGGATGTGGCCAGACTCTTGCCAGTGGTGCCCAGTGGCAGGCAAGGGGCAATGGACACAGACTGGAACACCTTCTCTGAGGGTGCTGGAGCACTGGACCAGGCTGCCCAAGAGACTTCTCTGGAGACTTTCAAAGCTTGCCCTGCCACAGTCCTGGGCATCCTGCTCTGGGTGTCCCTGCTTTAGCAGGATCTCCTGAGGTCCCTTCCAACCTCAACCATTCTGTGAGACTGTGTGGTGAAAAAAAAAACCCCTAATGGCAGGAATAACCTGAAACTCAGAGAATGATGAAAGCTTTTCCTGCAGCTGTAGCTTTTCTTCCTGGAAAGGGCAGGCAGGGGGAGAAAACTCAACAAAATGAAGCAGGAGGAAAAAGAGTTGGAAAATTCACCTTTCTTTTCATGCCCAGGAGAAAATTGGGCTGATTTTCCAGCCTGTGGCAGAATGGCTCTGCAGATTGTTCTCTGGTGTTTAGTCACCTCCAGCCCAGTGGAGAGCAGGGACCTCCAGTGACATGTTGCCTAGGTGACACCTTCCCCTCTGGCCTCTCTGCTCCACCTGCTCTGTGCACTCGGTCCTGCCCCAGCAGATGTATCTGTGGCTGCAGACACAGCAGGAGCAATCTCCCTGGGGCCAGCACCTAAGAGCAGCTGTTAGGCTCTGGAGACTCTCTTCTAGTGCTGCCGTGGTAGGTCCTGCTCTGCAGCTGTAAGCTCTGCCTTGCCCTTCCCCTTGGGCTTTCAGCTCTCCTTGGTGTTAGCAGAATCTTGCTGCACATCCAGGACACACCTGGTGAGGAGGTGAGTCCAGAAGCTGGGAATGCTATGGAAAGAGGCTGCTCAGGGCAGTGGTGCAGCCCTGCAGGGATGGATGGAGAAGCTGTGCAGATGTGGTGCTGGGGCCCATGGTCTGGTGGCAGTGCTGGGTTAAGGGTTGGGCTGGCTGATTTCTTCCAGACAAAGTGATTTCATGAGTCTGGGACTATTCACAAATGAAAGGAGCCTTGCAAAGGTACCAACTTTTTCTTGTCCATCTGACCACAGATCCTCCCAGAGCAAGTGGACATTGGCAGCAGGGACTCCTCATCAAGACATCCAAATGTACCTCTTAGACCATTCCTGCACTACTGTTGTCTGGGATGGCTTAAGGACTCTCTTCTTTTCTCTTCATCCTTTCTCTACCCACCATGGCCAGAAGCAGAAGGGCCTAAAATTGGACCATTCTTGGTTGAGGAAAGCCACAGAGATGAAATCTGTTCCTTCTGAGTCCCAAAAGCTGTGTCTGTACTTGTGAGCTGACCACTGGGCTGAACTGGAGCTGCCCAGTTGGGAGTCCTCCCTGGCAGGTTTGGCCTCAGCTTGGAGCACTTCATGACTCCTGCTTGGGCCAGCCTCTGCTGTGGCACAGGAATCACCCCAGCAGACACTCTGCTGGTGGCCACTGCGTTTTGAAGGTAGGAGAACATACCACAGCTGAAAGCTGCTCTGTGCCCTCAGCCTTGGGACCCTCCAAACGTTCCCAGGCACATGTTGATCCTCAAGCAGAGATGGGCACAGCTCCTGCCCGTGCCCTGCCAGCCTGGGGAGCACAGCAGGGGCTGCAGACTGCAACAGCTTCTTCATTTGTTTTTATGCAGGCTCCATAAAGAGAACATTGCCTCATTGTCTCTTTATGACAACAGTTTCATCTCACAGCCATTTCTGCTAAGCACCTTTGGGTGCCAAGGAGCCACTAACAGCACTGAGCAGCTCTCTGACCTAAAGAGAGTGTCCCACCAGCGTTTCCTGTCCCAGGTGGGGAGCAGCATCCTGCCCTTCAGCACTTTGCTGCGGGCAAGCAGAGTTCCAACCCCTAACATCCTGAGATCCTGAGGGGGTGAGAGCAAATTCAACCACCCTGGGCACTGTCAGCCCCAGCCAGTCCCTGGCCAGCCACGACTGTCCTCTGCAGACATCTCATGGCACAGCAGCAGAGGGGCACTATGTAGAGCAGGCCAGGAGATGGCTTTGAGATGTGTTTCTCCAAGCAGTGATTCCATTTGTCTCTGCTAATTAGGCCAGAACAACTCCTCCTCCATTCCTGTATCTCCTCTGCTGACACCAGCTGGGTTTCATACCCTGCATTTGAAGCCAAACTCTCTTGTTCCCACCCCATTTCTGCATCCCTCAGCTTCCTCATCTTACTTATTTGGAGTGGTTTGGGTTGATTGTGTCAGATGAGACTCTGCAAACAAAGAAGGCAGGCTGCATCTGCCCTGCCTACACCTGCTGACATCCTTGGACCCACAGAACTGAATTGCTTGGAAAGGATGTTCCAGATCAAGTCCAAGCCTCACCCCAGCGCTGCCAGGTCACCACCTAACCATGGCCCTCAGCACCACAGCCACACAGCTTTGAAATTTGTCCAGGGGTGGGGACTCCACCACTGCCTTGGGCAGCCTGGACCAGGGCTTGACAACTCTTTCAGAGAAGAAGTTTTTCCTCATGTCCAACCTGAACTCTCAACATAGGAAAAGACTCAGACCTGGAGAGGGTCCAAAGGAGGCCACAAAAATGATCTAAGGCTTGGAAGCTGTGAGGCCAGGCTGAGAGAGCTGGGGTTGTTCAGCCTGGAGAAGAGAAGGCTCCAGGGAGACCTTCTGGTGGCCTTTCAGTGCTTAAAGGGGACAATCAGAAAGCTGGGGACAGACTTTTTATGCCTATTGTGACAGGACAAGAGGTGGTGGTTTGAAACTCAAAGAGGGAGATTTAGACTAGAGAGGAGGAAGAAATGAGGGTTCTGAGACCCCAGCCCAGGCTGCCCAGAGAGGTGGCAGATGTCCCATCCCTGGAACCATTGCAGGTCAGGTTGTCTGGGGCTGTGAGCAGCCTGCTCCAGCTGTGACATCCCTGCTGGCTGCAGGAGGTTTGGACTGGATGACCTTTAAAGGTCCCTTCCAACCCAAAACATCCTCTGGTTCTGATGTTTAAAACAGCAAGGAAAGTTGGAGGAGGGAGAACTGCCTCCTGCTTTGACATTGCTGGCACTGAAGGGTTCCATCTCCGAGCTGCCTTTGTACTTCACAGAGCTGGGACTTGAAAGCTTTCACTTCTTTAAGAACTGCTTGGAAATTAGAGAGAGACAAGAGAGCAGCTCCAGGCAACACTCCGGTGCCAGCGCTCCACAGGACCTCAGCCTTAGCACGTGTGCCTGTGCAGGGTTAGTCCTTGGCTTCTCTCCTCCTCCCCGTTCGTGCAGGAGTTTTGCTGTGCTGAATTAAAGCCAAGCTGTGCTCTATGCACGTTGGTGTTTGATGGGACCACTCTTGGCTCCAAGCAGAGGACCACCAGCCCTGAGTGGCAGGAAGGAGCAGGGAGAGCTAAAGCTTTAGCCTTCTGCCAAGCACAAATAAAGTGAGGGAAGCAGAAGCCTGGAAGATGATGAATGGTTCAAGCTCCTCTGCTGCAGGAGCCTCTTCATTAACTGCTTTGCTGCCCTCTTTGCTTTTGCCTTCGTTTTGGGGTTGTTTTTATTTCCCCCTCTCTGGCTCTGTGCTTGCCTGTGTCTGGCTGCAGCTCTGTGTGCCCATGGGTGTGCTGCCTGCCTGCCTGCAGCCCTGGGGCCCCAGCTCAGGTGGCCACCCCCTGCCTCTCTCCCGGCCCTGGATGCAGCATTAACTGAGAACCACGACACCAAGATGGGTTTGTGGCTTTGCTTTTTACACCAGCAGTGTCACCTCCTGCTGCCAACACACCCACAGCCAACTCACTGCAGTCCTTGTCCCTTCTTGTGCTTCTTGTCCCAAGGTGACTGCCCTAATGTGCTGCAGAAAAGTCCCTGAGCTGCTGAAGCTCACAGGTAGACACTCAATTTCTGGGGACTCTCCCCTGCCCCCCCTGTTGCTTGGCCCTTTCTCCACATCCCTCTTCATCCGTTGGAAACTGCTGCAGAGCCCAGGCAGGTCAGAAGCCCATGGACTGGCCTCCTGCTGTGGCTCCTGCACCCCAGGGTGACTGGGCTGGACAGGACACTGGTGAAGGACTGATGGATCCTTCTCACAAAGTGAGGGGAAGGGAGACATGGAGACAGACAAGAACTTGCCCAGGGGCAAGGAGATCTTGCCAGCTTCATCACAAACATGCACCTGAAGGCATCACTCACACCACCAGAGAAGCACCAACCTGAGCCTCTCATCCTCAGCCCTTGCTCAAGAGCTGCTGGAGGTGAAGTTTCAGCACATCTCTGAGATCACAGTTCCAGGTTCTCCTTTCCCTGAGTGCAGGGGAAACAGCAGGGTCCAGCTTGCCAACAGATGCAGCACTTTGTGGCCACTTCTGTGGCAAGGCCAATGTGAAAAACACAGATGGACTAAAGCAGGTTCCAGCACTCAGTGTCCTCACTCTGGGCTCCCAAGTGCACACAGGACAGATGTGGCTATGAGCTGGCCTAAGCAGCAACCAAGCTGAGACAAGCACCCTGAAGCTCCAAGGGGGTGAAGGTAGAAGTGGTCTGATCCTCTATCCCACACCCTCTCCTCCAAGCCTTGGGGAGACAAATGTAAGCAGCAGCTGGGACCGTGATGCACATCTCAGAGCCCCAGGTTTGGGTGAAGTGGCCGAGACAGGACCACCACAGACTCTGTCCTTTCCCTCTCCCCAGGCACACACTGTCAGAGCAAGGCTGAGAGCCAGCAAGCTGCCTCTGATGCTGAAGACCCAGCACGGCAAAGGGCTGCTGCTGCTGCAGCCTGCAGCCAGAGCTCCGCTTAAAGGGACTCGAAGCTCAGGTGACTCCATCAGAGGCACTTGGTCCGTGCCCAGCTGCCGCTTTTAGTGGCATTGCAGGTGATGGGGCAGAGGAGAAAGGGCAAGGAGAGAGGCAACTCCTGCAGAGCTGCAGGGTGGCAGTGCCAGCAGCGCTGCCAGGGCAGGGCACAGCATTTCGCGGTCCCCTGCTGCCACCTAGCGGCAGCTGCGCGCCCGGCAGGCAGCGCTGCCCGAGCCCTGCACATCTCACGGACCACAGGAGGATGCACCGCGGAGGCCACCGCACAGCTGCCCTCGCCGTGCCCATCTCCGGCCACAGCCAGCAGACAGACCCCGTGCGGCTCCCCTGCACCACAGCATCCTCATCCCGCTGCAGCTGAGCGGCAGAGGAGCTGCCCGGGGCTGGCTGCCTTCAGCACTGCTGCTCTGGCCTGGGAGAGAGAGATGTGGTGGAGCATTCTGCACCACGGCACAGCCAGGATGCCTCAGCACAGCTCCCGGCACAGACAGGGGCTTGAGAAGGCTGAAAACAGACTGGATGTTAGGAGGAAGCTGTGCACAGAGAGAGTGATTGGCATTGGAATGGGCTGCCCTGGGAGGTGGTGGAGTCCCCATCCCTGGAGGTGTTCAGCAAAGCCTGGATGGGAACTTAGTGCCATTGGCTAGGGCTGGGTGCTAGGTTGGACAGCATGAGCCTGGAGGTCTCTTCCAAGCTAGCTGATTCTATTCTATTCTATTCTATTCTATTCTATTCTATTCTATTCTATTCTATTCTATCCCAGGGTTAAAGGGTAACAGAAGGTGCTTCAGTGGTGTTGGCACTGGTGGGAGACCCTGAGACTTTGGTGCCTGAAGGCTCAGGGAGCCTCTGAGCCAGAAAAGAGGGAGAGGAGGCAGAGGACTGTACAAAGCCTTTGTTTTCAGTTCAGAACCTGACATAGCCACACGTGAGTCACAGCAGAGTGGCACAGTGCAGAGCTGTGCAGGTCAACAGCACCTTTCATCTGAGGATTGTAAAGCCCTTTCAAGACATGAGTTTGTTAAACCTCACAACACCCCTGTGAGGTAGGTAGGACCCCCCCCTGCTTTCCTGAGGGGAGGGCACTGAGGCACAGAGAAATGCAATGGCTTGGCCAAGGCAATGGACAAGCCAATGACACAGGCAGGAGATTTTCCTGCTCTTGATCCCTCTTTGGGCAGCAGAGTGCTAGCAGCCCACAGAGCTTCTGCAGGGAACATGCAATGTTTATGGAGGGCTCCCAAGCCCCTTGAAGCACCTTGGTAACCAGCTGCCACCAGCACTTGGGACATTACATCGTTTCCCAAAGGCTTCTCCT
This sequence comes from Psilopogon haemacephalus, assembly GCA_013396835.1. Taxonomy (NCBI): domain Eukaryota; kingdom Metazoa; phylum Chordata; class Aves; order Piciformes; family Megalaimidae; genus Psilopogon; species Psilopogon haemacephalus. Next base: position 720,079 of record VWZI01009662.1, read on the forward strand.
TCCAGGTGTGGCCCCAGGACTCTCACTGCTTTGTCTTGTGTCAGCAGGCAGGAGGTCAGGAGGAGCCAGAGAGCTTGGATCCTTCATGGAAATGTCCCAGCACTGCGTGGCACAGTCCAAACTGGAAACCATTTATCTCTCGTGGCAGATGTCTCCCCCAGAGACAAGAGCCAGCACTGAACTCTGGTGGTGGTGGTCTCCCCAGGCCTGGAGGAGAAGGAGGAGGTAGCTAGAAGGATATTACATGGCTGTCACTGCCACTGTCAGTGCTGGGTGTGCTCCTGACCCCCAGTCACCCCAGCCCATGTGCAATGTCAAGAGGAAAGTAGAACTGGGGTGGGGATAAACTGGCAGGGAGATGATGCCAGGACCTGTGGTGGAGTCTCCATGGTGGTAACCCCAGCAGCAGCCCACCCCAGCACTCAGCTGTGTCATGGTACCCATTGCCCTTCTCCTCCCCACACCACTGCAGCTTCTGTGCTGAGTACATCTTCTGTCTTATAAAAATAGTCCTCTGGTATCAAAAGACAAACAAAACAAGAGAGGAAAAAAAGACCCCTGTGGCCAGCAGCAGTGCAAGTCAGGAGAGCCAGCTCAGGAAGGATGGGCTTAAGGTGTCCTTGGTTTGTCACTTCTTCAAGGGGAAGGAGGTGGATTGGGCTTTGATGGCTGGTACTGGCCTAAAGCAAGGAGAAAAAGAGAGAGGACAACTCATTCAAGTGCAGAGACCAAGCCTCCACCACCTGCACCACAACCACCCTAGCACAGCTCAGAGACAGACCAGGCACCACCCCTGAGACCAGAGGGCACCAGGGACTGTCATGGGCACCTAGGTCATGTCCCTTCTCAAATGCAAGCCCAAATGTCACCCCTGTGCCCCTGCTCTAGCAGAGGAGTTGGATGAGATCTCCAGAGGTCCCTCCTGACCATGCTGGCATTCTGCAGTTCTGAGGTGGCTGCCTTAGAGCTGAGTTTGGCTGCTGGGATGTGCCAAATCTGTCTCTTTAGAGACCACAGCACAGGCCTGGCTTTGCCCACTGGGGAGATGAGCTACAGGGATTGAGCTGTGCTGAGAAACTCAGGGGCACGTTCAGCCTCTCCGTGGTGGCAACTACAAAGGTGTAGGAACCTAAAATCACCCAAGAACACCAAAGCTGTAATTAGCAGAGCAGACACCTGGGGATGAGGGCCAGCTTCAGACCACCATGGTGCCTGGACACTGCTCTCAGGCCAGCCTAGCAGGCAGGGCTGGAAGCACCTTGCCTTGAGGCTCCACTGGGCTGCTCCCAGAGGAGTCAGCAACACAGCAAGAGCTGAAAGCAGCAGTGAGGCTGTCAAGGACTTGGACTGAACCTCTCAGCTCCAAAGTGGGCAGCCCATGTCCTCCATTCCCTCAGACACAGGTGCCCAAGCCCTGCAAGTGTTTGGCTACCCAGAAGGTCAACATCCTGCTCATCTAAGAGCCCCTGGGAAGGGGAGACTCAGCCCTGCCTCCTGCATCTCCTCCCAGTGCTTCGCCAAAGGCCTCAGCAGCACCATCCAGCACAGCCCTGCAGGCTGCTGTGACTCACCTTTGAGGTGGCATCGGTCTGGAGGGAGGAAAGATGAAACAGAGCATCAGTGTCCACCCCTCCACTCCCTGCAGCTCACCAAGAGCTCCCTCTGTGAGCTAGGGGCACAGGGCCACATGCACCCCCCAAAGGATGGAATCTCCTTTACCCTCTAAGGCCCTTATGAGACCCAAAGTCCCACCTCTGGTCGCCACTGGCCAATCTTGACCAAAGCCCATGGGGTCCTGCCAGCTGGAGGGATGGCTGCAGACCCCCCCAGGGACCTGGCTCACCTGGGCAGGCTTTTCTCCTGCATGGCCACAAGGTGGTTTATGTATGTAGGGTCCCCACCTGGACACTTTGGCTGTGGTTGTTCCCTAGCTAGCAGCATTTGGGACATCTGATTTCCTTCTGCACCCTGCTGCTGCCCCCACAAGACCATACCCAAGATCCCTGACAGCCTGACAGGCAAATACTCCAGAGCTGGTGAGCTTCAAACTTCTCCAGCAGCAGATACAGACCCACAGAGCACAGAGAACTGCTCCTGCTGCTCCTCACACACGCTCCAGGCACAGCAGGAGGAGCAGCAGGGCCCAAGGTCACAGTGAAGACCACAAGAACCACACCAGGGCACAGCATGGTGACATTTGCAATGTCCCACCCAAACGCGATCCACAAGTCCCTGCACTGTGCCCACCTGCAGGACCCCAGGAGTGGCAAGAGACAGCTCAGCTCGTCTCTGCACTTACTTTGATGGCCTCGTGGGGTGGCTCATGGCACTGGGACTCGATGCCTTGAAGTTGGTAGGAGGGACCATGACCAGCAAGGTCTGTCCGTGTGCAGGAGGCAGCTCCTTGGCCAGAAGGGGACTCCCAGGCAGCGGGCGGCGAGGAGGCTGCTGCCTTGGGGCAATCTGGGGTCACAGAGCACAAAGGGAGAGACAGCAGAGACAGCATCCTGAGAGGAACATCAGACACCTCCTACCGACCTCCCTGCCCTGCTGCACAGCTGAGAGGCTTCAAAACATGCAACAGTAACATCCAAACTACCTGAGCATCTTCTTACTATCTAATGAGCTTTCGACACCACTGAGACTCATTCACCTCTTAGGACGGTGAGAGCTCCTCAGCAGTGCCCAGCCCAGAGGATCCACAGGCAGCCAGAACCCAGAGGGTGTGCCTGGGAGTGGGAGGAAAGCACAGCCAAGAGCAGAGCTCACCAGCGGGGTCCTCACGGGGCTGCAGGGAAGAGGCTTCTTCGGAGGCGGCAGCTTGGCCTGGGAGGTGCCGGCTTTGGTGGGGACCAGGGGGGATTTGCTGAGTGGTGGAGGTGGCCTGGCAGGCCTGGGGTCTCTCGGGCGTGGAGGGATGGAGTGGGGAGCCGGGCGAAGAGGATGGACCACGTTGACAGGCTGGGAGCCAGGCTGGTGAGCGCTGGGCTTGGAGGGGAACGCAGCCTGCGGCGCCTGCAGGGACGGGAAAAGCAGCAGCATGCAGCAAACCCTAGGTGCTGAGGAGCAGGTGTCCCCTCCAGCTCTGGGTGCCAGGCACTCACAGGAGGAGCTCTGGGCATTTATTCCACTTTCTGGGACCACCACTTTTACCATCCCCCCGACACTGGACATGTTTGCTCCTCATTAACCATGAGAGCACACAGGGGTGAGGACGGGGCTGGGTTCAAGAGAGCTGGACCAGCTCTGGCTGCCACCAGACTGAACTGCAGAGACACCCACAAGTCTCAAGTCCCTAGGGAGGGAGAGCAAACCTAGCAGGTGAGTTATTGCTTACCTTATTGGTGTGGCTGGGGGTGGAAATGTTCCTCAAGGTGAAAGCAGCTTTGGGATGGGCACCAGCAGATTTTCGACTGATGGTTTTGTTCCTGCCCAGGACAACAAAGGTAAATGAGAGGTGGCAAAAAGACAGCAACTGCTTCACAGCCTCTGCCAACAGCCTGCTAACAGCCAGGCCTGCAGTGCTGGCTGAGCAGGGAGGACAAGTCTGGCTGCAGGTAATGAGGGTAACAAGGAGCTTGTTTGGGTCTGGGTTGGCTTATTTTTAAACTCAGATTATTGCAGAGGCTCTGAAACAATGAGAAAATTGCAGGGGAAATACTGAGAATATCCAAATTCAGCACTTTAGAGCCCTGCCAGCTCCTGCAGCCTGCTGCAGCAGATAAAAAGAAAGCTCCCCAGTACAAAGCCACCTTCATCATCACCCTCTTCAGTTGTCCTGTCCAACTGACCATGCCTGTACTCTGCTCAGGGGATTGCAGAGAGCCTTAGAGTGTCCCAGGAGGGAGCTCTCCATATCTCAGCCAGGGTCTCATACCCATTTGAAACAGACTCTGTGCAGCATCAGCTCCTCCACAGCTGTTCCACCAGCCTGGATGCTGCCAGTGGCAAGAAAACAAGATGCCAGGGTTTTACTGGGTCCTCAAGAGGATGCATCACCCACCTGTATGTCTCCTGGCTCCTCCTCCTCATCTCCTTTATCCATTTATTCAGCAGTGAGTTCTCCTGCTGGTACCAAAAGTAGATCAGCATCATCAGGGTCGGGAGGAAGAAGAGGAAGATGACCAGAAGGGTTATTAAGATGGCTTCATGATCTGGAAGGGAAAGCACAAAGATGAGTGCAGAGCTGGGAGAGCCAGCAGCCACCACCTGCAGGCAATGGGCCCATCAGTGGCACCTGCCCATTGCCAGTCACCCAGGCTGGAGGCACAGCTGCTGGTGCCAGCTCCAGAGGTGGAGCAGTACCAGGAGCAGTACCACCCAGTGGCATCAGCTTAGCAACACCACCCAGCAAGCAACCCAATGTGGCCACGGGCTCTAAGTTTGCCTGAATGGGCCCAACCCAGAAGATGTGGGAGAAGAGCTGCCAGCAGGTTTGTCTCCCCATCTGCCCCTCTGCTGGCACGGCTCCAGCCCCAGCAGCACCCAAGGCACTGGGCAAGAGGTGAAGACTCACTGTCACGCTGCACGGGGCCACTGTCCACACTGCCCCCCAGGCCTGGCTTCTCACAGTAGGGAGGAGCCCACCCAGCATCACAGTGGCAGTTCTTGTTGCTGTTGCAGACCTGCAGGGAGAGAAGGAAGGCTGAGCCCTCAAGGGATGTATGGCAATGCTCTGCCCTGTGGGGATGAGAGCAGCCAGGCAGGGCAGGAGCCCAGGCTAAAGGTGCTCAAGCCCTGCCAAGATTCACCCCTTGGACATCAGCTGGGTCGTGTCCCTGGGACCTTCCAGTCTAGCACTGGGGTCACAGAACCATGGAATAGTTATGGCTGGAAGGGATCTTGAGAGCTCATCCAGTCCAAGTCCCAAGCAGAGACATCTGCAACTAGAGCAGGCTGCTCACAGCCCCCCAACAAATCTGATGCTGAGCACTTCCCATATGGGGCATTGCACTTTCTCTGGGCAGCCTGGGCCAGGCTCTCATCACCCTCAGTATGCAACATTTCTTCCTTCTCTCCAGTCTAAATCTCCCTCTTTCAGGTTATATCCACCACCTCTTCTCCTGTCACAGCTGGCCCTGTAAAAAGTCTGTCTTCACTTTTTCCATCAACCCCTTTAAGCACTGAAAAGCCTCCAGAAGGTCTCCCTGGAACCTCCAGGCTCAACAACCCCAACTCTCTCAGCCTGGCCTCACAGCAGAGCTCTTCCAGCATGGCTGTGGCCTCCTCTGTCCCTGCTCCAATAGGTCCCTGTCTGTGCTGTGCTTCAGCACTGCAGCTGAGGTCTCAGCAGAGCAGAGCAGAGGGCAGAATTCTCTCCCTGCCCCTGCTGCCCACACTGCTGGGGATCAGCCCAGGACAGGCTGGGGCTGGACTGTGAGCACTCAGTGCCAGCTCCTGTCCAGCTTTGCACCCTCAGCACCCCACTGGAAGGAGATATTTTATTGCTAATACTTTTATTTCCCTCTTTGCAGAACCCTTGAGCACAGGCATCTTACACCCTCTGTGCCTGATGCCATTAATACTTCCAGGGCAGAGTTTGTCAAACTTGTTCCCCTTGGGATCTTGCCAGGGAAGCAAAGCCTGGCTGCTGCCTGGTCTGACAGAGCCTACTGCATCCTGCAGAGGGCAAAGCCTTGTGGCCTGCAAGCTTTGGATCAGGGTGGTTCCTTCTGCTCACTGAACCACTGCCCTGCCTTGCTGCAGTCCCAGCTGTGTTTCTGACTCTCCCCCTGCTCTCAGAGGGAACAGGCACCTGCTCTGAGCAATAAACACTCTCTGCTTCAAACTGGACCCTGATCCAAACTTTACAGCTGGTCCTTACATCACAAATGATCTTCTTGCTCTGCCTGGGCAAGGGGTACACAGCGGCCTCAGCTCAGGCTGGCCCAGAGCCGATGCATCAGTGAGTTATGAGGAGCAGGTGCCCACTGTGTTGCAAGGCTCACCCCCACGGGACACACTTGGCTTTTGCTAGAGAACCTGTGCTGATCTTGAGAGCTTCCTCTGAGGCTCAGGCAGTAACTCACCCCGTGGCCATTGCAGTGGGAAACACACTTCTCCAGCTCAAAGAGGGAGGCGTTCTGGCAGCGCCGATCCTTGCAAACCTGAGACACAGACAAGAAGATGAGTGTGGAGAGACAGGGGCAGGAACAGGGACCTGCTGGCTTCACAGACCTGAGAATCATGGCCTGCTTTGGGTTGGAAGAGCATCTAGTCCAAGCCCCCTGCAGCAGCAGGGGTATCTGCTACTGGAGCAGGTTGCTCACAGCCCCAAATTAGAAGGAAATGCTCACAATGGAAACACCAAACGGTGAAGGCCACATCTCCACAGCCCTTCCTCAGCTGGACCAGCCCTCTCTGAAAGGCTTGGAGATGGAGACTGACCCTCTGTACAAGACCCAGAGATGCAGGGGCTGTCAAAGAGACTCGTGCTCAGTTAGCAGCAGCTCTTGGGATCTGTCACCTCCATTCCTTGCACAGCTTTCTCCTAGGAAAGCTGATCCATCAAGTTCTGAGGCACGCAATTCTTGTGGGGGCTGCTCCACTACACATCAAATCACTAAAGCAGCATGGAGGCCAGAGAGAGGAGCTTGGTGGCCTACCCAAGAGCATCTGGTGATGTCTAGAAACACCCCAGCTGAGAGGTCACCAGGGCAAGGTCTGCAAGTGCAGAAGGAAGGAGCCTCCAGGGTCTGGCTGCAACGCAGACAAGAACCTCTGTGCACACTGGGGCTGGGGCAAGAGCCAGGGAGGTGCTCTCCTGTAGAAGACTCCAGCCCCAGCAGGGGGTACTCACCATGCCATCTCCACACTTGGTCCCTGTCATCACCAGCCCCGGGTCAGAGAGGTCCTTCTCGTCGTCCTTGGCCGTGTACATGTATGTGCCTCGGCACTTCACCTCGCGCCCCTTGAAGCGGATGGTGGTGTCGATGGAGACAGTGTTGGTCCCTTGGGGCTTCTTAGCTGAGCTCTGGCACTGGATCTTGCCACACATAGCATCCCTGGCAGCAGGGCACGGCCGAGGTGAGGGAAGGAGATGCTGGTCCTGGCTGCCCCACCACCCCCTGCCTGCTGCCTTAGCTCCCCCTGCCTTCATGACCATGTGGGACTGTGATGGGAAAGCCTCAGCAGGCTCAGGCAGGACTTAGCTAAATCGTGGACAGGACAGGGAAAGGCTGGAGGGAACAGGCAGGGGAGGGACCTCTAACACCTCTAGTCCAACTGGGAATGATGGAGAACAGATGCACCCTGGACAGCATCTCCTGCTTTGATTTTCCACTCAGGGGCCCAGTGACACCCCCAGCAACAATGGACACCCAGCTCAGGAAGGAACTGGTGGCTTCCTCTGGTCCAAAACAGAACTGGCCCTGGGAGGCTGAGGTGAGACCCTGGCAGTGCCCTCAGAGGGGCAGGTGTGGGAGGAGGAGCTGGAGCACCCCTGGGTGCCAGCACTGCACCCACCTCTTGTCACACTTGACGTAGTGGCCGTCGCTGTCCTTGCCACAGTTGCCATAGGTGTTGCCAGCCATGTTCACGTCCTGGAAGCAGGCATCTGGGGCTGGCCAGGCACCTGCAGAGCAGGAGGAAGGCTCCATGTGGGATGGGCTCCACGGCAGGCCCACGGACACAGACCCCAGCCCTGAATGGGGCCAGCACATTGCCTCCATCCACTCCCCTCCAGCCCCATGGGAAAGGATCACAGGGACCCCGTGTGCAGGCACAGTGCTGAGGCCCAAAGTGGCTCCTGCTGTGGAGGGAAGGAGGCTTGGCAGGACTCACCTGGCCCCCAGAGCTGCACACACTGCTGGTGGTGGGTCATGCACATGCCGTTGTTGCAGTAAGCCTCGCCGTTGGCACAGGAGGAGCCATCCAGCAGGTAGACATTGGCTGGGCAGTAGGGTGAGGCTCCTGTGCAGTACTCTGGCAGGTCACAGGATCCTGCTGCTTCCCTGCAGACTGTCCCAGCCACCTTCAGCTGTCACAGGAGGGGTGAGAAACATCAGCGATGAATTATGGAATGGTTTGGTTGGATAAGACCTCTAAGATCACAGAGTCCAATCACTAACCCAGCACTGCCAGGTCCCCACTAGAGCATGGTGAGGGCCATACCTTGCTGTTCAGCCCATGAGCAGGAGACTGGGCATGGTGAGGGGCACGGTGAGGAGCTTACCTTGCAGCTCTGGCAGCAGTCACCGTGGGCACATTGGGCCCCCACCTTCAGCGTGCAGTTGTGTGCATTGCAGCATGGGTTGGTGCACTCCTGTGGGGGGAAGGCATCACCACAGTCACTGAACTGGCCCAGGTTGCATCTTTGGGACCATTCCTGTCAGACTCTCTGGGGGTCAGAGCAACCTGCTCCAGTCACAGATGTCTCTGCTGGCTGCAGGGATATTGGACTGGATGACTTCTAAGGTCCCTCTATGATTCCATTGCTCTCCCCAGTGCCTCACAGCAGTGCTCTTCCCATCTTGTCACTGGGAAACTGATGCACTGGGAGGGACAGAGAAGAGCTGAGAAATCTTGGGCAAAGTCAAGAAGAAAGTCAGGTCCAAGTTAAACAGATTTAGGAAGGTGAAGATGAAGCCCCTGTGGTGACCATCAAACACCTTGTCCTTGGGAAGAGCCCTCCCCACATGGTCCACACCTCACCACCCAGCAGCTGAGCTGGAAGCCTCTGCTGGAACCCAAGGCAGCACTCAGCACTGTACCTCCACCTCCCCGCAGTCACAGTCCTCTCCTTCCTCCAGGAAGCCATTGCCACACTTGCGTCCCACCACCAGGTCCTTGGTGTCAGGCAGGTTGAACAGGCACATGCCACCTCCCTTCTGGAAGTAGTTCTCCAGCTGCCTCTTGCTGCAGGAGCTGAACACGCGAGGGAAGGGATGCCTGTGCAGGGGACAGGTGGAGCAGGGTTGGAACCAGGGAGAAAGGGACAAGGAGAAGGTGGAAAACCACCAGAAGAGCTGGCAAGCTGGCCTAAACCCTTCCGAGGGTAGAAACAGATGAGCACCAGACCAACGACCAGGGGACACCACACTGAGCCCAAACACCTTCCTAGATGGAACAAAGTGGAGGGGCAGAGCTGCTGTACCCCACCCCCAGAGCTTCAGCCCTCCAGCAAGAAACCTCCCTGGTGTGAACCTCAAAGCCCAGGAAGCAGCCAAGCCTGCAGCCTCTGCCAGCTCAGTGCTGGTGTAGCTGTCACCTCTGTGGCTCAGCCTTCTGCACATGGGACACCACAGGCCCTCAGTGTCCTAACCACAGAGCAGCTCCCCTCATCTGCAGGCACTATCTGCTCAGGATGTCTGCCAATGCCTGCCTGTTAGCACTGAATCACTGATGGGAAATACCCTCTGGGGGCTACCTAAATACCTCTCAGGCTGAGACACAGAAAAATCCCCTAAAAATTAAAGAAATATGGTAAAGAACCACCAAAAAAACACACACAAAAAACCTCCCAACACTCTCATGCTAAATCATCACAGAAATACAGGAAAGGAACACCAAAAAACTTTCATATTAAAGCACTCACAAGGCCTAAGCAGATAAAAATCCAAAGCAAATCAAAGCCCATCTAAGGTCATTTCTCTCCTGGCCCAGCTGCCCCTTCCTGTATGAGCTGGAGCAAGCAGTGATTTTGGCCAGCTCTGAGTGTGGCTCTGCTGCACTTCTGCATCAGTTCATGGGTTTGTTCTTTTTGTGTGATGCATAAAGAAGGAGGAAGCAGAGAGTAAGAGCTGTGCCTCTCCCTGCTGCAGTGCTGCTTTCATTTCCTCCTCTCAGCGAAACAAACAAATGTCTGCTGTCCTATCAGGACATCTCACTGCTGAGATGACACAGAAACCTCTTTCTTAAAGCAGTTTCAAAGTCTTGAGCCGTGGGGAAAGCTCTAAGTCCACACAAGTGATGGGAGGGTGAGCAAACAAACACAGCCAGGAAGCTGGTGCAGGGATGTGCTGCTAGGGAGGGGCTGGAGAGAACTAAAAGTGTGGGTTCTGGAACGTGGCCAAAGAAGAGCAATGAAGCTGGTGAAGGACCTTCAAAACAGCTCCTGTGAGGAGCAGCTGAGGGAACTGGGCTGGTCCAGTCTCCAGGGTAGGAGGCTGAAAGGAGACCTCACGACCCTTCTACAGCTCCCTGAAAGGAGGCTGCAGGCAGGTGGAGGTCTGTCTCTTTGCATGCAACAGTGACAGGACAAGAGGAAACAGCCCCAGGCTGTGCCAGGGGAGGCTCAGGGGGGATATTAGGAAAAGCATCCTCACAGAAAGGGTTGTCAGGCATTGGAAGAGGCTGTGCAGGGCGGTGGGGGAGTCACCGTGCCTGCAGGTGTTTAGAAGACACAAGGCTGTGGTGCTGAGGGATGTGGTTAGGGGTTCAGTGGCAGCAGCTTAGTGGCAGCAGAGGGCTTGTGAGCTTTGGGTGAGCAGGACACTCTGCCCTCCTCCCAGCCCACCCAGCTGCAGACAGCATCCCCGGGAGGGGCTGCTTCAGAGCCCCCCACACACACACTCACCCAGTGGCCGCTGCCATGACGCAGCCTCCCTGCTCCGGGGTGGCCTCCACGCAGCAGCCTGTGCGGTCATGGCTCATGCCAAAATTGTGGCCAATCTCATGGGCCATGGTGGCAGCGGCTCCGATGGGCTGCTCCGAGTGGTCCTGCGGGGGTGGGCATGTGTCAGCAGGGCAGCCAGGAGGGTTGAGAGGGGAGATCCCCCAGCAGGGAGTGGCACTGGGGTGACGGAGGGATCACAGCATCCCTGGGATGGCAAATGGGTCCCATGGGAGGGGAGCAGAGAGGGATGGAAGAGGGCAGAGGTAGGGTTTGGTCTCCTGGAAGTCCTGCACGGGACTGTTGGGAAGCTCTCAGGCTGATGCCAGCTTCATGGTTTAGTGGCGGACTTGACTGTGCTGGGTCAGCAGTTGGACTCGATGGTCCTAAAGGTCCTTTTCAACCTAAAAAATTCTATGATGCTGTGAAAACCTGGGGCCTTGGGAGGCAGATGCCAAAGCTCAGAAACCTTGGTGCCCTGTGCCACCACCCAGCCTATGGACCACAGGCCACCATCACTCTACTGGGAGGAGGGTACAAGTTACCCGGGGTGGAGATGACCCTACAAAAGCAGAGAGCACAAGCAGGGGTTCCCATATGAGGGGCAGACACAACAAAGGAGATCCTGAGGCTGCTGCTAGCTGCAAGGTGGGGCAGGAGACATTCAAACCAGCCCTTGGCCAATGTCTCAGAGGCCTAAGGGTCTACCAGCATCATTGCTTGCTCTCAGACTACATGGAAAGACCAATCCCAGGTGGCCGCTCCTCCAAACCCATGAAGAACCCCAGGCAGATGGGCTGGCAATGGGGCAACCCAAGCCCTTCTCACCACACTGACGCCTCCAGAGTTGTCCGTGCTGCACATCCCCTCCAGCGGGGCCATGCCGATGGTTGTCCCCCTGAAGGTCTTCCCCCTGCCCACAAAGGAGAAGAGAGGGAGAGTCAGCACCCCAGGGAGGCTGTGTGGCATCCCCCTGCTCTGATGTCCCCGGGCCCTCTGGGTGCTCACGTCAGCAGCTGGGCATTGTCATGCTTCTTGCGTGCCCTCAGTGCCTTCTTCCACTGCAGGAAGGCCCAGAGCGTGGCGTTGGCGTCGCTGCTCACGGCACACAGGTCCTGCTCTGTCCACACCTCCAGGCCAATCAGGGCCACCTTGATGTTCAGCGACCTGTAAAACTGCAGGCACAGGTGTGGGCACAAGAGCCACTCAGGGTGGCCTGGTGCCACCCACCAGCTGACAATGCCCAAACATGTCCCTTCTCCTGTCACCCGCCCCAGGACTGCTCTCTATTGCCTCAGCAGCCTCCTGTTGGGTGGGAAGGCATCTGCCACCACGTGTTCACACCTGACACCTAAGCTTCAAGCCCTACTGACTCTGAGGGCCACCACCAGGCAGGTCCCATGCTCAAGTGCTTTCATATGTACTGGGGATGATGGAGGTGGTCATCAGCTGCTCCTTCCCATTACCTTGTCCACATAGTTTGCAATCTCCACAATGCGCTGCTTGGTGTGGCCTAGGTTGAGGTTCTGGTTCCTGTACTGCAGAAAGACAGAGATGGGGAAAGGTCACCAGAGGAAAACCAGAAAGGGAGAGAGATAGGTCCTGAATTTTCAGCAGATGACACAGTTTCTGCCCCACCTAGCACTCACCAGTGTGTGATCAGCAACGATGAAGAGCTCCATGTACTTCATGGTCCTCCAGGCATCTCTCTTTGCCTGCAAGACAGAGAGCAAGGCTCAGAGCAGCAAAGGACAGAGCAGGGCAGCCCATGGATCTGAGCATCTCAGGCTCTTCAGACACTGCAGAGCTGCTCAGCCAGAATAGTCAAGAGGAGAAACTGAGGCACAGGAGACAAGAGAAAACTGAGTGGCTACAGTGCAATTCCTAAAGTCACTGCACACCCTGTCCACACCACAAGTCCCTGTTTTGAGGTCTCCTGGCCAAACTCAGACCAAGCTGACCTTGTTGTGACTGTCCAGTACTGGAAGGGCTGATACAAGAGCTGGGGACCTTTTAGCAGGGGCTGTTGTGACAGGGCAAGGGTGATGGTTTGAAACTAAAAGAGGGAGATTGAGACTGGAGAGAAGGAAGGAATATTTACACCGAGGGTGGTGAGGCACTGGTCGAGGTTGCCCAGAGAGGTGGCAGATGCCCCATCCCTGCAACCATTCCAGCTCAGGTCGGATGAGGCTCTGATCAACCTGCTCTAGTTGCAGATGTCCCTGCTGGCACCCAGCAGAAGCTGCAGGCATTAGCAGGGATGCAGCTCCCCCAGAGGCCGAGGGCTCCAGGCTGGCCTTACCCGGAGGTGCAGTGGCTGGAAGAGCTGAGTGATGGCGCCGATGGTGCTGCCCAAGCCGTGCCCGTGCCCGCAGGTCCCGCCCTGGACCGGCAGGTGCTCTGCCCGGTGGATGATGTGCTGGCCTGGCTCGGGGGGCCCCAGGGGTTTCAAGTAGTAGCTGTGGTTGCTGCTCAGCACTATCAGTCCCCTGGCAACAGAGAACAGCCCCCATGAAAGGGAGTGATGGAAAAATCAGCCCAGTGAAGCACCCAGAGCTGGGCTTGCAGGACCACAGGTTCTGCTCCCGGAGGTCCTTGCAGAGAGGAATGGGGTAACTGGATGTGTCCCTCTCTTCATCAGCCCCACAAGCCCCCCGGCCAGCACATCTCCATACCGTATTCCTGAGCAGGTGCTGAGGACGACCCAGGAGCCACCATAGCCCTTAACGTGCCCGTGGTAGTAGCAGTGTTCCTGCAGAGAGGTGATGGAGAGCTGCGTCAGGAAGCAGCCCGCAGCAACACCCCGCAGGTGCTCAAGCCAAAGCTCATCCCGGGCTGCATTCCCCAGGCAGGGAAGCGAAGTCAGGGAGCGGGAGGGATGGGTCCGGGAGGCCGCCGGCTCCCGCGGTTCAGGCGGGGACAGAGAGAGCCTTGGAAGGCTGACAAGCGGCGGGTGGAGGGCCGGCGGGGGGCGGCCGGAGCCCGGCGCTGCTGTGTTTATTTCCCGAGGTGCTGTCGGCAGGCCAAGAGCCACAGCAGCGGCGTGCGCCGCGCTCCTGCCGCCGGGGATGCTGCCAGCCGCAACCGCGCCGCTCAGCCCCGCCGCCGAGGGGCCCCACGGGCGGAGAGGAAAGGAACCCACCGTGTGGTTGGGGGACACCGTCACGGGCTGCCCGGTCTCGCTGTAATGGGTCTCGCTGTAGCCCGGAGCCAGCAGCCTGCGGAAAGAGGAGAGCAGAAAAAAGGGTGAGGACCTGGAGCCGCTCTGGGTACCAGAGCACAGGGGCAGGCAGAGCATCCGTGCCCAGCCCTTGGCAGGCAGGGCTGAGCTGTCCCAGTGGGTCCCCGCGATGGAGGAGCTGGCAGTGTGGCCGTCACCACGATGGAGGGGCTGGCAGCGTGGCTTGGTGGTTGTGTCCACCACCAGCAGAGAGGAGCTGGAGGACGTGGGAAGTTTGGGGTGTCTGACACAGCTATGTCCCCCAGCCCTGGAAGCTTCACTTCACTCATGCACCAGGGTGATGCTCCCAATGCAGTAACCCAGGGGCAGTGTGAGAGGACCCTGGAAAGCCAGAGCTGCTGGTGAGAAAGCTCAGGCTGCTCTGAGCGAAACCTGCACCCACTCTGCCTTCACCCCCGTGCCTCAGACCCCCCCAGTCGCTGCCCATCTCCTTCCAAGGCCAGCCCTGGGGCAGTCCTTGACACAGCTCCTGCTGTGAGGAAGAGCCAGAGCTGAGCTTGCAGCTGGTGAGTGTGTGGGGCTGGGAGTCCCAGAGAACAAATGAGGGGGACTGGGACTGAAATGACCTCATGGGTGGTGGGAGAGAAGAGGTTAAGGATTGCCCACACTATGAAGTGTGTGGGCAGATGCCAGTGTGATGGGCACCCATCAGAAGCCTGCAGGTACCGTGGGGATGGCAGGTCCTCTGGGGCACAGTGTGCATGCAGGGGTCTCTGCCACCCACAGGAGCACAAAGCAAGGTTGGCATTACCCCTGCTGGCAGTCTGACCCTGGAAGTGTGGAGCTTGGCCCCATTCCAGAAGTTCTGTCCTACAGCAGAGGAAAACAAACCCAGCAGCCGGTCCCAGAATAGCTCTCCCGCCTCTTGCTTTCTATTTTGCAACCAGTTTGGCCCCAAAAATGGCACTGTGGGCATGTTCCTGCCTTCCCAGTCCGCCTGTGAGTGGGTGCCTGACACCAGTAATTCCAGTTACAGCAGAGACAGGAGACAGGAGCTCCATCTGGTTCCTGGAAAAGGACCTGTGGGCAGTCTGGCAAGACAAGTGTCCAGCCAGCACGGAGGCAGACAGGCAGCTGCCCATGCTGAATGGGGACAGGCTGGCTGAGGACACTGGAGAGGCAAAAGTCTCAATGCCATCCGTGCCTGAGGAAAGAAGGAACTGAGAAGGTTGAATCAATCCCCCAACCATAGCCACCAGGGATGCTCTTCACTCCTCCTGGCCACACTCATCCCTTCAGCATGGTGAAATGGTACCAAGGCAGAATCAGGGTCATGGGAAGACAGACAAACATCTGCAGAACTTATGGGCCAGCTGGAAACAAGACTAAGCTTTCAACCCCTACTGTCTGCCCTGCTCTGCCACAGGGCCACCTAGCCCTAGGAAGGACCCAAACCCATAAAGGGACAAAGCCACAAGGTCTCAGGCAGAGGGCCAGGGAGAGCAGGGCAGGAGATGGAGATGGTTGCTGTCCTTGCTCCAGCCTTGGCACGAGAAGATGAGCAGCCCCATGGGTGTGAGCAGTCCCAGCTGCTGCAGCAGCCAGCAGGAAGCCTCACTGGGCCATCCCTGTGTGCAGGAGGGCAAGGACAGTGCAGCCAGGTGGGACCGTGCCAGACACTCAACCCCCCTTCCCCAGTCCCAGCACTTACTGGTTCCTCTCCAGCACCAGGACAAGCTCCCTGCCCTCAGCCATCACTGCCACCTTGGCCCGGGCAGGCGCCGGCACCTACAGAGGAAGCAGAGGAGGGATGGGGTTAGAAAGGACAGCCCAGGATCTGCTCCACCTACTCCATCCTGTGCCACAAGCCCATGGAAGGTGAGAAAGGATTTCCCAGCCTAGCAGGGGGCAGGAGGGGATTCACATTGGGGATCACCCCACAAGGATGGGGCTGAGGCAGCAAATCCAATCTCCAGGGAGAGGCTGCAAGAGAGAACCGATGAGGGAGACACCATGAGGAGCATTGCCAGAAGGATCCTGAGCAGGGTCTCCATACAGGTTGCTCAGGGAAGGTTGTGGCTGCCCCCTTCCTGGAGCTGTTCAAGGCCAGGCTGGCTTAGGCTTTGAGTAACCTGGGCTGGTGGGAGGTGTCCCTGCCCATGGCAGGCAGGTTGGAACTGGATGATCTTTAGGGTCCCTTCCAACCCAACCCATTGTGTGACTGATGCCACCAGAGATCCTGAGTCAGGAGACAGGACCCATCCCTCGCAGAGGCAGGTCCTGGGGTGGGTCAGCACCTGCCTGCACCCCTGTGTGGGACAGAAATAAACAGCAGCCACTCCCCACCCCCTGGCAAAACCAGCAAGGGGCAGCAAGAGGAAGCTGAGTCAGCTTCCCCAGGATGCTGGTGGCTTTACTCACTCCCTCACTTTGGAGACCATGAAATGGGAACCCTACAGAGGGGTCCACGCCAGCATGGCTCATCTGCACGTGACAGGATGGGCTGCAGCCCAGAATTGCTGCCCTCCTCTGACATCCCCACGTCCCTTCCCTGGCTCTGCTGTTGGGACACTAAAAGCAAGGCCCTGTCTCTGTCTCTGTCTCTGTCTCTGGCCTGGCTGGCATTGCTCGGTCCCTCCCCATCCATCAGGGATGCAGGGAGCAGGGCAGGCTGCCAGCCCTCAGCACCATGTTTGGTGGGGCCCCAGCACCCTGGCCATGAGCTGGGGAGGTTGCCCCAGCCCTGGAGGGAAAGAAGAGAGAAGAAGCTGTCCCTGCAGGACTCTGGTTTCAGCTGTCCTGAGCATCACAGGGTGCTGCAACCAGTCACCAGGAATGCAGCAGGGTGCAGCTAAGTTGGGTGATTCCCAGCTTGGGCTAAAACACCTCCTGCTGTCTCCTCTAATTCCCGTGGAGATGGCTGTCAGGGCTTTGCTCCTTGTGGAACCCAACCTCCAATGCATGTCCTAAGCACTGGGGAGATGGGGGGGACCTGCAGCCTGGCAGCTCCAGGGCCACCTTCCTGCCACCATCAGGCCTATAAGGGGCAGCATCACATGGCAAAGCATTTTGGGTGCAGGACAGGTAGGTAGCACTGGGTTTGTGCTCCTGTCTTGCAGCTCCACCTCAGCCTGAGCTCCAAGGATGGAGGCACTCCCATTAAGCTGCTAAAATGGCCTTGGGGAGTTTGTAGTGAGGTGGGGTTGGTCTCTTCTTCCAAGGACCAAGCAATAGGACAAGAGGAAACTGCCTCAATTTGCACCAGGGGAGGTTTAGGGCAGACCTTAGGCACAATTCCCTCCCCACAGGGGTTGCCAAGCCCTGCCCCAGGCTGCCCAGGGCAGTCCCCGTCCCTGGAGGGGTTTCAAAGGCCTGCAGATGTGCTGCGGGACAGGGCTCAGCGGTGACCTGGCAGTGGATGGGTTGGTGTGGAGGATGTTAGAGGTCCCCTTAGCCACCAAAGAGCTGCGCGGCTCTGCGGCTGTCCCCCCGCGGCTCTCCTTGCGGCAGGGAGGTGCTGCCCGGAGCATCCCGCGGCCGCCGGTGCAGCCCTCCCTGCGCCTCATCCTCCCAGCTCCAAAAAAGGAGAGCAGCAGCACTACTCGTTAAAAAAAAAAAAAACCAACAACCCCCAACCGACGGCAAAGCAAAGCCGTCCCAGGGCCCTGCGGCTTCCCGGCGAGCCCCTTCGGCACGGCCGCAGCCACGGCCCCGTCCCCAGCCGCCGGCGAGGGGCCCTGAGCGGCGCAGGGCGGAGGAAGCAGGGGCTGAGAGCTCCCCTCCGGCAGCCCTGGTGGGAACGGGCTGTATTTTTAGAACATGAGCTTATACAAACATCGCTGCCTGGCCAAACATGGGCTGTACATTTTTCTTGCCGTTTCCCCTCTTTCCCCTTCTTGCCCTCCCTTTTTTCAAGCCTGTTTCTCCCCATCTCTGGTCTCCTGCTCCCCGCAGCCCATCTCCTCCTCCTCCTCCTTCTCCTCCCCAAGTCCCTGCCGGCTCCTTCCCGGTCTTGAATTCCGCAGCAATTACTCCCTGCATCGATTTAAGAGTCTTTACTGGCAAAATGTTCTTTCCCAGCTGCGTCTTAAAGGGACAGAGTGTGGGCAGCGTCCACTGGCAGCTCCCCATGCAAACACCCTCCTGTCCCCGCAGTGTGACTTCAGCCTAACTTGCAGACAGCTGCCTAAGGCGTTGTGCACCAGAAATAAGCAGGGATCAGCATGATCCTGGGCTCCAGCACCCTCCTGGGTTCCAGCACTTTCCCAGGCTCCAGCACCATCCAAGTCCCCAGCACCTTCTCAGGCACCAGCATCTTCTTCTCCCACCCCAAACCTGCCACCTCCTTCCTCCAGCAGCCACAAAAAGGAAGCACTGGTCCCCACCACAGGCTGCAGGAACCATCTTCTCTCGGCCCTGGCTGGACATGGAGTTAGTGGCCCCTCTCCAGGACAGCCCAGCAAAGCCAGTCCCACCAGGGGATGGGCTGGGAGAGGCCAAGAGCAGCTGGGATGAATCTACCCTGGCTGGGACCCAGCTCATGAGTATCCCAGCAGAGCCACTGGGCCAAGCTCCACTCTATTTTTCTTTTTCAATCTGCTGATCAGAAAAACCACAGAGATGTTTGCAGAGGAGCTCAGGCCAAGGCTTGGCCTTGTTCTGTGAGGGGAAAGATGATCTTGGCTTGCCCACAGCTCCTTGCCCAGGCTCCTTCCTCCAGCCTTGCTAGGAAGCCCTCACTGCCCTGCAGTAGAGCAGCTGGCCTGGGAGCAGGCTCCTTGGGAGCTCACTGGCCAAGCCACACTCAAATCACAGCCCAGCCAGCTGCTGGGGCAGGTCCCACGAGCCCTGATTTCCTAAGCAAGCACACACGTGTCTGGATGCAAGGAGGAAGACAGGGATTAGAGCCAGCAGGAGATGCTCCACAGAGGATCTGGTGATGGGCTCTGCAGCTGGAGCATCACACCTCAGTCAGGTCCTCCCCAGACAGCTGGATCCAGGCAGCAGTTAGGGTTAGCCTGGGCACTGTGTCACCTTGTCCTAAATGCACACCCAGATCTAGACCCAAGACCTGAAGGACAAGCCTCTTGTTCCAGCTGCTGACTGCAAAAGCATCCTGGGCACAGGGGTGTGAGGGGAAGCAGGGCAGCCCAGGCCAAGGATTTTGGTTGTTTCAAAGTAAACTTGGCTCAGGGACCACAATGGGGCTTGCTCAGTTCTGTCACACCTCACCAAGGCAAAAAGGCTTCCCTGCAGGAAACAGATGGCAGAGTGCCTGTCCTCAGCACCTGCAGCCCACCCAAACCACGGCTGGACCTCTCCTCTCCTCCCTTCCTCCTCTGCAGCAGGGCTGTGACCCCTCACCTGTGATGGTCCCGTGCCACAGGGCTGGGCAGGCACACTCCAGCTGTGACCAGAAGGGTGTTGGTCAGAGAGGATGCAGGGGACAGCCACAGCCCACACCCAGAATGGGGAGACACTGCCTGCTCCAGGGGGCCAGCAGCCAAGCCCAGGGCTGAGGGTGGGTGGGAGGATGCTCCCTCGGGGCCAAGCTGTGTTCCCAGGTAGGGTGCTGGGGGAAACCCCAAGGGAGGCTGAGAGGCTCTTCTGCCCTTGTGAGTTACAGAATCACAGGATCACAGAATGGTTTGGGTGCTCAAAGCTCCATTCAACCCAGCCTTGAACACTCCCAGGGATGGGGCATCCACAGCCTCACTGAGCTACCTGTGCCAGGGTCTCACCACCCTCACTGTAAGACATTTTTCCCTTGTGTCCAATCCAAACCCACTCTCTTGCAGCTGGAAACCACAGCAGAGAGAAACCAGGCAGGGAAAATCACAAAGGGAAAGAAACAAGGCAGGGAACAACAACAGGCAGCTGGACAGGCTGGGTGGGTCCCCAGGGTGGGGACAGGAGCCTCCCATGCCTCAGGGTTAGACACCCCTGGGATGCCCATGCCAGGATGCTGGGCACAACCTCCATTTCCAGCTTGGAAGAGCTGGAAAAGCCACGGTCAGCTCCGGCAGCCTTCACTCCATGCCCCGAGCCAGGGGGAAGGAGTGGGAGGAGGAGGAGGATGCTGAATCCCAGCCCAAGCGGGTGGTGACAAGGGAGCTGTTTGCAATCAGGGTCCCCACGACCTCCTCCCCAGCCTCTCTGAAATAGCTTCCATGTGTGCCAGGAGCCACCGAGCCCGCGGGGAGCTCCCCAAACAATGGGAGAGAGGAGGGTGCAGAGGGGGGAGGCAGGGTCCAGCCTCACCAGCACTGTGCCAGCCCCCACACAGTGGGACTGCAGGGCCACCACCAACACCCTCCTCATCCTCCCACAGGCTCGATCTCACTCCTCTGGGAGGAGGTGAAGAAGATGAGGTGATGTCCCCTAAAGGAGATGTGGCCATGTCCCCAGGGACCTTGGCACAGGCCACCCCCCAGCATCCCACCCACCACGCAGAGGAGCAGCTCCCAGGGAAGGGCTGGAGGAGCCTCAGGGTGGCCACCACACTTCAGCCCATCATTAAACATCTCAGAGGATGTCTCCTTGCAGCCTCCTGCCCTGACAGGCAGCTGTGCCCAGCCAGTGGAGTGGGCTGGCAGCAGTCACCCAGCTCCTTATTTCCAGGATCTTTGCTGTAGAGCAGGAGGAGGCAGGGAGGGGTGGACTAAATTGTTCCTAAAAATACCCACACAAGCAGCACTAGGGTGGAAAGGGACACTCGGGGGAGGGATCTGTCCATGAGCAAGGACTCTGCTGGTCCCCTGCCCACACTTTGGTTGCCATCATCCTTCCTCCACAAATTCTCCTTGCTCCTGGCTGTGACCACCCTCCCTCTCCCCTCCTTCCTCCACTCACTGGAGGAACAGGAGTCTCCTTGTTTCAGGCTGGCTGGAGCCAACAGAAGCAGAGCAGATGCCAGGAAACAGGCCAAGGCCTGCCCAGCCATCCCATGCCCAGCCAGTAGCTGTCCCAGTCCCACCAGCCCTGGTACCCCCAGGACTCCCACAGTGTGCCCAGTGCCCCCCATCTGCACTGCCCCGGCACGATCTGCGGCAGTGAGGGGTTAGCAGGAGCACAAATAAACCTCCTGCTGCCTCACCTTCCCCAGCCTGAGCCCTCCAACCCAAATACAGACCGACCTGGGGCTGCTGGAAGGGAGGGGACACTGCTGCAGGCACCCCCAATGCCTGGGCACAGTTCCCAGCAGCTGGCACCAGTGGGGGCTCCCAGTTCCCCTGGGTGGAGACATTGTCCAGCCCCTCAGAGCAGGCAGAGCAGCACAAAACCCCTTTCCACCTCGGGGCCAAGGAGCAGGCCTGACTCGGCCCTTGGTATCTCCTGCCTGGAGCAAGAAGCTGTCACTTGGAAGCATCTGGAGTGGCTTCAAAGCTGCATGCTCAGTCCCTCTGCAGGTAAGATGCCACTGGACACCATCACTCCCCAGCACTGAGTCTTCTCAGAAACCAATCTGCTCAGCCCCAAGATATCAGTTTTCTGTGACCATCCACACCAGAGCTCGTTGTGCTGGGAGGTGATCTGATCTGCCCCGTAGGAGACCACAGCCCCTGGGACCCTCCCAGCTGCTGGGTACAAGGACCAGCTGCTGTGACTGAAGGGCAGCTGCAGTCAGTTGACCCCAAAGCCAGGCAAGCTGCCAAACCCAGGCAAGGCTCACCACAGGCATCCCAAAGCAGATTTGCAGATGATGTGGGGGGGGTGGCAGACCAGCAGGGCAGCCCTGGGCAGCCAGGTCCTCTCCTCCCCACAGCCCATGCCCAGCTTCTCCAAAGGCATCACTCTCACCCCTGCAGCCCTTGCCCTTCAGCCAGTCCTGATGGCCTGCTCTGGCCACACCATCAGCCTGAGAAATGACCTCCAGCTCCTCTCTACCCACAGCTCTTACATCTTCTTGCTGCCCAGCCACAGAATCATAGAACAGTTGGGTGGGAAGGAACCTTGAAGATCATTTGGCCCCTGCCACTGGCAGAGACATCTGCAACTAGATGAGGGTGCTCAGAAGCCCACTCCAAATGTCCTTTTGAACACTTCCCGGGATGGGGCTCCCCCAGTTTCTCTGGGGCACCTCTTTAGCATCTCATCATTCTCACAATGAAGACCTTCTTGCTTTTATCTCATCTCACTGTCCTTGTCCTGTCAGTAGTTAAGACCACATTTAATGAGCTCACTCTTGCATCCTCTGCTGTCCCTGCTCATCACCTGAGCAGGCTGATGGGTCCTATGAACTACACATCCTACTCCTGAGACCTGCAAACTTGGCACCTCCCAGTCTCACCACGAAGACCTCTAGGTGCAGGACCCAGCCACACGGTTCAAGGGACAGGAACCATCTCAGTCCTTACCTTCTCATCCAGGCTGACAGCTCGTCTGGTACGGCCCCCAAGGAGCCAGTGTGGAGTGACCCACTCTCCGTGGGGGGGTGGCCCTGGAACAAGAAGACCTGGTGAGAACAAGAACAGACCTAGCAAGCCCTTGGGAGAGGGAACTCAAGAGAGAAATGGGAAAGGAATAGAGCTGA
Organism: Psilopogon haemacephalus; assembly: GCA_013396835.1. NCBI lineage: Eukaryota > Metazoa > Chordata > Aves > Piciformes > Megalaimidae > Psilopogon > Psilopogon haemacephalus. Next base: position 742,345 of record VWZI01009662.1, read on the forward strand.
GGACCCTACCCTACATCCAGGGCCACCTCTTGGATGTTTCTGGAGGATGGACACCAGCACAAAGCCCCTAGTACAGGCCAGCACCCTCAGCATCCTCAGCACTGCCCAGCCAGGACCCAAACCAGTGACCTAAATCCCCTGGAATCCACTCTGAAGAAGTAGACAGCACATGGGTGGCACCACCACAGCCCCACTCACATCCCAGCCATCAATATCCATCCCAGTTGAGCCCCACCAAGCACCCCAGCAGCATCCCCAGGAGGGGCAGGAGCTGTACAGCGAGCAGTGCCTCCTCCTGCCTGCTCCACCTCTCCTGAATCACAGAGCTGTTTTGGTTTTTTTTTGCTTTATGCTTTTCCACCTTTGATCATCACCACGATGGGCTGGGGAAGCAAGGTTTGATCACCCCAAAAGCAAGCCACCACCTTCCCAGCCAGAGCTGGGCTGGAGCAGGGAGCAGAGGAGCTAACATTAGCTGCAGCACGTCCTGAGTTGCTCTGAGCCATGCCAGTTCCCCTGGGCAGAGCAGCAGAAGCAATTCCTTGGCTCCACGAAAGCCAGAGAGCCAGACAGACTTCCGAAGACATTTGTTATCCCTGCACAATGCAGCTGCACTGAAGGCAGCAGCTACTGATGACCTAAGCCTGGACAACAGCGAGAAGCCAACAACATCTGAAGATGCTGCAGAGAGGGGATGAGGTCAGGCAGAAAAGCCAAGGCAATGCTGGGCGACCTTGCCAAGCCCTAGAGTGTCAGTGACAGCCTGGATCCAGCAAAGCTGCCCCAGCAAAGGTGTTTACTAAGGGCGTGGAACAACAGCACCCTGCGGCGGCTCCACCATCCCAGAGGCTTGTTTTGGCTCCTCCTGCCACCATCCTGGGGGGATTTGGCTGGAGGAAAGACGAAGTTACTGAGCAGTACAAAGGGAAAAATGTGGAGCTGTTGGCCGGGGAGTGCAGACGGAGTGTTTAATGTGACTGAGCTGCCCAGCCCAGCCCAGCCACGTCTGGCCCACCAGGCCCCAGGCCGTGCCCGGCGCTATCAGGCAGTGGCATTTAATCAGCATTCATTCTATACAGCCTGCCATCAGATTCCAGGAATAACTGCAGATAAGCTGGTGGCACCGTCCCAGCTCCCTTCTCCTCACCTCCTCTGACCTCCAGCCCACCCACCCCCACCCCCNGGGAAATTGAAGCACAACCACGCCGTGACCTGCCCTCGGCCGGGAAGCTAAAGGCTTTGCTGCCTTCCCATCACCGACCGCACGGGAGGAGCGAATCCTATCATCCCCTTGCTGGCTGCCGCGGAGGGAGCAGGGCAGGAAGAGGCTGCCCCTGGGGCTGGCTGCGAAGCCCTTCTGGAGGATCTCCCACGCTGTCTGCGGGGAGAGGATGCGAGCGAGGGGCACTGGCGCTGCCGGGACCGCTGCGCTGGGCTGCCGGCCACGTCCTAAAAGCCTCGGGGTTATTGGATTAAGCTGCTCCCTGTTTTGACTGCAGCTTTCGGTGGGAATCGGAGAGCATGAGACAGAGCCTTAACAATCTAAGTCAAATAAACCGGATCGCGGCACAGAGGAGCTTCCCACCCCCTTCTCTCTCGCTCTCCTGTTCTTTTTCCCCTGGAGAACACAACCCTTCCCGGCCCTTCCTGGGAACATTGCCTGGCGCTGCAGCTGGAGATGTCTGCATTGGTGTGTCCCGAGCAGCCTCACGTTTTGGGGGATGCCTGAGCCCGGAGAGCATCCCCAGGCTGCAGCCGAAGCCGGCAGCCTTCCCATCTGCTCCTCCTCTCCTCTTCCATCCAGAGGTTTCTGCCTCCCACCACTCTTCCCCTTCCTCTCGCAGCTGCATGGCTCGCACGGGTCTCTCCTGGAGTTGTAGCAAAACTTATTTTTCAGCAGCAGCAGAGAACCCAGCAAAGATCGGAATGGGGAAAAAAAAAGTGATGAAAAGGGGGCTTGGAGAGGGCACCAGCCCCAGATTTTTGGTGAGGCTGTGGAAGAAATTAGTGACAGAGAAAGAGGACTACAAGAGGTTGAACCCAAACTGACAACCCCCACCCCCAGTTTGAAAAGCGATCGGATCCCCTGGGGAAAATACTGCACTTCCTCAGCAGCAGCAGCGGCAGCAGCAGCCACGTTTCACCCCAAAACGTGCAGCAGCCG